>OX103892.1:44178069-44778069 GCA_944470375.2 Schistosoma guineensis | reverse complement strand
AGAAGGTGTTACTGGTAGAAGCGTTGTCAAACACTGAATACCTGTGACATCATCAGTATGATTGCAGGGGTTGTTGAGGACGCTGTTCCCACTTGTGATTTGGTGCGGATGCATGACCGAGCGCCTTCAGCTAGGTGAGTCCATTAAAACTAATGTGGTCAGCATCCAATGTTGAAAACTTACAGAGCTATTTACTTTGAGGATTTATTTACCACTACAGGGTAATCCATGCTATGCACCCCTCTCAACAACCCTCAAGCTTCGGCCATACGCATCCGGAAATATTAAAGGCGTTCATTCCCGAAATCTGTAATGACTGGGTTTGAAATATTTAGATCATAAGGCTGGTACGAACAAAAGTGTTTGTCAATTCCTGAATTTTCGTGACACTAATTAAAAATAACACGTCTTGTTATGGACACTTTACTAACCATATCTCTTATAAACCCACGAAAATGGCATATGTACACAGAAATCATGTCTTCATTGCAAAGCTGAAAAAAAGAAAACCATTCAATTAACACATTATGGAACTTGATTTCGAGGGTTTTACGTTAGTAAGGGCCGACAGAATACAAAAGCGTAAAGGAGGGGGAGTAGCTCTATTCATTAGGAATTCTATTCCATTGGCCATTATCAACAGTGTATCCCATGAGAGTGGGACGTGCGAATTAGTTAGTCTCCGCTTGAAATGCAAGGGATAAGAGCTGCTGATTGGTTTGGTCTATCGCAGTCCAAACTGTGAGGTAAATGAAGTCCTGCTGAGCAGTCTCAATACTTTGTCACAAAGTGGTCGATGTCCAATCCTAGGGGACTTTAATGCACCTATGGTAGACTGGGAAAATCTGCGAACTTCGAGCAGGAAATAGTTGATGAGGCTATCACATGTTCCCTAGTGCAACATGTGAAAGAAGCGACTAGGTACAACCCGGACACTGAATCGTCCTTACTAGATCTTGTACTGACTCACTATGAGGATGACGTTGCGAACCTCCATTATATGCTAACCCTAGGTAAAAGTGGTCACGCAGTTTTAATTTTCGACTTCCATATAACTGTCAGTCATGAGCACGCGTCAGCCCAATGCGGACCTAACGTCTGGAAAGCAAATATACCAGATATCATGCACTCAGCATCGTTAGTAGATTGGACAATAGACCCAGAGTCCTCAGTTGAAACGGCCTGGGTCGCATTTCGAAATTCATACTTAAAAGTTACCACACCCCACATCCCTTGGACTATACCAAGGGGGCCGAGAAACTCCCCACCATGGTTCAGTAGGGAGGTTCGCATCCTTCTCCGTAAGAGAAGAAAAATGTGGGATAGATTTAGGTTACTGGGATCTGATGAAACTAAATCCCAGTATAGAAAAGTCCGGAATATCTGTGCCTCGACCCTCCGTAAGTCTAGAAAGTTGTACGAAGAAAAGATTGTTAAGGAATCCATAGAATGTCCTAAACGCTTGTATTCTTATATCCGTAACGCAGGATCGTTTACCAAAAGACTGGAAAAACGCCATAGTAAGTCCAGTCTTCAAAACAGGTACGAGACATAAAACTTAGAATTACCGCCCCGTTAGCCAAACAAGTGTGGTGGTTAAAATCTTAGAAAAGATTGTTCGGAAGGAGCTGTTTAAGTATTTCGATAAAAACCGGATCCTTTCGGAGAAGCAGCACGGTCTCAGAATAAGTTACTATTGTCTCACTAACTTATTAGTGGCTCGTGAAAGCTGGTGCGCTCTTAAGGACCAGAAGCTACCTGCAGACGTAGCCTCCATTGATTTCAGCAAAGCTTTTGACAAAGTTCCGCACAACCGGCTGTTATATAAGTTAAGAAATGTCGGGATTGGAGGCAATCTATTTATATGGATAAAAGACTTCCTAGTTGGGCGTCAACAAAGAGTACGAGTGAACTCAAAGTTATCTAGCTGGGAAACTGTGCTTAGTGGAGTGCCCCAGGAGCACAGTTTTGGGGCCAGTGCTATTCCTCTTGTATGTAAATGACCTTCTTCGTCTCCTATCATCATCGGTCTTGCTATATGCTGACGATGTCAAGATATGGAGAACGACACGATGTGAGGGTGATAACTTAGAACTCCAAAATGACCTGAAGAAATTATCTGAATGGTCTGAAACCTGGCAGTTGCCGATAAATACTTCCAAGTGTGTTGTGATGCATATCGGTCATCAAGGTACAGATACGTACACGATGAATAACACTGAGCTACCTGTCGTCCAGACATATAATGATTTAGAAGTCGTCGTTAGCCAAGGCTTAAAGACTACTGCATACTGCCGTGCAATAGCCGCCAAAGGTTTTAGAACATTATGGTCAATACGTAGGGCTTTTAGTCATGTTGACGCCAAGAAGTTTTTGACTTTGTATACAGTGTTCGTACGTCCTAAACTTGAGTGCTGCATACAAGCGGCCAGCCCATGCTTAGAAAAAGACAGTGAGCTTCTGGAAAGGGTTCAGAGAACGGCGACTAAGCTGATTCCCGGAATAGCGAAGCTTCCATATGAAGCTCGACTGGCCAAGCTGAACCTTTTCCCGTTGTCATATCGCAGAACTAGAGGCGACTTGATTACAGTTTTCAAATTGCTTAGTGCCAAATTTGCACCCGATATGCCCTCATTTTTCTTGTCTTTCAAAACAGAGAATTTACGAGGACACTCCAAAAAAGTTCACAAGCCCAGAACAAATTACTTGTCAGCTGACTATCGACTTTCCCACCGAATCATCAACGAGTGGAATTGCTTACCTCAGCACGTGGTTGAGGCTCCGTCCGTCGATTCCTTCAAAAGAAAGTTGAATGAACTGAGATACCACCATTGCCAGGACTAACACAGGCCATCAGGCCTCCTGTCCTTCCCAAACTGAAACTGAATCTGTAATAAAAGCTAAATTAATAACGGACGCATTCAAAAAATGGCGCTGCATTTTTCGATGGCACTACCCCGAAGTTCGCACGGTTTAACGCGTCCTACTTGTCATTGATTGTTAATTTTCATGGCTGGAAAGGGATCAAAAGGGTTCGCTTTGTTTCAGATCAATAGTCAAGATGTGTGGGATGCAGACGATCGGGAATATCTGAACATAATATCACCCAAAGGTTGTTTGTCAATTTATTTATTATTTTGTGTTAGTTGTGCAAAAAACAGCACAAAAAGTTCTGGACATGCACAGACAAGAGTCGGCTATCGCTGAAAAGCAGGATAACAGACAAAGAAATGTAAGGCTGAGAAAATGCTACTTTCTATGACTTTTGCCTTCTACTTTGAGAGATTCCGGTGATGTCAAATAAGAACGATATATTTATACATATACTAGTGTAACGTGTTTGTCCCCGTTTTTATTCACTTTCATTTTTAATGTTTTTAAGGATTGTTTTTTATGTAGATTGCAGTTGTAGTTGCTGTGTCTTCCTATATAATTGCTCCCTTTGCATAATGTATAACGTTATCCCAGAATCTCTAAATAAGAACATCCTTTCAATCTATAGCTACAAGCCACTCTATAAATCGTACCTAGAAAAGAGGGAACCAGGTTGGTGCTGTTTATCCATGATATTCGTACGCATGTATTTCTTAGCTCAATTTAAACTACTAACTCAAATTCAGATTTGTATAGTGAAGACAGAACTCCTACGACCTGTGCTATTCCTTTCCTAGTATGCTTCTGTGAGTGTTTTTTCTTGAGTGAGTCAGTTGGAGGTGCGGACACCCCTACTTCGTGTAACAGGTTCCAATAATTGATGACTCAGTGTGAAAACCTGTATGCCACAAGTATTTTGTTTGTTTTCGACTTTTCTATTCGCCTGCTATATCCTCTGAAATTGCACAGGTAGCTGCCCTCTGTGCTTTTTCTAGGATGTACGAGTCATCTTTTAAAGAGGTTTGCAGCCCAAACTCAGTTTTCAAGTTTCGTTCTCACTAAGGTTGTGTATACTGTAGTAAACATAGTAGTATCTAACTTGGTGGATGTCCGTCTTAAAGCCCATAGAGTTCTAAGCCCCTTAGCTGCAACCTCAGGGCAATGGGACGTAGTCTTAATATCATGACTCTTTGTCATGGACATATTATTCATTCTCAATCCAGGAGATTGGATCGATGAGCAGAACACTTTAGGGATCAGTTCAACTGGCCTTCAGCCACACTTCGGTTTCCCACGATCTCTAGTCAACCTGAATGGCAAGTTAATGTAGGTCCTCCGTCCCTTTACGAAGTTGAAAAAGCCATAGGAAATCTGAAACGAGGGAGAGCAGCAGGCCCTGACAGGTTTACTCCTGAGATTTTTAAGGATGGTGGTCCAGTATTAGCAATGAGATTAACTGAGGTCTTAGGTAGAATTTGGGAACTGGACGTAATCCCATCTGACTGGTCTCAATCACTGATTGTGCCAATCTATAAGAAAGGACAAAAGTCCTCTTGTAACAATCACAGAGGAATCAGTTTGACTAATATAGTGTCTAAAATATTAGCCTCAATAATACTTCGACGCCTAATCAAAGCTCGTGAAGAGCAGATTAGAGAAAACCAGGCCGGTTTTCGACCTGGACGTGGTTGTATCGATCAGATATTCACACTACGTCAGGTTCTAGAACACAGACACACATTCAGACTCCCCACAATGGTAGTATTTCTCGATTTTAAGGCGGCATTCGACTCTGTTGATCGTAAGGTTCTATGGCAGTGTTTGTCACTGAAAGGAGTACCAAAGAAGTACATTAACCTTATAAAGGCTCTCTACTCGAACACAACTGGTAGAGTGAGAGCTTATGGCGAACTGTCATCAGAATTGATTACCTCAAGTGGTGTTCGTCAGGGCTGTCCACTCTCTCCATTCTTGTTTAACTTTGTCATTGACGTACTTTTAGAGCTAACACTCTCCTCATCTAAATTTCCAGGGGTTGAACTTGTACCGGGAGGTTCACTTGTTGACTTATAATATGCTGATGACGTAGTCTTATTTGGTGAAGACGTTGACAAAATGCAGTCTTCTAACCACTCTAAGCAACAATGCAAGCATGTTCGGGATGAGATTCTCCCCCTCGAAATGCAAAATGTTGCTTCAGGATTGGGTTACATCGACACCCGAACTAGTGATAGGGAGTGAAGTAATTGAGCGTGTCCATCGCTTCACTTATCTTGGAAGTCTCATCAGCCCTTGTGGTCTGGTGTGTGACGAAATCTCAGAACGGATACAGAAGGCTCGACTAGCTTTTGCCAACTTGCATCATTTATGGCGTAGGCGAGATATCCGTCTATCAAACAAAGGACGGGTTTACTGCGCAGCAGTTCGTTCCGTCCTACTTTATGGCAGTGAAACGTGGCCGGTAAGAGTAGAGGATATCCGTAGGTTACTAGTATTCCATCATAGGTGTCTTCGAAACATTGTTCGTATATCATGGGACCATCGAGTAAGTAACACAGTTGTTAGGAAACGGGTACTAGGTAAGGATGGAAAATCAATTGATGAAGTAGTGAAACTTCATCAGTTGAGGTGGCTGGGACACGTGTTACGTATGCCCAACCACCGACTGCCTCGACGTGCTATGTTCAGTGGTATAGGAGTAGGTTGGAAGAAAGCTAGGGGCGGCCAAATCAAAACATGGCACAAGTCCATGAAGTCACTGACAAGTGGACTGAGTCATGTTGGTAGGTGTAGACTACCTGGTTGGGGACCACGAGATGATAGCAACCGATGGTTAGAGACCCTGAATGACATGGCTCAAAATCGTTTGCAATGGCACAGGTGCATCCACTCTCTGTGTTCTCCCAAATTCTAATCTGAATTCTTCATGTCCTTTTTTTCCTCTTTCCAAATTTATTTCACTGTATTATACTCTTTAAACAACATCTTCAAACCCTAATGTTTCTGATTACTGCTTATACTTTCACTACCTCTATCACTATGTGATTTGAATCGACGTCTGCATCTCTGTGCTAATGTGGTGTGGCAACTCGAACTGATGTACGTTCGTACGAATTTCTACGTTGTTACTGACTGACTCCAAGATTCTTGTGAGACCGCACGACGTGTACAGGCACTTCCCCTATGATGTACCTATTTACCTTTGTATCCCCAACATGCTTGCAGACACACTTGCAAATCCACTTTTTAGAATATCTAAGTCCGCCTGAAGATCATATGCACCTGCGTCTCCTGCTACTTCTCGTTAGATTTCTACATTATCAGGGTATAGTAACACTGGGGACTAAATCATACTTGGGAGTTAATTTACATACAGTATGAAAAGTAAAGGATCTAGGACAGAGCCTTGTGTTGCTTCGCTAAGTACTGTTTTCCAGAAGGAGTACTTGGAATTTATTCCAGGAAATTTTTAAGCCGTTTTAGGAGAGGTCTGACGGTACCTAGATTTTCCAGCTTCAAGAGTAGTCTATTTGTAGGCACCTTATCAAATGCTTTGCTGAAGTTTATGTAGAAAACATCCGCTGGTTTTCATTATCTAGAACTTTTATCCATTTCTCTCTTACTACTAAGAGATTCATTTTGTAAGACAAATTTTTTCTGAAGCCATGTTCTATGTTCAACAAGCTGTTGGTTTCCACGAATGTCATTATGGTCTTTTTGACTATTCTTTCCAGTGTTTTAACCACGACACTGGTGAGACTGGTAGGTCTTTGGTTTGATGGAAGTTGTCTTGACTCTGTTTTATATTTTGGAGTGACGATCGCATCCTTCGAGTCCGCAGGTAACTCACCTTGTCCAATTGACAATCAATATCATAGTCAATGGGGCAGCAATATATTGTGCAATTAGTCTCAAGGTTTTAGGGTGTAGTTCACCCATGCCTGTTGACTTTTCTATGTCTAAAGCGCTAAGGACACTAAGTACATCGTCTCGATCGAAGTCTACAGTAAGCAGATGACTTTGTACTTGGGTCTAGTTCTTCGTGACTGAAAACTGTCCCGAAATTGTCTGCCATAGCCTCTGCTCTTTCCTGATCATCCTCTATCATTCAAGATCCACTTCCTTCCGTAGCTAGGTTGGGAATCCAATGCTGCGTCCCTGTTCTGTGATTTATGTACGAGAATAGTCTCTTAGGCTGCTTGATTACAGATTATGCCAACTACATCCCGGATTTTTGCTGAGCTTCCCAGATTGTAATTATACACTTATTTCTTACCGACCTGTAACGTTCCATCGTACTTGCTATGCCAAGGCTGATGGTTATGTCCCAACATTTCTTTTGTCTTAGCAAACGTCGAATATCCTGATCTATCTGGGGATGGCTGTGCTTCTTTTTTGGGACTGTCTAGGGTATTAAAGGTTGAGTTACTTGATTGTAGAACTGCTGGAAATGACTTTTTACCTCTTCTATTGATGCCCCTGAGTCAATTATTTAGTTTTCAGCCGAAGCTGCAGAGTTGATCGCCTTCATGTCTGCCTTCCATACGTTAGGACGAGCCGGCGCAACTGTTTGACAGGCCATCTCAGCCATGAACTTGAATAATATGACTGCATGATCACTTCTTAAATGTGGGAGGAAAGTCATTTGATCGACATCATAACCGTGTGTGTATGAAGAATATGTCCAAGAGAAACGAGAAGATTCTCTTTACTTATGAAAAATGACTGACCTGTCAATGAGGTCCGTCTTAAGCTGTTTCCTAAAATCTTGTCATCTTTGCAGTCCGGTTTGGCGTCAGGCGCGAAGGTCTCACTCTATTTCCTTACTTTTCTTTTTCTGGGTGTAACTGTGTGGCCAATCATTGACCTTATGTCTCTTGATCACACGCTCAGGCTTCGCTCCTCCCTGAGCCTGTTTTGCGTTGACATGTTAATCCGGAACTGAAACCGTAGATTCACCTACCTTAGTGCTACCTATAAAATGTTTCTTCTCAGCGCGCTTTTTCCTTTTTCTCGTAACCATGCCTACATCTGTCTGTTTGTTGTCCGCTACGCTATTGGGGTTCACTTTGGCAGTCTCATCCAAAGCTGGACTCGTGATAACGCTTGCTACTTTCTCAAAAACTGAAATCTGCTGATGTGCTGCCGGCTGTTTATCTGAGAGTATCTTTCTAATTATGTTCGGCAGCTCAATCGCTTGAAGAATCAGCATAGACTTTGTAGAGCAGCATGCTTTGCACAGCCAACGTGATAGTGGTTTGTAGCACCTTTTATATGCAGCCGATGTGAGTCCGGTGCACATGTTTTGATACCACTTGCTGCAGTTGTCACATTACATTCCATCATCGACCGGGAAAAAGCATGCATGTCTATCACAACGATGTTTTACGTGCATCATAAAATTGGTTAGTGATCTCACAGAGAGAACAACAAAAAACTGATCTCTAAGATAAGTGTCTCCAAAGGCTTTAAAGGTGATAGACGATAAACTCAAAAAGCTGAGGTTTATATGTTACTGTAACTGAAAACAAAACTCCGACTTAAATAGATACCAAAAAGGCCTTAACACCTTTGGACACAAATAATACTAAAAGATATACTAAACGAGGAAAAAAAATGCCACTACCGTTTTTGTTTCCGTACTCAAATAGTACAGATGGTAAATTACTTTAGAAAGAATGATGCTCTTGGCGATTACTTCAATTGAAATAAATCCAATTAAAGCGAAAACAGTAATCTTGGTTGTGTTGCATTTAATTGTGCTTAAGATGTAAACCATGGATTTGGTCCTAATTTACCTAGAAACCTCTAAGTACGCCCGATTATACTGAAAGCTAAATCGAATCAGTCTATAGATAGGTTTGTAGTGAAATAGTAATTCAATAATTAGGGTTGTTTTGTGGAACATTGGAATTTTCAAAGCACTATTATGTCACAAATATATAAATGTATTCAGAAAGGGGTTTTGTGGATATTATAATAATTTAATAGTTGCATTCATGAGTCAATTGAAGCTAGACCACCATGGAAAACCTGGAGGCACTGGACGGCCGTTTCGTCCTAGTATTAAACCCCTCAGCGGCGTGCATCCACTATCCTGGTCGCGGGATTCGAACTTAAGACCTATCGGTCTCGCGCTCGAACGCTTAGCCTGTAGACCACTAAGCTAACATCCAATGGTGTTAATGTCTAGTGGGACCGTGGATGCGCACTTCTGAGGAGTCCCATGCTAGGACAGAACGACCGTCTAGTGCTTCCAGGTTTTCCATGGTGGTCTATTAAATTGATATAAATATTTATTCTTTTGTCCACCAAGCCTGCTACTTTTTGATGTTTTGCCGAGTCGTGAAAGCCACATATTGATGCTTCCTGCGAACACCTCCCGCGTTGTCGCGGAGCTATTGCAGGTGTAAGAAGTCAAGTTCACTATGTACTGGTGCAAATAACTGGTTCTTTGTTGCAAAACCTGATTTTATGAATTGGGAACATTCAGCGTCTGTGTTCAGTAAAGTTGTGTCCTAAAGATTGTTCATATCCAGTATTTATACATACTGAATATATAATCTTTGGTGGTTTGATCATGTTTAATGCATGTTTCAGTTGATTTTCTGTCGAGTATTGTTCGTCGACTATGGTCCTGGGTAGAAAATTGAGAGGGACTAAATTTGTTATATGACTCTGTGGAATGATGCATAGTTGTATTGAAAACTATCGGTCCATCATCACCCCTTGGTTGGGGTTTAAGATCCAAAAACTCAGAATCATGTTAGTGTACCAGCTGGTTGATAATAAAAACTGCAGATTGTCTCACCGTAGTTTTCTATTGATGCCTCTTTGTAATAATGTTTGTGTTTAAATAAATAAGTCATTACAGAATTTGACAGTTTTTATTCATTTGGTGAACGTGTGCATTAGATTTGTTCTGCACTGCGTCTAGCCTCAAGGCGAGGTATTTTTCTGTTTGGCATGGTATGTTTATGAGGACTATTTTACTCTTACAGTAATTTCGCCCAAATATATATGGGTAATATGTAATTGTCAGCGTCTGACATCCACTTAAAACTGTTATCTTTGTCCGTAATATCTTACATACTTTATCAATTTATTCTTTCCCTTGTTTTCAGATTGAATCTCTTGATATTAAAAATTCACTCATACTCCCATATGACAAATCCCCGAAACATGCTCCTGGTATGGGTGTGAGATTGAGAGCAAGTCCTGATGATTTTCCTGTTGCCCATCGAAAGCTGTTAGATCAAGGTCGAACCCAACGTTTCAATACGTGTATCAACTCAAGTATAACAGATTTAGGTATGTGACCTTGCTTTAGTTCTTTGTAAAGCTTTGTGTTAACTTCGAAGCCTTGTAACAAAGAAAACATTTTCGACCTTTTATAAACATCAAAATAGTTGACACAGACTGCTGAGAATATGAAGATCTCTCACTGTTCACGTTGACAATACATTAGTTACCATGAGCATTTGCGTAGAGAAGTTGGGAGATTCGTTTCTTTCTCTCTGAATTGTCCCATAAATTTACTATTTCAGGATATTGGTTTTACTAATTTCTTTGACGGATTGATTATATTCTCACTAAATTAAAAGTGTGAAAAAACATTTAACCGTTAAACTGGACTGCTGTATGTGCAAGAGGGTTTGAAAAACATAATTCCTAACCACTTAGATTTAGGCTCCTGAAGAAACAAACGCTACATGAATTTACTATGACCACCACCTGTCCAAGGAACGCGTATCTTTGATTTGTTCCATAACCTTGTGGTTTGAGCTTTTAGGCTAAAAACCTAGCTAAAAGTTATCTCGTAATAAAAGTGAATTTGGGAGACTGGGTAGTTTCACTACCCAAACGGAAAGACGTCCTTTGTAGACGAGAATGTCCGGAGCTTTAAACGGATTCCAAACCAATGGTGCACATGGGCTCCAGTATCCTGAAAGAACAAATGGCGTGTGAACCAATCGTTGGTCACCGGCTACCATGGGACTGCATCTCCTTACAATGCTCCACTACCTTGTGGATCAGACCTTCAGGTCGAAGGCTCCGGGTGTGGCCCTTTAAGAAAACCACCTGCTTCGGTTTGGGTACCCAGGCACTATCACAGCCCTCACACAAATCAAATGAGATTTTTTTGGCGCGTATGTATTTGGTGCCTCCTTGTACTAATATTTATGTGTTTAAATAAATAATAAATAAATAAGATGAGAATTAGGGATAACTTGCTTGTTGCAGCATCTCTAGAACCAAAACCAGGGAGTCGAGAAGGACCAACAGTAGCCAGTCCTGTGCAGCTTTCTTTCATACCACGACACCATGTCATACACTGACCACCTCTCTGCTTTTTCCAACCAGTCCCAGCGTCGGAAAATGATGCACAACGAGGAATTCTCTGGGACGACATTCGTAGGACATGTCCAAGATACTGAAGTCAATGTTTCAAGATAGTGACACTAATTGAACTGTCGTCTCTGTGTCCGAACACACGATGCTGAACCTCTGCATTACTAACATGGTGTTGTCACTGGATGTCAGCAGTCTTTCGGAGACAACGATGATCAAACATAGAGAGTCGTCTAACATCCTCAACTCGGCGAGGCTAGGTTTCACAAGGATAGAGCAGAACTGCTCCTACCAACGCGTTGTAGATTCAACTTTTTACAGCCAGACTAACGTCACGATGGCGCGAAAGATTCCACAGATTAGAATAAACCGCTCTGACTTTCATTATACGTGGATTGATCTCATCACTCACGTCACTACCAGGATTATCTCCACTACCCAGAGTGAGTGCACGTCCATAATCCTACCAGCCTTGTAAAAGTATTTTGCACTTGGAAGGTGCAAAGCATATAACATACACTTTATTTAATATCATCATAGATATGCTGCTTGAATCAATCTTTTCATCGTGTTAACTTTCACGAGGTTGGTTTCATACCTTCGGATTTATCCAGTTATTCACTTGTGCTGTCATTTATTTATCATTAGTTTTCAGTGATGTAGATTTCGAAAACATCGTTTGAGGAAAATAGTTCAAAATGGTTTTGTTGGTCTTCTACTTTAATATTCTTTCGTTTTTATCCGGTTAGATTTTTAATGAATCAGTCATAAACAGCATAAACAGTATTATATTCCCACAGTTGTTACTTCAGTTAGAGACCCTATAATGTATAGCCTATGGTTTATTAATAGTATTTCTACTCACCCACATTCCTTTTGAGTTTTTTTGAGATAATTCAAGAAAAAAGAACTGTTGTAACGTGTGAGACTGCAGGGTAATGATGCGCAGCGTATTTATCGATCGCTCCTGTGACAGTGACACGTAAACACGTAATGGACGACCTAGTGCCCTGATTAGCCCTGCTTCGCTGTCTGTCCTAGCCAGTTGAGTCAAGAACACAAGTCACAGCCTCGGAGTTATGAATCATTATATTTCAAACATACTTTGTTTATATACTAGTCAAGCAGACCACAACGTACCACAAAGTAGAAAATAACATTGTACAATATTGGCCAACAGGAAAACAACACGTTAAATAAATATCGACCAATGGGAAATGTACATTTAAGGTCCAAGGACACCATTGGACTTAACATGATAATTATTGGTCTATTTTTCCTACTACCTAACACCTCCCCTTTTTTTTTAAAAGATCCGGATCTGGATTTTAAAATTTTCTGCGTTCATCCTCCCCCACGAAATAATGTTGGGTCCTCATATCCCCAAGTTAAAATTAATTCGACTTTATTTAACACATAATTGTCACATGGAACAGAGAAGTCACTAAAAGTGATTAAGTAGTGTGGACCAACGTCGCTTGATATGAGGTCATCAACGTTCGATTCTTCTGGAACATTATCATAGAATTCCTTGAAAATCTCATTTGTGGATAGTTGATCACTGGGATAATTAACATCTATCAAAATTGTATTAAACTTCTGATCATCATTTGGTGCATCTAACACATTTTCTGGTACAAGAGGATCTAGATAATAAGATTCATCAGAATCTCCTGTTGTTGACTGATGAGGACCGTTTGGAGCAGCTAGACTCAGTATACTGCACGATTTGTTTCCTGTTTCCTTGTGAGAGGGTACTGTAATTAATTTATGAGCATTTAATAAGAGATCTTCTTCCTGTGAGCTGGGTACATCACTGTCTGTACACGTTTCAGGAACAGTGGGATTTGAACCCACACCAGGGCATGATTCTGAACTGGACATTCCCGCATCGCTGAACAGATTATGAGCGACTGCCTCGTTTGCATTACTGATCATAAGGGATTCATAGAGGCTTAACATGATAATTATTGGTCTATTTTTCCGACTATCTAACAAGAACTGTATATCAGCTCTAAGGCCATTTATTCTTTCATTCACCGTGGTTAAATCATCTGTCAACTTATATTAGAATAAAGTAAACAGTTGATTTAACAGTAGCTATTCATCTGAGTTATTGTGAATTCAAGTAGCTTTTATAGTCTTTAAAGGTGATCTGCGTTGTGCGCACATATTATTGGGATCTCTTTCGTAAACTTGTGAAGGGTGGTAAATATGTTCCTATGTAGGTGAAATTCCTATGTAACACCCATACTGTTACATAACCCCTACCAATGACGCCACAAAATGGTAATTTTAAAGATATCCTCTTTAGTCTAATCAGTTGCTATTTTCGACAGTGTATTGAGAAGACATAGTTAGACTAAGGAAAGCGATATATTTACGTTACATATTTCAAACAATCTAGTCACACATACTCGTCACGGCATTTCAAAAGAAAACCAATAAAAGTCAATTAAATAAAGGTTCAATAAATATACAGCGATAATTGGAAATAAAGGAGAGAAAAATCAATATACTGTGGGAAGAATAGGAGATTGTCACATTATCCTAAACCCTACAACGAGTTAACGATTATCAGGACAGATTCAAGGTTAAAACAAACTGCTTCTGGACACATAAAGGAAGTTTGAGTTTTCTAATGACCGAGGCATTCTACAAACTGAAGAATGCGTACTTGACAAATCCTAAACTGAGTTGGAAGCTGTTTCAAGGCAAGTTATATGACCTGTTTTGATTGTGTTATGCAATCGATGAGTATGGTTTTGCTACTCTGTCAACCATTTATGGTTATCTGGATGTGAAATTGGTTGATATTGCTATTCAATTTCATGCTCGTCAAAAAAGATAAAAATATCCTAATGGCTAAATGTTTTAATGCCTTAAAAAAAACCTCCAGAGTAGATTAAATATCGTGTTTGCAAGTCCGATAAAGGTTTAGGTGTTGTTGTGAACAAATGTGACTATAAGAAAGATATTTTATTCATTGTTGTAATGAAAGGCAGTTTATCGTAGTCCCCGGTCGTGATGTTAGGAAACTGTAAACTCGAGTAAACTGCAATCTAGTGAAAAACTCCTTAACATAAATATTATTAACAAAGAGGAACTTAATATTCTAAATCTTATGGAATCTAAACTCTCAAATTTGTACAGATTACCTAAAGTTCACAAATCGAGTAGTTTCTGAAAATCAATATTATCTATATGCAGTTCACCTACACATAAACTCGTAAAATAGTTGACGAAACTGCCAAACCTACTGCACAACAAATTATATAAATTTTTGTTAAAAGATACGTTTGAACGTATTGATCTTATTGATCTTTATTTGCTAATATGAGTGCTGTTAGAGCTATAAGGGTGGTTATCACTCCCCGGTTGCCCACACCATGGAAGGTTTCTTCTAGAGGCACCTGAAAAGGACATTGGGTTAGAGGCGGTCTTAGTGATCTGGGAGCGTGACCGCATTTCCCAAGGGACAACTGCTTAAGGCCAGTCACACACGACCTTTTCGTGGGTAATTTTCCTGTCAGCTGCGTACTTGTCGAGACCTTACCACTGGAAACGGAAATCCATGGGTTAAGGCGAGGTGTGCATTCTTAAGATGGACTTTTTCTAACCCACCCTTCTTTTGTGGGAAGGTAACATCGCTGTCATGCTGGTTGTCTGAAGGAAAAATCTTACTGCTGTCACATCTCTGTACAGTTAGCAATAAGATTTCGCCTTCGGACCTTGGGTTTGTTGTTTTTATTCTTACCGCTCTTCAGCGGACCTTTCTGGTATTGTAGGACCTTGAGAAACGATTGTTCCAGCCAATATATCTCGATTGATTCATTCCGATCGGCAATCTCGACCACCAGGTCAAGGTAGCAGGGTCGGGATTCACTAATATACCTTTAGTGAAAACTGTTGGTATTCTTTTTTGATTGCTTATGTAGTATGTTTCCTACTTGGCCAACACAATTTAGAGAATCACTTTTATTATGTGCTAAGTTCGGTTCATAATTGAGGGTGAACGCTTTCGACCAGTGTTTGATGTAGGTATGGTTAACATTGCAGAAACTTTCTTAATTGATGTTTATATGTCACATGTTGGAAATATGACGAGTAAACTCAGTGCGGTCACTGTGTAGGTGGCACATGCGTAATATCCTGGTTTTATGTGATAGGGACTTCGATGTGACTTCTGTCATGAAGATAAAAACAAATGAAAAACTAAGAAAGCTAATTTTTGGGACATTAGTACGCTTAATTCTCAATCTGTCATTACTGACATTTGGTTTATGTGACTTTCTTTTTCCCCTAATCAAAAGCTTTCGTTTAGTCTGTAAATTATTATTATATCTTCTATTTGAAATTTATCGTAATTTGAACACGAATTTCGTATCCTGTCTTGGTACCCTAAATACCTTACATTGTATATCCTCATTTGCTGTGCATTTTAGTCCAATCATTCATATATTTAGTCTTGTACTCTTTTGAATTAAAATTAAGTTCCGATTAAAAGGTTTTACTACAGTCATTTTTTCTTCCCAACCATTCGGTGTCCGCGTAGCGCACCGTTAGTTAGCGAATGGGATAGTTCTCCGTCTACAAGACCAATCATTCAGAAGTCGGATTCACGCATTCACAGTCTCAAGGTTATGTTAAGTAGTCTAAAGAATCAAAGACAGATTCCCCTGCACATCCAACTACACGGCCAGCGGGCAGACCAAGATCATAACAACTTCGTTATTAGATAAACTTAATAACATACCAAACGATAGTGTACTAACTTGTGAGGTAATTAGCACCCAGTTTCCTTTTCTAGATATACTTTTGAGTCAACGAGATGACTGAACCATGAGGCGACCAGTTTATAGAAAATTCACGTAAACTGATCAAATATTCGGCTTCCACATGATAATAAAGTAATATATTTGCGAAATCCCAGCGAGTAGAAAATTGAGTTTCGTTCCTCAGTCTAAATCACTTCTTCCGTAAATAACCAAGTGAAATCAACTTACGTTTATGTAGTGCAGAGGAACAAAGCAGAATATTTATTGCAAACAAAATGCGTCTGACCATGTCACTCGTGTCATTTCGGTCAAGGTGAGTCTACGTAAAACATCGTGTATTTATGTGTGTATGTCAGCAGTTATGCAAAATGTGATATTTGAATTATGGCAACTTTCAGAGTTTCTGTTCTCTGTAGTAAGGCGTGGTAAGGTGGATCTTCAACAGAGTTTAACGAATCTTCAACGAATATACGATTAAAGTGGATATAAAACTAATATCCCAATCATTAACACTAAACGGTTATCCTTTAGAGTTTCTAAATTTGTATAAAAGCCAGTTAACCCTGGAACTTTTTCTTGATTATGTTACGAAGAAAAGGTTTTACATCACATTGATTTATGGAGGAGAGTCAAATAGCATTTTTGTAAAGTAGAGAGTAGACATCCATCGAAAAATCACAGTAGTGAAAATTAGTTGTTATCAAGAAGATGGAGTCGACGACTCCACATAGTCTTAAATATCCCACTGTATTTACCAATTCACATGTGTGTGGACACACAAGGGGATTAATCGAAGATTGTAATATAGGGTAACGCAGCATGCATCAAAATGCAGTAATAATTATTTAGTCTCAACTGCCCCGAAAAACTCAAGGAGTAAAAGACCATGTCCATCGATTGCATAACACAGTCAAAACAGGTCATATAACTTGCCTTGAAACAGCTTCCAACTCAGTTTAGGATTTGTCAAGTACGCATTCTTCAGTTTGTAGAATGCCTCGGTCATTAGAAAACTCAAACTTCCTTTATGTGTCCAGAAGCAGTTTGTTTTAACCTTGAATCTGTCCTGATAATCGTTAACTCGTTGTAGGGTTTAGGATAATGTGACAATCTCCTATTCTTCCCACAGTATATTGATTTTTCTCTCCTTTATTTCCAATTATCGCTGTATATTTATTGAACCTTTATTTAATTGACTTTTATTGGTTTTCTTTTGAAATGCCGTGACGAGTATGTGTGACTAGATTGTTTGAAATATGTAACGTAAATATATCGCTTTCCTTAGTCTAACTATGTCTTCTCAATACACTGCCGACATTTTCTTGGCAGGCACTTATTGATTGGAAATTCTTTTCATACATTACTCTCTAATAAAGTTTTTTTTTCAGAGTGTGCCTAATGTGTTAGTTATGACGAGTGTTGATCTCTGTGTTGTTTTTTTCTTTTAAACATCATCTCTTTCATTCTAGTCGTATTGCGTCAACTTTCTTGGTCTGGAATTCCAGGAGAACTTCGACCAACAGTATGGAAATTGTTATGTGTAAGCATTTGGTTTTTTATCCAGAAATTTTGGTCTATTTATTTTCATAATGGTATGAGTATTTATTAACGGGTTAACTTTTCACCGATTATCTCCATAAGATTCTGTTTCCTTTTCTATTTATTCTACATAATGTACGTGTAAGTTTATGCATATCGGTGAGGCATTTTCTAATACACGGGGGTTATTTGTGATATCTTTTTATTTGTAAAGAGTAGTGGGTTTGTGATTCAAGTACTCGATTTTCACTTAATGTGTTGCAAATTTGAATATCACTCCGTCTACTTCGGTTTGGACATTTATGTTGTATCGTAAGCCTTCGCAAATACAAGAGGCACTACTTGGAGCTAAATATATAAATGCGTTCTTTATACACTCACTCAGTAGTGGATATGTAAAAAAATTGTGAAAATTGTCAGGATGTTTTTCATCCCTTGTGTTTGTATTTGTCAGTAATTGATATCTTACCACCCTTTAAAGATCCATGTTTCTGTCGGGTTCGAAATCTGAATCACAGCTGTAACGTTTGTAAATAGACAACAAAGTAAACACATGTTCTCGAAGTTCGAGTAGTGTGTATTTCTTCATTTTCGGACACAAAATACAGCTGAATAGTCTTTTTTTGGTTTTGAAATCATTTTATCTTAATTGAACGCTTTCATTGCTAGTCGTTTACATTATAATACAAATACTTAATACAATCGTATGAGGAATCGTAGTTCTAAACTGTAGTGTTAAGCTAAATTAATGAATACATCTGTGTACACTAGAATTCTCAACCAAAACTGTTGTGTTTGAACTGTCAATAATGTATCGTTAGTTGACTGGCTAGATCACTGAATGACGGTGTCACGTCTGAGATGTAGTGTTAATCAATATTGCAAAGGAAGTAAATTTGTCATCGTAATTCGTATTTTAACCAAGTATTCCCTACTCTTTTTTAAAATCATTTTTACGTTCCAGGATTATCTTCCAACTAGTCTTGAACGACGTGTCACTGTACTAGCGGATAAACGTAAACAATATACACTTTTTGTTAGTCAGTATTTTCATTTACGTGAAAATGTTAAACATAAACCAATGTTTCATCAAATTCAGAAAGATTTAAACAGAATGACATTACTTTATCGAAGGCCAGAAATGGTTGCAGTAAGTTATATTATCGTTGAGCGTTTAAACAAAAAATATAGTTTTCTGTATGTTATATGTTGTCAGCAATATGATTAAATTGTAGCTTCGAAATGGGAAAAAGATTGGATGGATGCTTTGGATGTTTATAGGGATGATTAAAATGTATTTTACACATCTACTGTTTCCACGAATCGCTCTGAAAATACTTTCACACGACTGAGACTTTATACTTTCGGAAAAATTCTACTCATTACGTTCGCGCTGAAATAGTACTTGCACAAAAATAAAACAACAAAACTGGACATTTAATGTTTAAATGGGGTTAATAAATTTGAAGAATTCACCTAGAGCAGTTGGAAAACTGTGGTTTTGAACCAACAGCGGTGCTCAAGACAAGGAAATCAAAATAATTAATTTCGTTAGTAGAGAAAACCATATATATGAAGTATAATCCGAAAGGAATAAATAACATAGAGGAACGAAGAGTGTGAGATATTTAAACAAAGATAGCAAACAATATATTTTCACATCTACTACCAATCTTGAACCATTCCATTTATCTTCAGTCACATATTACGCTTACCTTGTTCACCTTGACCAGAAGGTTTGCAGCGGCTTATCCCTAGTTGTTTTCGACCTTCTTATATAGTAACTGAGTATGTATAACATGTATCCTAATTATCTTGTCCAGTGAGTTAACAGTGTCATTAACCAAGTTACCATCACTACCCAGTATCCTACGCTTAACCATCACAGGTTAGTCCCACCATAAACAGGTAATCCTTTAAATGAATTGATAATTGAATTATATCAGCCCATATATTGTTTCAGTTTGCCAATGACCACGTTTTAATGCTATAACTGAATATACTGCTAACGGCCGTATTCAGAGCATAATAATAATAATAATAATAATAATAATAATAATAATAATAATAATAATTATTATTATTATTATTATTATTATTATTATTATTATTATTATTATTATTATTCACGACATTGCACGACCATCTTCCATTGTCTTCATTGAGTAACTGCGTCACATCCGACCCGGTTAAAACCCACTGGTCACGGCTTCTCATTACAACTCTGAGAATTACCTCTCGAAGCTAGTCACTAGTGCGCACATGACAATCATCAGTATAGGGTTTTGGAGATTGTTTGGTTTCAATCGAGATCATGAACCGATAGACGTTAAACCACTATTAAAAACCTGGAAGCAGTAGACAGCCGTTTCGTTCTGGTATGGAGCTCGTCAACAGTGCGCATCCACGACCTCTCATGCGGTACTCGGACCTAAAATATAAACAAAAACTTGAAAGATCAGTTCGTGATTACAACTACACTCAAAAAATCATCCATACTGATCACAATCATGTGGTCACTGGTGACTAGCTTCAAGACATAACTCCTGAAATCTTATTGACAATCCATAACCAGTTTAGTTAAATCCATGTCGGGCGTGAGAAATTTATCCAGCACAAGCAATGGATGAAGGGTTGCGCAATATGATGGATTGGTTGGAGTTAGACATTAACACTGTTAGATTCCGGCTCAGTGGTTTAGAGATTAAATGTTCGGGCGCAAGACTTGAAGGTCTTGTGTTTGATTTCCACCTGTGGGTTTTTGGATGCGCACTGATTAAGAGTCCCATAATAGGACGAAACGGCTGTCCAGTGCTTTCAAGTTTTCAATGGTAGTCCAACATTGATCGGTTCATGATCTCAATTAAAATTCAACAATCTCTACAACCCTATACTGATTATTATTACCATATTACTGTTATTGATTTATTTTCAAATTTATCAGTTTTCAGGTACGATTCTCTAAAATAACTTTTACCGTCTCAGTTTTTTTGTCCTTCACACTGTACAGATGTTTGAACGAATTCTATTTGTCTGGTCTATGCGACATCCAGGAATTGGTTATGTACAAGGTATCAATGATTTGTTAACTCCATTCTTCATTGTATTTTTATCAGAATACACTCATGTTGGTAAGTTTCGTATATTTTGTTGTGAATCCTTTTTTCGATATCTGTTAAATATTTGCATTATTCTACGTTTATTTTGATATAAAATATATAATACAGTATCTGTGACAACTTCGCTTAATATGGATAATGTTATCCATTCATTTCTATCATATTTGCGCACACTGTTCTGTAGTTTTATCCCTCTTTATTCTTCTTTGTTCAATTTCTATCTTGTATCTACATTGATAAAACAAAGCATTTTACACACTACTCCAAAACTAGCATGATCCAACAGAAATAGTTATGTAATTAGCATCATATTTTCCATGGTTAGTAACTTCTTAGTACTACTCAGATTCTCTAGAAATCTAACTTCATGTAAATAATATTGGTATTTGAAGGCGTATTAATGTATGTTTGGGACCTCAGTAAAGCCCTCCGTAGAAGTAATGGTGACTGAAAAAATAACCAGTTATTTTTAAAGTTTAATGTTAACATTTGTTTATCCATGGTAAGAATATTTCGAAATTCCAGGAAAACGTTTAGGTAGGTTAAATAGACGAACCACTGTCAGTTGCACATTAGTCAGTTAGTTAGTTCTAAGCTTTTTTTAAAATAAAATATACAGTATTTAGTTAGCTAATGTTTGAGATGCAGCCCAGATATACATATTGTTTAGTTTATGTATTATTATTATGAAAAACTATTAATGACTGTTAACTACAAATTATTTGAGGCACTAATAATAAATGTAGCTATTTTAAACTAACCTGCTCATCGGGTATTCCGAAGTCATTAAAGCGCACTTTGTTTTTGATCATTTCCTGCATGTAATATCAATTGTACATTTGTTGGATAGTTCAGTAATCGCCATTATTAATAATACTAATTTTGTTTTAAAAAAAAAAGCAGTGGTAGTTCATCCGGGGCCCAATGTATTGGTTCTTCCTTCTGAACATTTTGAACAATCTGGTCACACAATATGATTCTATGACAGAGGCCAAAAGTACCCATCAAGAAAACTTATTACGCTGCTAAACAGGCTGTGATTTAAAGGACTAGGCACATAATCCCAAATGAACCTAGAAAGTCCACATAACAGTCAGTCATCTACGACGTAGGACAAGGCACATATATACATTGGCCCAAGTTGCAATACCTCATTAGTACAGCAAGATAAACACCAAAATCATAGTAATTACTTCAGTGGTAGTAATATATAAAGGAAAGATTGTGTATAAAGATATAATACAGGAAGAAAGATTTAGTTCGTAGAAAGAAAGACATAAAGTGATTTTAATTTCACGGTGTAAGGGAAGAAAAAGAGTGTATACACCTACGCCATTGTGATGGATTCTGAGCCATGTCACCCACTGTCTCCAACCATTGACTGCGATAATCGCGCGGACCCCAGCCAAGTAGTCCACATCTACCAACATGGCTAAGACCAGAATTTAGTGACTTTATGGACTGATGTCACATTTTGGTTTGGCCACCCCTAACCTTCTTCCAACCATCTCCAACACCCGTTAGCATTGCACGTCGTGGTAATCGGTGTTCAGGCATACGTAACACGTGGCCCAACCATCTCAGTCGATGAAGATTCACAACCTCATCAACTGATTTACCATCATTCCCTAATACCCTGCGTCTAACCTCACTATTACTTACCCGGTGATCCCAACAGACGCCAGCAATATTTCTAAGGCATCTGTGGTCGAATACTAGTAGCTTACAAGTATCTTCTACTCTTAATGGCCACGTTTCGCTGCCGTAAAGTAAGACAGAACGGACTGCTTTGCAGTATACTCGTCCTTTTGTTGATAGACGGATATCTCGCCTCCGCCAAAGGTGACGTAAGTTGGCAAAAGCCAAACGAGATTTTCGAATCCGTGCTGAAATTTCGTGAGACACCAAGCCATTAAGGCTGATCAGGCTTTCAAGATAAGTGGAGCTGTCAAGGCGTTCGACTACTTCACTCCCTATCCTTAGTTCAGGTGTTGACGCAGACCAGTCCTGAAGCAAAATCTTACATTTGGAGGGGGGAGAAACGCATCCTAGACGTTCTGGCATTGTTGCTCAGTGCTACCAAAAGACTGTATTTTATCAGCATCTTCACCAAACAGGACTATATCATCTGCGTATTCTAAGTCGATAAGTGGACTTTCTGGTAGAAGATCAATACCCGAGAACTCAGTCGACGAGAAAGTTATTTCCATCAATAGGTGTATGATGAAGTTAAACAAAAATGGGGAAAGTGGACAGCCTTGATGGACACCACTTGAGGTTGTAAAAGTAGATGACAGTTCGCCATAAGCTCTGACTTAACTGATAGTGTTCGAGTAAAGTACCCTCACAAGGTTTATGTACTTCTGAGGTACACTTTTCAATGACAGACACTGCCACAGAACCTCTCGGTCTACGGAGCCAAACGCTGCTTTTAAGTCAAGAAAGACCACCGTTATCGGACGTCGATAAGCATGCCTGTATTTTATGATCAGACGAATGGTGAATATGTGGTCGATGCAGATAAGTGTCTTCTTTTTCCGAGATAGTTTCACTTACACTCGCCTTCCTGATTCCAGTTTCTTTTATTAGTCTGGAAAGCTGTCTGGTTTACCTACAGCCGTTGCCTTTTCCATCTCTTTTGCTTTCGTTGCTCACCCCTGCTCACGGTCGTTCCTTAGACTTTTGCTTAACCTAGATCTGATTTGATTTCGCTCGTCATCGTTTTCGGAACGTGATGGAATAAGTTTACGAGAATCCATCAGTGCAATAGACTTAGAAGAAAGTCAT
The DNA here is from genome assembly GCA_944470375.2 of Schistosoma guineensis. Classification (NCBI taxonomy): domain Eukaryota; kingdom Metazoa; phylum Platyhelminthes; class Trematoda; order Strigeidida; family Schistosomatidae; genus Schistosoma; species Schistosoma guineensis. Next base: position 44,754,620 of record OX103892.1, on the reverse strand, counting down.
TGGTTTTTTGTAACCATTTGCTTTAAATCATTAATAGATGTCACTGCTGTTTCCACACCTGTTGTATATTTATCCAAGCAATATCCGGGTCAGCCTCGTTTTCAGAACTACCTAAGTGTGACCTCAGTTGTTTCTGAAATCTACTTTAGGCTTTGTCGTCACTCAACTCAGTTCTAACGGGTCTTTTTAATGTGGCTTTTTTGCGTCCAGTGAGGCGCAAGCGGATGCGTTCCTGTACTAGAGGATGGTCGGAGTCCAAGCAGGTATTCTAGAATGAGCGACAATCTTCTATCGACCCTCTCCAACGATGACTGATGGCAATATGGTCTATTTGAGTCCATCGTTGGTTTGGTGTAGAAGGTCGCCATGTTAGACAATGTCTCTCCTTATGGTTAAAATTAGTGTTTGATAAAAATAAATGATTGTCCGAGCACAGTTGCAGCAGACAATCACCATTATCTGTTCGCTGAGCCGGAATACCGAAATACCCATCTACATGTTTTTCTGTTTGGTGGTAACTACCTACGTGGGCATTAAAATCACCTGCTACGAGTACTATGTCTGAACGTTTAGCTTTCTGAAGAAGTTCAGATAGCTTTCTGTAAAAGTCGTCCCTCACTCCATCCTGGCTGCAGTCGGTGGGAGCGTAGGTAGAAACGGCGAAAAGGCAATGACCTGTCTCCCTATCCTTCTGAGTTCTTACAGAGCCATTTGGCCGAACAGCACATATACGACTGTTAACGGGGATCCATCCTAATAGTGCTTATTCTGCTCTCGTATTTAGTGGTCGTAATGACCTGAGAGCTTAACCTCAGTGCCCAAAAAGGGACAACTGCTTGAGGCCAGTCACACACGACCTTTTCGTGGGTAATTTTCCTGTCAGCTGCGTACTTGTCGAGACCTTACCACTGGAAACGGAAATCCATGGGTTAAGGCGAGGTGTGCATTCTTAAGATGGACTTTTTCTAACCCACCCTTCTTTTGTGGGAAGGTAACATCGCTGTCATGCTGGTTGTCTGAAGGAAAAATCTTACTGCTGTCACATCTCTGTACAGTTAGCAATAAGATTTCGCCTTCGGACCTTGGGTTTGTTGTTTTTATTCTTACCGCTCTTCAGCGGACCTTTCTGGTATTGTAGGACCTTGAGAAACGATTGTTCCAGCCAATATATCTCGATTGATTCATTCCGATCGGCAATCTCGACCACCACTTCAAGGTAGCAGCGACGGTCGGGGTTCACACCGCCACAACTTAATTACCAGCAGTCCAAAATTTCAACCTCCTGAAGGCAATGTTACTTAAAATAAAGATGAAGTAGTTATTGAAAGATTCAACAGCACCAAAGAGTCGGTCTATTTTAGCCTATAGACACCATTATATCATCACAACTCACTAAAAAATTTGGGCGTAATTTTTGTAAGTACTGAAGGTGATAGGAGAAGCATTATGTAGAGAGAGAAACGAAGAACTGTTGCCACATGGAGTGCACATATGGAGGATTTTCACATATATAAACACAAGTATCACTTACAACCCCATCTCATTAGTTCTAGTCATTGCTCTTAACCAACACTAAACTTTATACCATAATTAGTAGCTATAAGTATACATCACGCAATAATTAGTTAAATAATATTGTGTTGTAAGGAATATTTTGATCGTTACATTATTTCCATCATATATTTCCGTGATGTAATGGCCTTCGTTCTGCATATGTGCATTCATAACGTATAATCTATTGTTCTGAACATAGTAATACTTCTAAGCTTGATATATGTATTTTTATGAAAGTATTTTTTGTAGAAGAGTTTGTCAGGAAAAATGGCTTGATAATGTGATACCATAGGATAGTTTCGTTTACTGTCACACAAAAAGATAGATATGGCTCAATCTATATTTCGTAAATGATCTACTTCATGAAGAACAGTATATAAATTTATATTTTCTCACTATTCATTCAGATTTAGTACCTAGCTTGATCGATGGAAAATCATCAGGTAAGTGTTACTGCTAGAAAACACCTAAAATATTGCGTATTTCGCAAAGGTTAATACAAAATGTTTATCAAATATTTGACTAATTTGCACTTACTAATAGGGTGATCACTCTCTAAAAAATCTTTATTTTCCCCAAATTTGTAGTGCATGCGTTGCTGTCAAAATTACTGCTTTTACAATATTATGCCTAGTATAGAATTAATTGCATGTTTTAATAAATATACTATAGGAATGTGTTTGTAACCCAAGGTTCATAGACATTAGATACTAATTATAGACTTACGTGCTGAACTTTGGGCCACATAATTTATGTGAGTTGTGATGCTATCCTGTAGAGCGGTGGCTTCGTCATTGAATCAGTGAAGTTCTAACAAGTAAGGTCGTATGCTCAATCCTCGTACTTTTTCCTCAGTTTGTGCCCTCCAAATGCCACGGTACGGCCGAGGGTGGAAAGAGACCGCTCTTACTCTTGAAATGCTCTGACATGACAACGTGTATGCAGCCACTGCCAGGGAAGTCCTACTCACTGCCTTCTCGTGGTGGGGGTGTTGTTCATGAAATTGAGAGTAATAAAAGCGAATATCTGGCGCTTTAACCGGGTTGGTGGAAACGGAAGATCCACCTAGGGAAGTTGGGAAACCCTGATTCCAAACCAGTGGTGTACATGGGCTCCAGTATCCTAAAAAAACAAGTGGCGTATAAACCCATTGTTGGTCACCGACTACCATAAGACTTCATCTCCTAACGTCGCTCCACTGCCTTATGTATTAGACTCATAGGTCAAAGACTCAGGAATGGCCCCTTAGGAAAGTCACCTGCTTCGGTTTGGGCACCCGCTCAGTATTCCAGCCCTCACAACATATTAAATGACGAAGTTTGGCTCATATGTATTTAGGGCCGCCTTGTAGCAATGTCTATGGGCACCCGGTTAATATCACCGACCTCTATTCAATTGAACGGTGGTTCGTTGACGAGTTCAGGGACCTGTACTTGTTAAATGAATTTTAAAAAAGTATACTATTTCGCCACACTAATTGAGATAGGTGGCATGGGATTCAAACCGATTACCTGCTAGTTAGAAGCCAAGTATCTCATTCGATATAAAAACCTAGTGTTAATATTTTTTGCTCTCAGGTGTAGTGTTATTAGGCATGTTTAGGGCAGTCCCATAAAATTATACCAAATAATAGATCTTAACCTTCGATTAATCTTGTCCTATATTTGTTATAACTTTCATACCAAGGTGCATATTTACAAATTAATAACCCTCTCTCTGCCTTGGCATATTATTCATTTGGTTAAATATTCAACTTCTAGCTCAATATACCATGTTTTTAAACCTGTACACAATAGTTCTGATTCATAACTGACTATACTGCAAACCTGTATTTGGTTACTAAGGTGCGTTAGAAAAGACGCTTTCGTTCCACTCTTGAGTCATGGAGATATTTTCAAATAGTTTATAATAATTAAATAAAAATCGTTACTTGTCCATGGATGTGTTGAATATTTTCTACAGTTGCGTAATGGTTTGTTAGGCAAAGTATAGTATTAAGCTAATATTAATTTTTAATATGTCTATTTAATACTGTTTCTGGTTAATATTCTTCAACAAAGTTCTTTTTACTGGATGGGGTTACTAACCCTATGTCAAACCCTTCTCCTTTATTCGATCTTGGGACTAACAATAACCATTTAAAATAGCTCCAGATAAAGTTAGATTTTTTGTTGCTGTTGAAAATCCAGCTTTAATCATTTAATTTAACTAGATGAACTATCTATTTGTTGGGATCTCTAATCTTCACGATGACCTTCAAAGTAATTTTAATAAATATTTTATGAACAATATGATAACAAGATAGAAGTTTTATTCACTTGACGTTGTTTCCTTGTGTCTTCCCATTGTTATTTAGGACTGCAGTTGATCAGTCTCTTGTTGGCATATGTGAATTCTGTGCGGACTGACTCGATACTGCCTGAAGTCACAAGCTTTATAAGCAAAGACGGATAATGACTAGCAGTGGAATTCAGGACTTACGTTTCGTCCTATTTGTGACTCATCAACTGGATGTACCTACATCTCAGAGTGAATATAACTTCACCCCATTGTACAAGCAGGTGGCTATCAGGACTCAGTAGCTAAGTGGATAACGCAATGGCGTTTGAAGTGAACTGTACTGGGTTCGAGTCCTAGAGTGAACATCAACTCTGAGATACAGGTACATCCTAAATAGGACAAAACGCGCTTTGTCCTAAATTCCACTGCTAATCACTATCCGTTTTTGCTTATAAAGATAGAAGTTTATTTCATAATTTCGCATCAAGCGTTACTGCAAATAATTTCTTATTTCTTATTTCTTTATTTATAATAAATAAGAGATTATTTGTAGTAATGCTTGATGAGAAATTATGAAATAAACTGTCTTTATAAGCAAAGATGGATAGTGGTTAGCAGTGGAACTCAGGGCCCCCAAATGCCTTGGTATGTCCGAGAGCGGGGTGGGCTCGCCCTCCCTCTCGAAACACTCTCACATGGCTACGTGTATATAGCCTCTGCCAGGGATGTCCTACCCACTGCCTTCTCGTGGCGGGCTGTTGTTTACGAAAATGAGAGGACGAAAAGCGAATGTCCGGCGCTTTAACCGGATCCCAAATCAATGGTGCACATGGGCTCCAGTATCCTGTAGGAACAAATGGCGTATGAACCAATTTCTTGGTCACCGGCTACCATGGGACTTCATCTTCTTACGATGCTCCACTGCCTTGTGGATCAGACCTTCAGGTCGAAGACTCAGGGTGTGGCCCCCTGCGAAAACCACCTGCTTCGGTTTGGGCACCCGGGCAGTATCACAGCCCACGCACACACAAAATGATGAACTGTCTATTTATGGAAAATATTCTCCAAGCATTAATACAAATCATCTCTGATTTAAGTTGTAACAAATGAAATAACTTTCTTCATTTATTTTCTCTTTTCAAAATTACCTGCATGAAAGTATGCAATATATGTGTGTTTTACTTTAAGTTATGTAATACATCGTAATTGATAAAATGCTCAAAAAGGAAATATTTTAAACGTGTTATCTATATTTCTATCGTTTTCTCTATTCAGTTGATAATAATTTAGCGATTTCTAAGTTTGCATGTATTTACCACTTTTTAATTCTTAGCTCTTATATAGTTTATTTATTAGAATGTGAAATGATTATTGAAAGGTTATCGACAAGTTGAAACTCTTTAGCTTTTTATAAAATTCAACATTATAACATCTATTGTCATAGAGATGTAATTGTCGAAACATTTTTTTCTTTTAATTAAAGCACACTAACTAACTACTGAGAGATTTACACTGATCCATTGATTTCTATTGATGACTTAGAACTAAGTTTATTGTTTATGTAGTAGTCCTTTACACTGATTGACTTTTATTGATGTTGTCTCAATGCAGTCATCATTTGATATCGTTTTTTCACTATGTTTGAATGAGTGATATATAATTGTGTATGTATGATAGGCAGTTATCAGGTTATACTTTGATTATGGTATACTATCTGATGCAGGTTTGTATGGAAGTGGAACTTGAAATAGGTGCGAAACTGAGATTCACACAATGCAAATAATAAGACAATGATCCATGTCAAGTGGATATTTTATTCACCCTTCAAAGACATGTCAACTTTAACCAAATACATTCATTTGTTTATAGATTTTACGGGCAGTGAATAAGGAATAAATGAATATCACACAAATGAATTAGGAGGAACGTATAAGTGAATTTTCCACTGAATTAATGTATACATTAATGCTGCATGGTATACTGAACAGATATCACACTAAATTAAACTGTTCACGTTTTATCTCATCTTAGCAGTTTAGAATCTTGAAAGCTACATTAATCCCATCATGATTACTGATACGCTTTACTAATGAATCCTAACTAATAGGAGATCCAATCTAAGGTGATCCTGCTAATAGCATCCAACTAACAGCAAAACGTGATGCACATGATATCGAGTCAGACTAGTGATTGCATTTGAACTTGGTAACACAATTCAATCAACCCTAAAGGGCTGGGCAAACATAGGGTTGATTGCTACTCTGAATGGTCGTCAATCAAAATACAAACCACGATATATAAGAGATTAATTCTCGATATCGATTTTTCTTAATAACACAAGATTTTAAGATCATGGAAATAATGTCATTTTTTATCCGTAGTATAGTTAATCATTCTTTTAAAATTCATCAAGAAGTTTCTTTAGATCCATCTTAGATAAACTGATATACGCTCTCACCTTAGGGCAACCATTATCATTTACAACCTAATCCGATAAACATTTGACTGATATGTATCCCCAAATGCCCTGGTACGGCCGAGAGTGGGGAGAGTCCGCTCTCCCTCTCGAAATGCTCTCATATGGCCACGCGTATATAGCCTCTGCCAGGGAAGTTCTACTCGCTGCCTTCTCGTGGCGGGGGTGTTGTTTACGAAAATGAGAGGACAAAAAGCGAATGTCCGGCACTTTAACCGGATCCCAAACCAATGTTGCACATGGGCTCCAGTATCCTGTAGGAACAAATGGCATATGAACCAATTTCTTGGTCACCGACTCCCATGGGACTGCATCTCCTCACGATGCTCCACTGCCTTGTGGATCAGACCTTCAGGTCGAAGACTCAGGGTGTGGCCCCCTGCGAAAACCACCTGCTTCGGTTTGGGCACCCGGGCAGTATCACAGCCCTCACACATATCGAATGAGATTTGTGTGGCGCATATGTATTTGGTGCCTCATTGTACCAATATATATGTGTTAAAATAAAATAAGTAATGCACACTACACTATCTGTTCTTTTTGAAATCACTTCTTTTCGGCTATTCTCTTTTGTTGCTTGTTTACCTTTTTTCTTCTCCCGCGCTTTACTCTCATTGAATCAACTCCACCTCTTATCCTACACTCATTATAGATTTAAATACATCAGGTGAATTAAGCCTACATTCGGATATCACCTGTGAACAATTGAATTCAGTTGAAGCTGATGTATTTTGGTGTACATCACATCTATTGGATACAATACAAGATAATTATACATTTGCTCAACCTGGCCTACAAAACAATGTAAAGATGTTGGCTAGTCTAATTGAACGTATTGATACTAAATTATATCAACATTTTATACAAAATGATGTTGAATTTTTACAATTTGCTTTTCGATGGATGAATAATTTATTAATACGTGAATTACCATTACGATGTATTATACGTTTATGGGACACTTATATGGTACGTTGAATTTTTTTCACTTGTCTTCTTGTATATGTTCGTTTATATTTTGGTTTACTGACGACACAGATTTATGGGAATTCACCAAGTACAGGTTTATGTAGTAGTCGACTTTGAACTAACCAGTCAGCCATTAGTAGTATTAAACCTAACTCACTTTTACCCATCAGTTCAAGTTGCCATACCATATCCTTAAAACAAAGTGAAAATTATTCATGCCAATATCAGAATAGTAGGATTAGTAATAATATCAGAGGTAACAGAAAAGATTAGGCAGAAACAAAATGATTCAAGAGGAAATAATAATTTTTCGAAATAAAAAGTATAAAACAATCTTAAAACTCAAAATCTAAGTGAAAACAAATAGTGAATGCATCTGCTAGATTGTGGCTGATTCAGAGCCATATCACCCAACGTCTCCAACCATTGGTCACAATTTTAGCTAAGATCTCATCCTGACAGTCTACATGTTCCAACCAATCCAGTCAATAAAAATTCACTAGCTCATTAACTGATTTGCCATATTTATGTAATACACTACATCCAACCTCAACATAAGTGTTCACTTGATGACCAGCAGTGCTCCGAAGGCATCTATAGCAAAATGCTAGTGACCTACAAATATAATCTATTACTGAATCCATTTTCCCAGCTATAAAGTAGATCGAAACAAACTGCCACATAGTATATTCATCCTTTGTTTGCCAGACGAACATCTCGCTTATGCCTTAGGTGACGAAAGTTGACAAAAGTCAATCCAAATAATGATATTAACCGGTTGCTTAATTCTTAATAGCTGAAGTGAGACTAGCCTACTGGTTAAAAGCCGACTAACCCAATTACTAAAATATCTCGTATATTCGCTTGTGTTTGCGTACTGCTTTAAGTCCTAAAATTTATAACCTTTTAGTCACAGGTTTACACAGAAAAATTTATGACTCGAAATCGCTTCCACTTCATGGTACCTAGTCTACTCAATTAATCTCTGCAATTAAAAGCAGTTTGCATCCTAATATAATGCTTTTCTAGACAGATACGATAGTAAACCATTTACTTACAGTCATGGGAACTTTCTGTATTTTAAAACAATTAGTCACTTGGATAAATTTCGATAATGCAATGATAACATTCATCTTCTCATTGCATTATCGATATTTTCTCTATTTTGTTTAGTGACCCTAAATCTGACTCCATTTAAATCGTAAGAGTGATTTTTATTGAAATATACATGTCGCCAATCCTCGTATATAATCATCGACTTAACTCGCGTTTGTGAATAACGGGATTAAATAAGTCAAATACGAGAATGGATTTCCCATGCATATATTGCATACAATCGTTGATCCAGACAAACGATTAAGGAAACGAGGCGAAGAGAAGGCAGCGAAGCGAAATAACACGTATTGGAGAAAGCATGAGGATCAACTTGATTTAACTAAGCGTGAATCGATATTTATAGTCAGACAAAAATAAGTTACATACATATGATGAGTGAAATGAGAAAGGCACACATATACGCTCATATAAAAACAGTCAAGGTTGATAAGCGAATAGTTAACAAGGTCAAAATGTAACTCAAGTAGAATGAATAAATTGACCTGTCCGGAAGCTAGAATAAGCTATGTGGGCTTGACATAGCAACCGACACTGTCGTTCTCGGAAAGGAGTATCCCATTGATTGTCTAGATCAGTATTAGAATGGTGTGAAAAATATTTATTTATTTAAACACCTTAAATACCGGTACACAGGGGACAGCAAAATACATATACTCCATACAAGTAAAAACGAGATTGTGTAGAGATAGAGAAAGGGAGATGAGTATAATAAAAAATAGAACAAAAATGAATAGAACATTGGTCTACGGAAGTAATAATAATAATAAATCTTAGAAGCATTAAGAGGGAAGGATTGCTGAAATCCAGTGGTAACACCATGTTATTAATTCAGAAGTTCAGCTTCGTTTGTTTGGGCACAGCAACGATAATTCGATTAGTGTCACTATCTTGAAACATCGACTTCAATGGTTTGAACATGTCCTACTAATGTCGTCCCAGAGAATTCCACATCGTGAATTATTTGCCGACATTGGGACCGGTTGTTAAAAATAGTGTTGGTCAGTGCATGATATGCGTAATACGAAAGAAAGCTGTGCAAGATTAGCTTCCGTTGGTCCTTCTCAACTCCCTGGTTGGGGTCCGAGAGATGGTGCAACACAATGGCTTGAGACGTTATCAGACGTGGCTCAGAATAGAAGCGAGTGGCGATGCTGTTGTAAATTTATTTTACTTTGCTCATATAAGTGAAAGGAACTTGTTTAAATGTATGAATACTTTCTGGTTGTGTTTTTCTTAACTGAACTGCTTCTAATTTTTTATAAGAACCTTCATAGTATTTTAATGAATCTTAATTTTTGTTCGACAATCTGGTTCAAACACTTTCAAGCAAATATAATCAAACATCAAAATTATCGAATATAAATAGGTACATGGTTTTCTTCAGTTAACTGTATAGTAAATAGGTCATTCAATCATGTGAACAATGTTTAGTGTATTTTTTATAGTGTGTATGATATGAAAAAAATGTGTCAAGATAGCAGATTGTACGTGTATTCGTAAGGGTGAATTTGAGGTATGAGAAGGAATTTCATTGACTATTTATCACCTTTGATCACTGGATTGAATATCATCCATGATGGCTATCTTACTTCTTCAGACATATAAGTCTGCACTAAAACTACGTTAAGCTACGTCAGTTGTAGCCACTAATGAGCGTATAATTATTATTTAGATGTGAATAGATTGTGAGACTATTTCACAGTATAAAATATCGTATTAATTTAGTTTGTTGTATACAATCAGTCAGTCAGCTACAACGTAGAACCAGGCACATATATACATCGGTCCAAGTTGCCATACCTCATCAACACAACAAGATGGACACCGGATTCATAAAAGTAGCTAATTCAGAGGTGGTAATATATAAAAGAAAGATTGCAATAAGGTTATTGTACAGGAAGAAAGAATTAGTTCGTAGAAAGAAAGATATGAAGCGATTTTAATCTCTTAGTTTAAGAGAAGACAGGGAGTGTATCCACCTACGCCATTGTGATGGATTCTGAGCCGTGACACCCACTGTCTCCAACCATTGACTGCGATAGTCACGCGGACCCCAACAAAGTAGTCTGTATCTATCAACATGGCTCAGACTAGGAATTAGTGACTTCAAGCACTGGTGTCACATTTTGGTTTGGCCGCCCCTAACTTTCTTCCAACCATCTCTAACACCGGTTAGCATTGCACGTCGTGGTAATCGGTGTTCGGGCATACGTAACACGTGGCCCAACCATCTCAGTCGATGAAGATTAACAAACTCATCAACTGATTTACCATCATTCCATAATACCCTGCGTCTAACCTCATTATTACTTACCCGGTGATCCCAACAGACGCCGGCAATATTTCTAAGGCATCTGTGGTCAAATACTAGTAGCCTACGGGTGTCGTCTACTCCTAATGGCCATGTTTCGCTGCCGTAAATTAAAACAGAACGGACTGCCGCGCAATATACTCGTCCTTTTATTGATAGACGTGTATCTCGCCTTCTCCGTAGATGACATAAGTTGGCAAAAGTCAAACGAGCTTTTCGAATCCGTGCTGAGATTTCGTCAGACACCAACCCATTAAGGCTGATCAGACTTCCAAGATAAGTGAAGTTGTCAACGCGTTCGACTACTACTACTATATAGTACTTTCGTATTTGATTGAATGATTTACTGGTATATATTTAATTGATCATTTCCTTTTTATAATTCAATTCTATTTTATATACAGTCAGAAAATAGTGGATTTTCAAATTTTCACGTTTATGTCTGTGCAGCTTTTCTGCTACAATTTTCTAATGATCTTTGCCGTGAACAAGATTTTCAAGGTATTATGTTATTATTACAACATTTACCAACATTTCATTGGACTGATGAAAATATTAAATTGGTACTGGCTGAAGCGTTTCGTCTTCATTCATTATTCAATTCAGCTATGCATCATTTAGATTTTCGACGTCATTCGGATTTAGATTAAAATCAATCAATACTTCAGTTGTTGTAGGTTATCGCATCGTCTCTCTGTGTGTGTGTGTGTGTGTGTGTGTTTGGTTGTGTACAGATAAGTATTATCAATTAATTGAGGACAAATACAGAAGTACATGTGTGTGTATGTAAAATAGAGATAAGAAAAGTCTTTCTTACTTCCTCATTTTTGTAGCTGTTCAACGACTACTACTGCTGTTACATTTTATGTCCCATCAACCATTCAACTACTCGTTCTGTGTAGTAGTAGTAGTAGTCATTATAGTGATAGTATAATATCCAAATAAACTTCTTCCATTTACTCTTCTGCTGCACATCGGTTATCTCTTTGCTTATTGATTAATTTGGTTTTATTTTGTATGTAGTAAAGTATTTTTTTTTCTCCCTTATTTTCTCTTAAAATGATAATTGAATCTCTTGTGTTACTGTTCAATTCTACTTATTGACAATGGCAGTATTTTCTATTTGATTTCAACTTGTATCCAGTGTTATGTATATGGATGGATAGTTTGATTATTCCTTCGTGATCTTCAGTTTCAACACTGTGAAGATACAATTTATCTCCCAACATTACTATATATATATTATTGATACTGTTATTTTACTACTTACATCCTCAATATTTGTTTGCTTTTCCACTGAAAGTTATCTTTCATGTATAGTTATTTGAATGAATGATAACACAACTAATAGTTCACATGTGTCTTTCAACTATCTATTAATGCGCATGATAACGTGATCTTCCTTGTGTCGTTATAATGTGCCTCTGTATTTATGAATATATATATATATATATAATACCCCATAATTTCTCAGTTAGATAATAAGAAATAAATAAATAAGTGTTTTGTATGCATTTTTGTAGAATATTTTGTATTAGCACCCATTGCTTTGTAATCTCTCCCCACGGGAAAAAAAAACTAAGCGCATACATTACCAGTCATCAGTATTTTTTAACAATATTTCTTTGTATGTTTTACAGTTGTGTTTCTCTTACTGTGAAATATGATTTATTTACATGTTATTGTATTTTCAAGTGAACAATTTCTACCATCTAAGAAATTCATGGTGATGACGATGTAATCTTCCATTTGTTAGTGATATACTTGAAATATAAGTTTCTGTTTTTTGGAAAATATGTTTTGTCTTAGTTAGTGATTACAGATATCCTTCCTTCCTTACTTTACTTTTACTTTACTTTACTTATCTTCTTCCGACAACTCAGCTAAAGCGTCAGACATTTGATTTTTGTCCTCTTATTTTTCATAAACAACGCTTTCATCTCGAGAAGGAAGTGAGTCGGACTTCTCTCTCAGTGGCTGAATACGCGTGGCAATGTGAGAGCATTTCGAACGGGAGAGTTGACTATCCCCAACCCCCAAGGTAGTCAGCTTATTTATCAACATATCAATGTATTACTACCATAACTCTGAAAAGAGAACTAACTCAATCACAGGGGTTTTCTACATCTTGACGTTTTATCACATTACACTTATAAAAACGATATTGTTTATGTTGATCGTTATGAAAACCCAAGATACAAGTGATATCAGGAAATGAACCTAATTTTGAAGTACTTTAATTACATTTCAGCTCCACACGCGAAAAATGTTAACCACCGTTGGTAGTGTACTGATATTCCTGTAGATGATTTTCTGCAGTTTTAGAAAGTTAAACAATTTCTTTAGAACAATGTTCAGTATCATAACCAAAAGTAGTGCTAAATTAATAATTAAGAAAGTTTTTCCACCCCGAATTTCCTTGCTAATGTCACTTACTTACTTACGCCTGTTACTCCTCGTAAAGGAGCATAGGCCACTCACCAGCATTCTCCATCCAACCCTGTCCTGGGCAATCCTTTCTAGCTCCGTCCAGTTCCTTTTCATCCTTTTCATATCTGCTTCTATTATCCGACGCAATGTGCCCTTTGGCCTTCCTCTTTTTCGCTTCCCTTCAGGATTCCAAGTTAGGGCTTGCCTCGTGAAGCAGTTTGACGATTTGCGTAATGTATGTCCTATCCATTTCCATCGTCTTTTCCTAATTTCTTCTTCAGCTGGAAGTTGGTTTGTTCTCTCCCACAGAAGGCTATTGCTGATGATATCCGGCCAATGGATGTTGAGTATCTTGCGTAGACAGCTATTTATAAATACTTGTACTTTCTTGATTGTGGTTGTTGTAGTTCTCCAAGTTTCAGCTCCATACAGTAGAACTGCCTTGACGTTGGTATTGAAGATTCTCACTTTGATATTGGTTGAAAGTTGTTTTGAGTTCCATATGTTCTTCAATTGTAGGAATGCGACCCTTGCTTTGCCGATCCTCGCCTTTACGTCTGCATCTGAACCTCTTTGTTCATCGATGATGCTTCCTAGGTATGTGAAGGACTCTACATCTTCCAGAGTTTCGCCATCAAGAGTGATTGGATTGTTGTTTTCCGCTTTGAATTTGAGGACTTTGGTTTTCCCTTTGTGTATGCTGAGGCCTACTGATGCAGAGACTGCTGCTACACTGGCTGTCTTCATCTGCATCTGTTCGTGTGTACGTGATAGGAGGGCTAGGTCATCTGCGAAGTCCAAATCGTCTAATTGATTCTGAGCTGTCCATTGTATTCCGTGTTTTCCTTCAGATGTCGAGGTCTTCATAATCCAGTCGACCACCAGAAGAAAGAGGAAGGGAGAGAGTAAACAGCCTTGTCTGACTCCGGTCCTTACTTGGAGTGCATCTGTCAGCTGTGCTCCATGCACTTCTTTGCATTGTAGTCCGTCGTATGAGTTCCGGATAATATTGACAATCTTCTCAGGAACTCCGTAGTGTCGAAGAAGTTTCCATAATGTCCTCCTATCTACACTGTCGAATGCCTTTTCATAATCAATGAAGTTGATGTGTAGTGATGAGTTCCACTCAACTGATTGTTCGACGATGATCCGTAGTGTTGCAATTTGGTCTGTGCACGACCGATCCTTACGGAATCCAGCTTGTTGATCTCGAAGTTGAGCGTCTACTGCATCCTTCATCCGGTTCAGCAACAATCTGTTGAAGACTTTCCCTGGTATTGACAGTAGTGTTATGCCTCTCTAGTTTTCACATTTGCTCAGATCTCCTTTCTTTGGAATCTTGACGAGGTGTCCTTCTTTCCAGTCCATCGGCACTTGTTCCTCCTCCCAAATCTTTTTGAATAGAAAATAAAGCGTGCTTGTGGTTGCTTCGATGTCTGATTTCAGTGCTTCAGCTGGTATGCTGTCGGGTCCTGCTGCTTTCCCGTTCTTGATTTGTCTGACGGCCATTCTAATTTCTTCCGTCGTTGGTGGATTGACATCTATAGGAAGATCTATGTGTGCTGCTTCGATGTTCGGTGGATTCATTGGAGCCGGCCTATTCAGAAGCTCTTCGAAGTATTCTACCCATCTGTTACGCTGTTGTTGAATTTCGGTGATTGGCTTGCCTTCCTTGTCTTTGACCGGCCTCTGGTTTACTGTATTTCCCTGCTAGTTTCTTCGTTGTATCGTAAAGCTGTTTCATATTTCCTTCTCTAGCAGCTTTTTCTGCCGTCGTTGCTAGTTCTTCCACGTATTTCTTCTTGTCGGCTCTAATGCTCCACTTCACTTGTTTGTTTGCTTCTATGTATTCAGCTTGTGCTTGGACTTTCTCTGCTCGTGTTCGGCTGTTGTTTATTGCTGCCTTCTTGTTCTTCCTTTCTTTGATCTTGTCCAGTGTTTCTGTAGAGATCCATTCCTTATGATGGTATTTCTTAAGACCGAGAACCTCTTGACACGTTGAAGTTAATGCTTCCTTGATGCCTTTCTAGTTGTCCTCCATACTAGTTTCTTCTTCTTTCAGTAGATCTTGTGGGGCTTGGAACCTGTTGTTGAGAGCTATCTTGAATTCACTGAGTTTGTCAGTATCTCGAAGGAAGGCTGTATTGAACCTTTGTAGTGCTGTTTGTCCAGTTGTCCAGTTCTTTTTTAGCTTCAGTTTTAAATTGGCTACAACTAGGTGGTGATCTGAAGCTAGGTCAGCACCTCTCCTGGTTCTCACATCTTCCATTGTCCTTCGGAATTTTTTGTTGATGCAAATATGATCTATTTGGTTCTCTGTAGTGTGGTCCGGTGAGATCCATGTAGCCTTGTGTATACGCTTGTGTGGAAATATTGTGCCTCCAATGACCAATTTGTTGAATGCACATAGATTTGCAAATCTTTCTCCATTTTCGTTTCTTTCGCCCAGTTCATGTCGTCCCATAATATCTTCATATCCAGTGTTGTCTATTCCGACTTTGACATTTAGATCTCCCATTAGAATGCTGAGGTCCTTTCTTGGGCATTTCTCAATGATTGACTGCAGCCGCTCGTAGAATTGATCTTTAATGTCGTCGTTGTTATCATTGGTGGGTGCATAACATTGGATAATATTCATTGTGATCCCCTCGTTCTTTGTTTTGAATGATGCTTTGATGATTCTGGATCCGTGAGATTCCCATCCTACAAGTGCATTTCGTGCTACTTTGGACAGCATAAGAGCGACTCCCTGAGTGTGTGGAGCATTGTCCTCTTCGTGACCGGAGAATAGCAGCAGCTCTCCCGTAGCTAGCCTTTTCTGTCGAGCTTGGGTCCAGTGGGTTTCGCTGATTCCCAGTACTGCTAAATTGTATCTCCTCATTTCCATTGATATTTGACTGGTCTTCCCGGTTTCCCACATTGTTCGAACGTTCCATGTACCTATAAAATTTTTTGCTCTGGTTGTTAGAAGGGGCATTGGCCTCGTGGCTTCCGAAGGAACTCGGCTTTCACCATGAAGCGTCATAATTCTTCTAAATGAAGACCTTCTAACACCCAGGGCAGAGTTTAAATGGTTTGGATTATTTTTTCTGGTAAGCGTTTTTTTTAGCGAGTTAGTTTTCTACGGGATGGGGACGCTAACCCCATGCCCAACCCTCCTCCTTTACCCGGGCTTGGGACTGGCAGTAACCCTTTAAGAGCTACAGGCGGAGTTTTGCTAATGTCAGGTTGTACAAAAATTATACAGAATTTGGGATAGTCCTAGTTTTGTTTCTGAAAGATTGTGAATATGTAACTGTTGGAATACAATGATAATAGTATCTTGTTAAATCAGAGCATTGGAAATATTTATCACAAAATAAACATACAAAGTATTCATAGTTAATAGTTTTAATTTATCCTTAACATTTGTAGCTTGTCAGTAGTAATACTAATTTATCGTATATCTATCACAGAAGTAGGCTATTTTTCTTAACAAAGCGCACGAACTCTGTTGTAATTTAAGAATTCACATTTCGTCAATTGATTTACAGGTTTAGGCAAACTTCATTTGATCAGTATGACAGCGAGACTATAATTTATAGACGAACCAATGAGATTTACGATAATAGGTCTTGAATTTTGACGTAAAATTCATTCATTTGGCTAAATCGAGTTTTTGGCATTATAACTGATGTCATTTCGTGATGAAAACCCTAAATGTAATTCTTAACCCTAACTATTAACTGTAAATCATAATTCTAATTTCTCACACTGGTTTATAACCGTAATTTGGTCGTAGTATGTACGTGGACAGTCTCAAGGTCAGTTTAGCGTCGCTCGAAGGTTGTCCATAGTTGCACCCAATATGACTACTGGTTTTCATATTCAGATATATGTATGGATGTTTTCTTGTATTGCATTCTTCTGTTTTAAAAACCTACTTATCAGTGTTCGAACTGTGAATCATCAGATTCCAAATAAGATTAGCAGTCTTCTGTCCGACTTCTGGCTTCGTTTTAAACACAATGCAAACATTGATTATTCAAGTCATAATACTAATATTAATAACATTTTATTGATCCTTCTTAATGAGTTCATACACTTTCTTTAAATAACCCAGTACAGTCCTTTTTTTTGTTGGAATAAACTGAAAACTTTAGTTGTTTTTTTTGTTTTGTTTTTACAAACATGGACACCTTTTAAATTCCTTTTACTTTGGTAACCACATAATTATTATAAAAATATTTGATTACTATGTGTAAACTTGGTTCATTATAAAAAGTTATAATGTATAGAATTCTTTCCGTAGTTAATTAACGATTGGATTGTTATATGTGTGTATATATATACATATATGTTTGTATGTATGTATTACGTCATACAGTTTGAGTCTTGTTATATCTAGAAGGTTGTTCTTGATATACAGCTTGTAACGTGAGCACTAGAATGCTAGAACCCTTCCAAGTCGCAATGAGAAGACAGAAGACTAATGATAGGAATATTATTCTCAGACAGTGTCAAATTATAATACCAAATTGTCAGGTATTTATGGTTTTTTAGTAAGAACGAAATCATCATTACAGTCCTCCAATCCGCATACAGGGGGTTATTAGCATTGTCCAACCAGCAGGCTACACGTAGGAATTCTAGAATATTCTTCCAAAAGGTGATTGGATGGGATATCTTCGGCTCCTTCTGAGCCTCCTACAGCTTCCTCAATTTCACTTGTGATCCGTCATCACAAGTCTCATTATATCATCTTTTCAAATCATATTCTTAGTTTTATACATATTGATCCTTTGATAAATGTAAATACAACGAGAAAAAAAAACACGGATTCATTATGTTCCAAGGCCTATCATCACCATCATCACTCGGATTAGCCCCACTGATCACGGCTTCTCACCAAAACTCCGAGAATTCCCTCATGAATCTTTGTGAGGATCCCGCTCATGGGATTGTGGATGCGCACTGCCGAGGAATGTCCCACAATAGAACGAAACGGTCGTTCAGTGCTTCCTGGTTTTCAATGGTTGTCTAACATCAATCGATTCATGATCTCTATCAAATACTTGATGATCTCCACAACCATATACTGAGGAATTATTTTATTGATAGTTGACAGGTCGATTGATCAGTTATTGAAGTAAGGATCCTGAAATAATATTACGGTTTTCTCTCATGAATTCCTCACATCAGTATAGCGACAATAATACTTCCTTTAAAGTTCCATCTGTGTAACTCTAGTGATTTTACTGAAATTATTTTTATCGGCCAGTGACATGAATAAAACTGCACTCAGATTAAAGACTCTATATAGTGAAATGTTCACAATAATAAGGTTGGAAAACTGTCTAACGTTTTTAAACCACTTAACTCTAACAACTTGCATTAGTTCTAACTCAAAATACTTCCGATTTTCTGCTTAATGCCTGAAAAATATTCCAAGATCATGTAGTCATTTTAAGAATAGTTTAAGCTCGTCTCTGTTGTAGATTTCCCCTGTATAATTCTACAACATATAAGACAATAAGTACTATTCGTCTATAACATATCTTGATAATAATTGAGATCATGAATGATACACATTTATTTTGGCTAAATTACAAACTGATCATCGCCCTAGAACTTTTAAGGTTAGATTATGAAATATTCCTAAGGCCTTTTAGTGTCCTACTTACACGCTTAGTCTTTTTTTCATATTTCACAGGATATAATATACCCAATGACAATTAACTTGGATAGTTTCAAACTATCTGGTCTATGCGAGAATTGTTTTACTAATATGGATTAGAACCATTTCATTGGTCATGATCTGTTTTGTATTAAGTCACTTTTGAAATGCATCAATAATGCTTCTTCTCGTAGATCAAAGAAAACACTTGAATGGTTTATCCTTTGTGTATACAATATCCTTAGTTAGAAAAGTGTATACAAAATTCTATCATATTTAATGGTTGATAGATTCTACCATCGAATATTATACTGTAGAGTTTAGCTACTCATAAAGTAATTGAGTAGTATAACACACATTTTCGAAATACAACTCCAACGGAGTAAGATATAAGCAATATGAATAGTGTTTAACAATAGAGGATGATGGATGTTTATCCTCTGCTCTTATTGGGTCACATTAGGGTGAGTGAACATGTACCGAAATGGCTGTAGAAACACATACAATCAGGTGACCCAATAAGAGCAGAGGATAAGTATCCATCATCCTCTATTGCTAAACATATAATTGAAACAGGTCACAAGATTGATCTAAACTCAGCTTTTGTGGTATTGTATAAAATATGAATAGTGATTTGTTAATGAGATCTTCTGGAAATTATATATACAGTATTTGACTCAGTTTGATGTCATGCATAAAGATCACAGTGTGATCCTTTTAATCCATTTTAAAGTAGTCATCTAGTTTTGTCGTTAACATAACTTTTTTTTGAAGGTCAAACAATTATAACCTTTGATCATTACTACTTCAGATGTACTACACTCATTACATATACTACTTTAAAATGAAATGATTATCTGTTTTAATCTTAATGTATAACGATTAGTGACATTGAAACTGTTCTCAGTAAAGATGTTGACTTTATACTTTATATAGATTTAGGTTACATAACGATCAAGGATTGAAGATCTTTTAAGTGTTATTGATTGCATAATATAGTCACATTTGATTGACCACTGGGTAGTGATCAATGTCATGCGTGTCTAGTCCTTATTTAGTGCAGATCGAATGCTGTCGATCATGTTGCGATTTGACCATCAGTCTAGGTGACTCGACACTGCGGGCACTATATATTGAGTTTCAGATGGTGGTTGGAGGTAGTCGACAGGAAACCCTGGACCCGAGTTTCGGGCTACTTGGCACTCGTCAGCAAGGTGTACCTGTGCCCGCAATGTCGAGTCACCTAGACTGCTGGCCAAATCGCAACATGATCGATAGCATTCGATCTGCACTAAATAAGGACTTGACACACATGATATTGATCGCCACCCAATCATCAATCAATTGTGATTACATCTCAGTCCTAGAGGAGGTCAGTCGCGGCTTAGATAGCTCAGTGGTAACGTCTCTGACTATGAAGCTGCGTGATAACCACCATCTAAATTGCATAATATAATTTTATCCAATAATCACAGTATCCATTCTTCGGATCATATTGTCATTTTAATAAGTGATTATCAAAATAAGAATAATTGACCATTCGATCACAATATTTTCTAGAATTTGACTTCAATAGTGTTGTGTGTCCCTGATGTACATGATTTAATGGTGCAGTTTTCATTATTATGCTTGACGGCATCTTCAGTGCTTAACTCAATTATTCTACAAGTACTATATCAGCGTGTCCTGATGTTCTTGTTTTTGACACACTGTTTTGATAGATTTTATCATCTTCAATTGTTCATGAGTTCATGTTAATTGTTTATGTGAGTTGTTCTCTAATCTTGTAAGATAAATTGACTATTTCTGTATTCGTTCATAGATTAGGTTTAAGGAAATATTTTCATATGCCTGAGTTGCAAATCTTTGCCATTTAAGTTTCCTGAATTTATTTAAAGGTATTAGTGTATATTACATAATTAAACTGTAATCATTCATTGGAGTAGGTTTAAACCCATTTCATTTGGTTTAAACAATCAGATTCTATCATCAGTTCTCGAGCAACAGGGTAGCTCAAAATTGAATAGATAAGTGTAACATTAGTTATCGAGAGATTGTAGCATTCAGTAAGATAAACGGATCTTCTTTTATGTCAACTAAATGTAATGCTTATTGTTATATCCCGACGAGAATTATGAAAAGTAACTCGTCAGAACTATTTACGTACATACTTTGGTTGTATAATTATTAGGTAGCGAAGCTATGCATATTTATATTCCTCCTATTATAAGCTTCATTTTAACCCATAGACTATTATGATAATACGATTTACTATTCTTAAGTTATGTTCAATTTATTGATTACCGTCTCCCACACTCACTGACACTTTCTGACTTGATCTTCTACAAATGTTATTTTCTATTTTATGGTATGATACGATGTATTTGGCCGGTATATAAACCCAGTATGTTTGGAATAAATGATTCGCATAGTGGAAGCCAGTTTTGGCGTTCTGGACTCAACTGGACGGGTTAGGCAAACAAAGGACTGATAAATACACTGGGCTGCCCATACTGGTCGAACGTCATTGGTTTGAAACAGTACTAAGTTTGTATAAGTCGTAGTTTGATTGCCGAATAAATCATGTGATAATTAGCTGGACTTAAAGTCACAACACTATTTACTCAGATTCATGTTCATTCACAAGTCGAATAAATGTGTCTTTACAATCTGAAATGACTGATCTGTTTCTCTTTCCATTTAAACATACTCAATTTGAAATTACTACAATCAACTTCACAACACATTCAATGTCAAATTGATATGTATGTTGAAAATATATTGACCAACTGTCGAACGGAAACAACAAACCAGGTTAATTACAACTGTCGGATGTTCAATTATTTTCGCTTGCCATTATGAGTATAATCCACTTCAAACATTGATTCAATTAGAATGAGTAGAGATTTGAAGTTTTCAATTTCGTTTCACGATTGAGTAAACAAACTTCTCCTGCTCTCTCACTCACTCACCCACTCACTCACTCACTCACTAACCCACTCACTCACTCACTCACCCACTGAAACACCGTTCTAATTGACAATGAAAGTAATTCGATTACGTGAATAATTGATAAGACAACACGATGTCACATAATTGATGACCATTTACGTTTTACATACACATTGTTTATCTTTATCAAGTACTCATCTTTAAACTAGAAAAATGACACAGATTATTGACAAGATGAGAAACATATTTACAGTGTACTCAAGGCATCAATTCAGTTGATAGATTATAACACTCAATATTCGATTTGATGTTGGAGTAAGGAGAACTATTAGATTATCTGTATTCATTTGTTTTCTGATAAAGGAAAAGCCACTTGTCGAGTATGTTATTTGTTTTGAATATTTGATCCTCATAATGTAAAATAAACTATATTGGTTAGTTAGCAAAGATGGATAGTGGTTGGTAGTGGAATCGAGGACGCGTGTTTCGTCCTATTCGTGACTGGTCAGCTAGATGTACCTGCATCTCAGACTTGAACCCAGTACTGTCTGCTTCAAATGTTATTGCGTTATCCACTTAGCTAGTGAGTCTTGACAGCCATCTGCTTGTGCAATATATTGCTCAGTATTCTATTTGATGATGGAGTAAGGAGAACTATTAGATTATCTGTATTCATTTGTTTTCTGATATAGCCGTAGTTGTGTTGATGATTCCGGATGTATGAGATTCCTATCCTATAGGTGTATTTCGTGCTTCTTTGGACAGCATCAGAGCAACTCCCTGAGTGTGTGGCATTTTTCCTTTTTTGACCAGAGTACAGTAGCATCTTTCGTATTTAGCCTTTGCTGTCCTATTTGGGCCCAATCGCTTTCGCTGATTCTCAGTACTGTCAAGTTGTAGCTCCTCATTTCCGTTGCTATTTGATTGGTCTTCCCGATCTCACACATTGTCCGAACGTTCCGTGTACATATGAGAATTGTTGCTCTGGTTGTTAGAAGGGGCATCGGCCTCATGATTTCCGAAGAATCTCGGCTTTCATTATGAGGCGTCATAATTTTTTCTTGAACTCAGAGGGCAGAGTTTAATTTTCTTAATCTGGTTAGCTATTTTTTAGCAAGATTTTTTTCCATGGGATGGGGTTGCCGTCCGCACTCCCAATCTTCCTTCTTTACCCGGTCTTAGAACCAGCAGTAGCCGTAGAAGAGCTACAGGTGGAGTCGATGTTTATGGTCAGACAAAAATAGGCTCCAGACATGTTATTGGTAGGACAAGAAACACGCGCACATACGCTCATATAAAAAACAGTAAAGTTTAATAAGCTTATAATAAACAGGGTAAAAATCGGGCTTGAATAGAATGAATAGATCGATCTGTCCGAAAGTTAGAATAGCCCATATGGGCTTGATGTGGTACTAGATAATACAGTAGCAACTAAGAACAACTGGGAAGAGTTGAACAGGACAGATCCCTATGGAGATTTCTGGTGGGCGGCTCACGTCCCTCTACGAGGGGTAACAGGTGTAAGTAAGCATGTAAGTACTTGTCTTTGAATGGATCTCACTTCAGTTATCTTAAGATCAAGCTTTCATCTGTAGGACCGATGTACTGATATTTGCAAAAGAAACAGTCAAGTTTGAGACAATAGATTGATATTTTGCAAATTAATTATTTACTGTATAGTTCTCAGATTTTAGTAAGATGTTCTATTATTTTGTGTTCAAATACATTCGATTGTCCTCGCTGTTCACTGCAATACTATTAAAATAAAACAAAAATAGTTGCCAGAATGATCGACTGTCATATCCTTTTTTGTTCCAAAGCTATTGTACTCTATTTTCTACGCTAATCTCCAGTTTTGGATATAATTGTATTTTCCTAATTATTGTACTCTGTGGTCGGGTTAGTCGTCTATTTATTCATGTACCTTTTTACATTGATCTGAAATCGGGAACCAGATCGGAATTGAGAATACATCGAGTACTGTTCCAGTTGACTTGTCTTCTCTCACACGCGTGCTTGTCAGCCAATCAGGTGATCGAATACTTTTCTTCTCTCAACCCCACTTTGAACTCACCTATACTAGCCTTAAGGTTCAGCCGGTCAGTGTATCGCGTTAAGGTCTAAATCCATATTAAACAAATATCTCCAGCACTAAAAATGGGTATACAGATCAAGAACGTAACAGATAGTCTAAAGGCTAAGTGTTTGCGCAAGATCGAAGGCCATGGGTTCGAGTCCCGCGTGTGGGATCATCTGTGCTCATTGCTATGGAGTCCCATATTAAGATAAAACGGCTATCCAATCCTTCCAGGTCTTCAATAGTGGTCTAACATTGATTGGTTCATAGTCTCAATAAAAACCTATTAATCTTTATAACCCCAAATTGATAACAAATATATGTTTAGTTCATATCATTCATATGGTAATAATACTGAAACAGGAATATTTAGAAACAAAAGAATAAAATTAAGATGTTTTATTCACTTCTAACCGTTTGTTATATAACCTATTACCTATCATAGAAACTAACATGTAGTAATTTTGAAAAATGAATTTCACATAATCCTAGTTTATAAGATGATAGACATAGGGGAATGGGTATATTCAGTATTCACTATTAAAGAATTAGATGGTGGTTGGAGGTAGTCGACAGGAAACTCTGGACCCGGGTTCGGTGCTACTTGGCACTCGTCAGCAAGGTGTACCTGTAATCCTGAGGGAACTGGTGCTCCCTGACGGATTCGATCCCGTGTTACTCAGCTTCACAGTCGGAGACGTTGCCAATGAGCTATCCGAGCCGCGACTGACCTCCTGTAGGACTGAGATGTAATCACAATTGATTGATCACTGGGTGGTGATCAATGTCATGTGTGTCAAGTCCTTATTTAGTGCAGATCGAATGCTATAGATCATGAAGCAAACCCGGCTCCAGGGTGTCCTGTCGACCACCTCCAACCACTATCTGAAACTCAATATATAGTGCCCGCAATGTCGAGTCATCTAGAATGAAGGCCGCATTGCAACATGATCGATAGTATTCGATCTACACTAAATAAGAACTTGACACACATGACATTGATCACCACCCACTGATCAATCAGTTTTGACTATTAAAGAATCTGTTTCAAAATCTTACAAAATAATTTATCTAAGGTTAACTGAAACCACATATTGACTACACTTATTGAATGAAACATTTGTTTCGGTATGGTATTCTGACCTAGTGAAGCAGCCATCTAAGCTCTCCTATAAGAAAGAATCCATGAAGTCTAGGTTTGTAGGCAGCTATGATAAATTAAATTCAATAGCATTGTAGTGTATGCTACTTATGTTAATAGACAGATTAATCAATAGTTTGAAACGTACTCATCACCAAATACTTCCGTTCGTAATGAAGATCACTAGTATCATAGATGAATCCTATAAAATTTTAACTCATAAACAGATTTATTTACGCCTGTTACCCATTCTTGAGGAGCATAGTTCAAACAGCAGTATTCTCCATCCAACTCTGTCCAAGACAGTCCTTTCTAGTTAGTTTCAGTTGCTATTCATCATTTTCATGTCTACTTCCAATTCCTAACACAGTGCGTTCTTTGGCCTTCCTCTTTTTCGTTTCCTTTATAGATTCTGAGCTAGCGCTTGCCTCAGCCTGTAGCTCTTCTAGGGCTGCTGTCGGTACTAAGCCCGAGTAAAGCAGGAGGGTTGGGTATGGGGTCGGCGATCCCTTGCTAAACGTACGCTAACCAGATAATTAATTTTGACTCGCTGGTAAATTCAAACTTTAGTTAGCTTTTCATCCAAGCATTACTTTCTTTTATCAGATTTTTAATATTCATCAAATGAAAAAAGTATCTTTTAATCCTTTCAGACAGCAATCTATTTCCACCCTACTAATTTTTATGACGCTTTAGGCTATTGTACGACTACCAGTATAGAGGTGTATGGAAATGATTAAGTGTTATTGTTATCAATACTCGTCCTACAGGAGATCGGTCGCGGCCAGGATAGCTCAGTGGTAACGTCTCTGACTGTGAAGCTGGGTGACACGGGGTCGAATCCGCCAGGGAGCACCAGTTCCCTCAGGATTACAGGTACACCTTACTGATGAGTGCCAAGTAGCACGAAACCTGGGTCCTGTTTATTACCTCCAACCACCATCTTACTACCCCACCCAATTTAAACATTCATTAAAATCCAAGAAGCACTAAACAACTATTTTGTTTTAATATAGGTTTCCTCAGTACTGTAAACCCACGACGCTGTAACAGATAGAATCTAGGTCTTAAACGCAAACGCTTTACCTCTAAATGAATGAGCTGAAACAGTATGGCTTTCATATATAACTTTAATCAATTCACGATACTGTGCGATTATCTCAAATTAACTTCGATGGTTAACAGCTTCACACCTGACACGCTTGAACTCCATCGGTTTTGTGTATGTCATAAACCTCTATATTAATAATTACCATAACTGATTCCAAAAAGTAACTCTTGAAGACTTGTAAAAAAATCATAATCAGTAAAATTAAAACGTATCAGTTATAAGGAAGTTACCTACGTTAATCAACTTGAGATATTCTCATAATATTGCTAACTGATTATATAAAGACATACTCATCAATAGATCCTAGACCAATAATGTTCATTACTATACATAAACGTCTCAAGTCCAATTCCCCATTGAATCATAGATACTTATCTCTAAGGGATTTTATACTAAACCATAATACCTGTCTAGTAATTCTTAGTTTGTGAATAATTGTCAGCCTAATATTGATTTGTATCAATGGGTTTTGTGGATATTATAATAATTTCAATGGTTAAGATCATGAGTCAATTGAAGCTAGACCATCATGGAAAATCTGGAAGCGCTGAACGGCCGTTTCGTCCTATTGTGAGACTCCTCAACAGTGTGCATTCACGACCCCGCCCCCTGCGAGATTCGAACCCAGGACCTACTGGTTTCACAACAGACCTGGTTGAACTCCACTAGTCACTACTTCTTACTAGAACTCCAGGATATACATCTTGAAGCCAGTAAGATAGTAACTCACTGAAGACAATGGTGGATGTGTCGCTCAATTTCATGGGTTAGTTAAAGTTAGACATTTACACCGTTGGATACCGACTCAGTAGTCTATTGGTTAAGTGCTCGCGCGCGAGACTGATAGGTCATGGGTTTGAATCTTGCAGGGGCGGGGTCGTGGATGCGCATTGCTGAGTAGTCCGACAATAGGACGAAACAACCATCCAGTTCTTCCAGATTTTCCATCGTGATCTAGCTTCAATTGGCTCATGATCTCAACTATTGAAATTACTAGAATATCCACAAAACCTTCTTCTGATACAAATCATATTTGTTCATCATAATCCTTCCATTAGAGAAATTCTGAATATTTGCTAGTAATCTTAATCTTGAATCAACATTTCTTTCAATGTATCAACCTATACAGACAGCATTAATTAATCACATAATCCATGGCAATTGAAATGTGTACATGCATGTATATAAGAGTCCTTAAGTAGACTTATACACAATGGTGAATAAATACAGTAGAATGTGTAATTGTGAATATGTAGATTCATAAATAATAGGCACTTATTCTATTATTTCGAATAAATTTAAAATACTTTAGGGGTATATAGGTAGAGTCCTACAGGTCACTATTTTCATTGAAAACATTGAAAACATGGAAGCACAAGCCAGTCCTTTGATCCTTGTTTGTGACTCCTCAATGGAGCAAATTCATGACCCCTCAATAGAACTCATCAGCTTCAATCTCGTGCGTGAATGCATAACATTAGGACCACTGCGCTAGCAATCAATAGTGTTATTGTATACTTTCAACTGGTTTACGATACAGTTACCTTCGAGGGATAACTGTCTCAGACTTGACACACTTAAACTCCATTGTAAACGGTTTCATACTTACACTCCAGATGCTGCATCTTGGAACTAATCTTTAATGATCATAGTACAGGATGATTTGTGAGGATTTTAAAAGTTTTACAGTTTAAGTCACTAATTTATATTGACTAAAATTAGACAATATAAACCGATGGATGATAGCAAACTTCTCTAGAGGTTAACGGTTCACATACAAGATTTCTGAATGCATATCATGGATGCTTACTCCTGTGAATTCGTATATCTGCATTTGTTTTTAAGAGTTCTGATGCTAACATAGGTATGAGAAGTTGAGAATTTTATTTATTTGTTTATTTAAGCACATAGACATTGGTACAAGGAGGCACCAAATAGATATGCGCCACATAAATCATTCGATTTGTGCGAGGGCTGTGATACTGATCGGGTGCTCAGACAGAAGCAGGTGGTTTTCTTAGGGGGCCACACTCGAAGCCTTCGACCTGAAGGTCTGACCCACAAGGCAATGGAGCATCGTGAGGAGATGCAGTCCCATGGGAGCCGGTGACCAACGATTGGTTCATACGCCATTTGTTCCTTCAGGATACTGGAGCCCATGTGCAACATTGGTTTGGAATCCGGTTAAAACGCCGGACATCCGCTTTTTGTCCTCTCAATTTCGT
This sequence comes from Schistosoma guineensis, assembly GCA_944470375.2. Lineage (NCBI taxonomy): Eukaryota > Metazoa > Platyhelminthes > Trematoda > Strigeidida > Schistosomatidae > Schistosoma > Schistosoma guineensis. The sequence goes on along the minus strand of OX103892.1, from coordinate 44,726,322 downwards.
AAACAACACCCCCGCCACGAGAAGGCAGTGAGTAAGACTTCCCTGGCAGAGGCTTTATACGCGTGGCCATGTGAGAGCATTTCGAGAGGGAGGGCGGGTCCGCCCCACTCTCGGCCATACCAGCGCGTTTGGGGGCAGAAGTTGAGAAGCTGTCAAATAGTTGATTTCAGACTAGACAACTATATAACTATTGTGGTAAAATATTATTGTGATTTGAAGTTTATCAGTCTATGACTTATATGATAAATAGGTATATATTTTTAAATACTTATACTTGGTTGGTTGGCTAAAATAAGTATCTAAGGTAATACAATAGTATTTTAAGCTTTATTCAATATTATTATTTTTGGTACAATATAGAATTCTCAGCACAAAGTTGAAGTGTGGAGTTCAATCACGTTTGACTATGATCACCACTTTTAAGAAGATTGCGTACCAGAACAAGCTAAACCTCTGAGTAAACCAGAAATCAGAAGGTGATTGAGGGTTGTAGCAAGATATATTTGTTGACGATCTCGTGGTATGGAAAGAATACCGAGATCATGCCGAAGTAGTACAAGTGGAACTACTGAGCAAACGTAAGTTCGTGCAAGGTCACAATCAACGGAAGGAAGAATGTCTTTAGTACAGTTAAACAAACGAACACAGTAAAACAATCCCTGGTACAAATGGTTATAATAATAATTGTTTCCATTAAACCAATTGCGTTCTCTTGATAAAAGTAGGTCATTACAAAGTATTTCAATAAGTTTCTGTCACTTAATTCTTCGTCGATCTTGACGACAAATACTGAGTGGTCGGTCAGCTATAAGTTAATAGTCCAGGAATCAACATTTGAATAATGTTCATTCTTTTCAATTCATATTGTCAACAACCACGATCTCTCTCTATTTGAGCTTTTTTGTAACTTGTACAGCGAAAGCTTGTAAAGTTTTCATAAACGTACCTGAATAGATTATGCGATTAATAGACATAATGATAAGTTAAACTAAGAAAAAATAGATAACTTGTTGAAATATCTAAAGGGCAGAAATAAGTAGCTCAGATATTCAAGCAGGCCGCAGAACGTGTGTGATGTAAAGAATGAATTCACAGTTTGACGAAAACATTATAGGAAATGGCTGAAGATAATTTTCAAGATACCTTGAACCTGGATTTCATGCTAGTTATCATTTGGTAGTAAGGTGTATGTATACTGACAAGGGCAGTGAGATCGCCCTTGATAGACTGATTCATTTCACCTAGCGTTACATAGACGTAACCCTGGAATTTTTGTGTAGCTAATGATCACCAGTAGCACGAACATACTTAGAGAAACTTGTCATTGCACTGTAATTGATTTAGTGTTTGCCTAGCCCTCAAAATTCATTCAGTTTCACCAATCAACTTGTATCGTGACCGATAAGTGAAAAAAACACACACTAAAGTTAGATTCAGATCTTCTTAAAGACTTCTTTTAAACACTCAGTACATAAATATTGTGTATACAATGTCAGATTATGTAGACTAATGGCCGTTTGTCAATTTGATCTAAAGATAACAATCAAATATAAGGGATCTATTATGTATAACTTTAGTTGCTAATCATCGATTAAATAAGTAATAGTATTTGAGTGTAAAATATAATAACATTGATATATTACTAAAGGTTACATCCACAGACAAAGTGCAAGGGTTATTCAATCGCCAGACAGTTGAAGTTGATATTGTTCCCTCTGTTTACAAATCAACATTACAAACTATTTGTAATCAAATAAGTAACTAATACAACAACAAAGATGGATAATGGATAGAAGTGGAATCCAGTTTGACACTTGTTTCATCCTATTTAGGACTCGTCAGCTGGATTTACCTCCATCTCAGAGTTGATGATCACTCTAGGTGCTAAGTCTTGTCGATTGGATGCTATATTCGTTCCTAAGCTATTCTGATAACCCGGACGCTAGAACTATACAGCGACCTGAACACCAGGAAGAAGACACAAAAGTATGAGAGAGACACTTTACTCCAAGGTTCGTCTTTGTACAGAAAACATGGGTATTTATAGATGATAACGTTTGTTAAATCAACATCATATTTCGGCCAATCCGTTAGCGACATATTATGCTACTGACCAATAGTAGCATGCTACGTTGGAATTCTAGAATGCTCCATCATGCTCTGATTGGCCTCTGAAGGCTCCGTTGAAGTTCTCTGAAAGCCAACTCAACACTAGGACTATCTATCTACTTATAAAACTTATGACTTTAGGCAATCCGACATAGGATGCACATATGCCAACAAGAGATTGATCAATTGCAGTCCTAACCAACAATCGAAAGATACAAGTAAATAACATCCAAATGAATATAATATAAAAACAGTTGTGATTATATCAAAACATTAAATAAGACCAAAAATAATATGAATACAATATAAACAACTGATGTCAGTAATAAGATAGAAAGATAAATGTGGTAATGAATGGTTAATCATATTCAATATACCTTTCATTTTCCCAAAAACTAATCCTTTAATTTAAATTGGCATTCATTCTTTTATGTATAGAACTATATCAATCAACCAGTTACATTTTATTCTGTTGGATATATCAAATGTAAAGCAAAACATTTAGAATTTTCTTCTCTGGTTGGATAAACCTAGAAAAGAAGCCCAAGGACAAAGTAGGTTAGACAATGCTGGTTGGTGGTGGCCTATTATACTCTATTGGGGGTAATAGGCGTAACTAACTAAGTAAATAAAATAGTGATGATAATAATGTAAATTGACGTTTGATAAGTATATTACTTACTAAAGTACAACATACTAAATGGGTTATTTGTTTGTTTCAATTTTGACACTCTAAGCATTTGTTTCATTTTTATTTAATATTGTTCCTTTACTTTTGATCAAAACGACTAAGATCAGAATCTTTATAGTATTCCATGAATAGAATTCATTTCAACCAGTCCTAGTGAAAAACAATGACCATGTCAGGCATGAGACAATTATTTGCTGAAGACAATAGACATGTAAATTTCAATGGTTGAGTTCATGAGTCAATTGAGGTTAGACCACCATGGAAAACATGGAAGCACTGGACGGCCATTTCGTCCTATTGTAGGACTCCTCAGAAGTGCGCATCCACGACCCCGCTCGCCGGATTCGAACCCATCTCCTTCATTCTCGTCCACGAACGCTTAACCTCTAGACCACTGAACTGGTTCGCATCCAACGGTGTTAATGTCTAACTTTAATCAATCTACGATTCAATTTTATATGACAAATCACAATCTATTATTAACATGTTACAATTTTAAATGACGTACTCTGCCTTAAACCTGACCAATTTTATGGATTATTAATTTGGATATGATAATTATAGAGTACCTGATGAGAAATTCATTGAAAGACAACTTCCCTTTAAAAAATTCTTGAATTATAATTTCCCACAATAGAGATGGTAAAAGCCTTATGCACTGAGGACTTGAAGTTAATTGAATGGAATTAAGGTGACATACCAATCAATGAAAATAACTACCATACAACGATAAAGTGAACCTTAAGTGGTTCCTACACGTTCAGTTACATGAAATACTTGCTCATAGGGCAGATTTTGCATCAAAGTACTTAATTTCGTTCATTGTCTACTCAACAGTGTTTAGTGAGGCTGGATGATGTTCTCCTTTTCTTACTGTCAATTTAAATCTCAACCATAAACTTCTCAAGCTTGTAAACAGAAATCAGGGAGGGTGTTAGACTATAGCTGATGTTACTTTGTGTTGAAAACACTTACTCCAATTTGTAAACCTAACTCAGAACTCTAGTTTAACTCTGAATACCTAATCCTAACCTTTATGCATCATAATTGATGTCAGTCACTGCCCTTTTTCTTTACTAGAAGGGATCATTTGAATTCTGAGGGTTAATTATTACTGACAAAGCTGTTATTCCACTGTTACTTTATCACTTTTTATTGATAATCATCCTATCGTCAGGTGGAGCTTCTTAAGTTGTTGATAATACACTTAAGGTCGTCAGTAACTTACACCTTAACCATATGTGTTGATAAGTGACGCTTACCGGGAACCACTGTCTACTACTTACACCGTTCATTTATTTCTCAGAGTTAAGTTTTAAAAAACACATTTCTGAAGTCCTATTACAGCGATAGTTTATAGCCGTACAGTGACTACTGAAATCCAGATACATTCAGTCGAATAGTATTCAATAAAATAGGCCTTATCATTGATACATTTTAATATTTTCCTTGTTTTGTAGTTGATGCTTCCTTAATATAATGACTATCTCATAGAAGAAATAATTTATGCATTTGAATGAGGTGTTGTTACCTAGTGCGCAACTATTGAATGAGATATACCTAACCACAATATACAAAGCAACTACTCAAATTTTACATGCATTTAGTTCGCTTCAATAAAATATGAAGTTTCGTATTAAGAACAAATTCTACTTCGACAAACATTGGAAACCAGGAATCAATTGACAGGTATTTGGTCCTGATATGAAGCTCTTCAGTATTTCGAACCTATAACCTTATCAATGGTTGAAATCAGGAAATTTAGGTCTCACCGTGAGAGCTTAAATTACAGACCATCGAGTTGATTACCGAATGGTTTAGATTCCTAACTTCAGTGAATGAAAGGTAACAACACACTTCAAGTGAATAATGAAAAGTAAGAGAAATTTAGCTGTCGAATAATTTATTTACAACCGACATTTTTGTAACCCTAACTCTGACTCCAGTTAGATCATTATTGATGATTGTTATCCAAATATACATGTCACAAACCGTCGTAAATAACCAACGACTTAATTCGCGTTAGAGAATAACGGAATAGAATAAGCCAAATACAACAATGAATTTATAATATGTATGTTTCGTACATTCGTTAATCCGGACAAACAATCAAAGGAACGAAGTGACGAAACGAAACGAATCACAGAATGTCATTGGGATAATCGAAAACAAAGTGACGCGCAGCGGAGAAGGTAAGTGAACCAATTCGATTTGATCGAGTGTAACTCAGTATTTATAGTCAGATCAAAAATAAGTTACAGATGAGTAATTAATAAGGCAAGCAATTAACTCATATACGATTATCTAGACATAGTCAGGGTTAATAAGCGAATAATCAACAAGATCAAAATATGGCTTGTGAAGAATGAATACATTGATCTGTCCAGAAGCTAGAATAACCTATATAGGCTTGATATAGTACTAGCCACTACAACACCTAATATAACCTAAATAAATACCAAGTTACTTCAGTGTAAATTTAGTCAAAATGTTACGAAATTCTCATACAAATATTTTAACGAAAAATTATCTCAAATATTATAAGCAAAGATGGATAGTGAATAGCAATAGAATGCAGGACGCGCATTTCGTCCTATTTCGAACTCGTCAGCTGGATGTACCTCCATCTCAAAGTTAATATTCACTCTGGGACTTGAACCTAGTACCATTCGCTTCAAACATTATCGCATTATCCACTTAGCTAATGAAACGCGCGTCCTGGATTCCACTGTTAACCACATTCCTCCTTTTCTTATAATACTTGTGAATTAAGGTTATATCGAGGCAATACGCACAATATGCACATATACCGATAAGGGACTGATCAATTGCAGTCCTAAACATCAATAGGAAGTTTCAAGTAAACATTACTAAGTGAATTTAAACTTCCCCCGATTGCACAAACAGGTGGCTATCAGGGCTCAGTAAATAAGTGGATAACGCGATGGCGTTTGAAGCGAACGGTACTGGTTTGAAGTGCCAGACAGTGAATATCAACTGTGAGATGCATGCACATGCAGCTGACCAGTGACAAATAGGAGGAAACGCATCTCCTTCATTCCACTGCTAACCACTATCCATGTTTGCCTAGAATGCTTGTGAATTAATGTGATATAGAGGCAATACACACAATAGACTCATTTGCCAATAACAGACTGAACATTTACAGTCCTGAATATCAATGAAAAGATTGAAGTAAACAGTACCAAGTGAATTTATCTCAGTTATTGTTTACGATAATCATCAATAAACATAAATGTTAACGGTATAATATATATGAACCATTTATCCATCATATAATGTATAATTAAGTAGTATAATAGTGAAGGAGAACACAGATAAGCACAGCCGAATTATATTTAACACAACATTATAGAGTTACTTGGTAAAATAGAAAAATCATACTATAATACTTAGTTTGCAAAATGTTCAATAATTGTCTTGGACTTCATTGTTCTTGCATATCCATACTAATTACTTTCTATTCCCACTCTTCCTTTCTTGATCTTCCTCATCTTCTGCTGTCGGACATTATATTCCTGACTCGTGTTATATACTACTTATATCAATATAAGTAGCACGCGCCACAGTATTATGTTACAAAGATGAAAATAATAATGTTCTGTATATTTACAATTTAATCAATAATTAAATTGAACAAGTAACATTTCCCATATTGAAAACAAAGAAAAAAAATGTAAAAAATTGAATACAATATTGAATTGTAAAGTTGTAAACATGACATCATGGATATAAATGAAGCTTCATAGGTGGTTTTGTTTTTATGTTTCATAATTGATTAACTGACAAGTAAGATAATCCATATGATAGTGGTTCATTTCTTGGAATAGAACTGATAATATGAATTTCTTTGGAAATATGATCCTTCATTTGATCATTGATTCTATCTAATCACATTAAAGTAAAACAATCATGTTTTAGTATGTGACATCGTTGAATTTCGGCTCATTAGTTTAGAGGTTAACTGTTCGAGCGCTAGACTGATAGGTCCTTGGTTCGAGTCCCTCGAAGCTGGATTGTGGATATGCACTGTTTAAGAGTGTCACGATAGAACGAAACGGTCGTCCAGTGCTTCTAGGTTTTCCATGGTGATCTAGTTTCAATTGACTCATGTTCTAAATTATTAAATTACAAATTTTTTATTAAGAAAAAGTCAGAAGTATTAAAGAACGTAGGCTTTCATTGAACAGATTAGTTATGGATTGCACTGGAATCCAGAATAAGCGTTGTTCCCAATTTAGAGTTCTTCAACTAAATACAACTACGTTCCCCAGGATTGGAACCTAGTACCTTCAAACTTTGAATGAGTCATCAACTGAGCAACCAAATTAAGTTAGCTGCTCACCAATGGGACCTGCATTATATATATAATTATAATGATTTCAGATTGTTACGTTGTTAATCTACGGAAATATTCCAACAGTTACTGAGCAAAAGTCAATCAACAATAACAACAACAATCCGTTGGTCAAACATTATCAGCAATCATCTACTGTGCGAGAGAAGAAACCAGATTCCAACAAAGAACGAAATCAGGAAGAAGTGTTGCAAGTGGATAGAACACACATTGAGGAAAGCACCCAACTGTGTCACAAGGCAAACCCTCACATGAAATTCTCATGGCTAAAGGAAAAGAGGAAGGCAAAAGAACACATTACGCCGCGAAATGGGGACAGATATTAGAAAAATGAAAAAAATTAGACAAAACTGGGAAGGCCTAGGACAGAACGGGTTGCAGAATGCTGGCCGGAGGGCTATGCTTCATTGGGAGTAAGTCGAAAGTAAGTAAGTAAGTGACAATCGATCTGTGACAGAAAAGGGTATAGCAGTGAATCATACATAAAGTGAAAGCTTATGGTTTATAGAATTAATTAGGGACAAATCTAAATTTTGGTGGAGATTTTTCTCTGTGCTGCATGGTTTGGTTGTAGAGCTTTCATCGTTCTTCTAAAACACATCATCAGCATAAACTTCAGATAGAATGTTAGTGTTTAAAAGCTTAGAATTAGGTGAAATAATGTTCCCAAAAGTAAGTTTTGATGTTTTTCGTGGCTTCTTTATTTCTATGTTTACATCATCTAGGAAAAATCACTGTGCCTCCAGATTTTCTATAGTAGCCTAGTTTCAATAGACTGACGAATTCAACTATAAAATCACCAAAATCTTCACATAACTTCGGATGTTATTGAATATAGTTTATTTTACATTACGAGAATCAAATATTCAAAACAAATAACGTACTCGACAAGTGGCTTTTCCTTTATCAGAAAACAAATGAATATGGATAATCTAATAGTTCTCCTTACTCCAACATCAAATCGAATACTGAGCAACATATTGCACAAGCAGATGGCTGTCAAGACTCAGTAGCTAAGTTGATAACGCGATAACATTTGAAGCAGACAGTACTAGGTTCAAGTCTGAGATGCAAGCTCATCTAGCTGACGACTCCCGAATAGGACGAAACACGCATCTTCGGTTCCACTACCAACCACTATCCATCTTTGCTAACTAACCAATATAGTTTATTTCACATTACGAGAATCAAATATTCAAAACAAATAACATACTCGACGAATGAATTTCCCTTTATCAGAAAACAAATGAATACAGATAATCTAATAGTTCTCCTTACTCCAACATCGAATCGAATATTGAGTGTTATAATCTATCAACTGAATTGATGCATTGAGTACACTGTAAATATGTTTCTCATCTTGTCAATAATCTGTGTCATTTTTCTAGTTTAAAGATGAGTACTTGATAAAGATAAACAATGTGTATGTAAAGCGTAAATGGTCATCAATTATGTGACATCGTATTGTCTTATCAATTATTCACGTAATCGAATTACTTTCATTGTCAATTAGAGCGGTGTTTGAGTGAGTGAGTGAGTGAGTGGGTGAGTGAGTGAGAGAGCAGGAGAAGTTTGTTTACTCAATCGTGAAACAAAATTGGAAAATTCAAATCTCTACTCATTCTAATTGAATCAATGTTTGAAGTGGATTATACTCATAATGGCAAGCGAAAATAATTGAACATCCGACAGATGTAATCATCCTGGTTTGTTGTTTCCGTTCGACAGTTGGTCAATATATTTTTGTCATACATATCAATTTGACATTGAATGTGTTGTGAAGTTGATTGTAGTAATTTCAGATTGAGTATGTTTAGATGGAAAGAGAAACAGATCAGTCATTTCAGATTGTAAAGACACAGTTAGTCGACTTGTGAATGAACATGAATCCGAGTAAATAGTGTTGCGACTTTAAGCTCAGCTAATTATCACATGATTTATTCGGCAATCAAACTACGACTTATACAAACTTAGTACTGTGTCAAACCAATGACGTTCGACCAGTATGGGCAGCCCAGTGTATTTATCAGTCCTTTGTTTGCCTAACCCGTCCAGTTGAGTCCAGAACGCCAAAACTGGCTTCCACTATGCGAATCATTTATTCCAAACATACTGGGTTTATATACCGGCCAAATACATCGTATCATACCATAAAATAGAAAATAACATTTGTAGAAGATCAAGTCAGAAAGTGTCAGTGAGTGTGGGAGACGGTAATCAATAAATTGAACATAACTTAAGAATAGTAAATCGTATTATCATAATAGTCTATGGGTTAAAATGAAGCTTATAATAAGAGGAATATACATATACATGTAATATCGTCACTTAATAGTTATAATATTAGTCAATTAATAGTTCTCATAAGTTACGTATAATTTAATCTTCATTAGGATATAACAAATAGAAGGTCTGATTATTTCTAGTTTCGAGGAGGAGGATAATGCATTCAGATGGAATAAATCGATTGTCTGAAAGATGATTATTGTTTATCAATCTATCTGAAATGAGATCCTTTTCCGTAACTTTCGTAGTAATAATAATCATTTGAACTGTTGACAAACAACATCAAATCAACTTGTACTTCATTCATGTTGCACGAATACTTGAGTTGAGAGGACAGAACTATTCTTTGTACTTCCTATTGATTGAGATCAAATATTCATAACATATGAGAATATTCTGAGTTGAATATTCAATGATAAATTGACCCCTAGTATTACTGTTCCTTCAGGAGAAATGATCGTGATAATCTTTAATTTGTTTCATACTACTTATTATTGTCATTAATTTATCGTACAATTATCGCATGTTTACCCGATTAATTGCTTTTCCATTAAAGATTCTAGATTACTGTATGTGTATCGATGTAACCATCTAGCTTGAAGTATCACTACAATCATGAAGAAGGTTCCACTTGTAGCGTGGCGTAGTGTTGGGATTAACTATGAACACCGCCACCAAGAAACACGTGCCAAGTAAATGAGAAGGCGAAGGTCGAACGTAACCAAATAAATCCATAAAATCCCCGAGAAGCCAAATATCAGAAGGCAATTAATGGACCAAATCGAGATATATTCGCTGTCGATCTCGTGGTATCGAAAGGATACCGAGATCGTACTAGGATATAAGCTTGGTTACAGAATGTAACCGAATTCGCGCGAAGTCACAATCAAAGTGTAAGGATAAGAATGGTAGCACAATATAGCTGTCATTAGCACAGTCAAACAGAAGCACATTGAAACAAGCACTGGTACAGTTGGTTATAATAATAATTGTTTTTATTAAACTAGTCGTGTTATCGTGATAAATGTGAGTCACTACACACTCATCATTATTTCGATGTGGATTCGATCAAACATTCGTTTGGTATTACTAGTATAAAGTAAATCAATGAACTCTATATTACTGTAAGTTCATAATGAATACATATCAATGTACCTGTTATTACTTACTTACTTACTTACTTACTTACTTACTTACTTACTTACTTACTTACTTACTTACTTACTTACTTACTTACTTACTTACTTACTTACTTACTTACTTACTTACTTACTTACTTACTTACTTACTTACTTACTTACTCACTTACTTACTTACTTACTTACTTACTTACTTACTTACTTACTTACTTACTTACTTACTTACTTACTTACTTACTTACTTACTTACTTACTTACTTACTTACTTACTTACTTACTTGCTTACTTACTTACTTACTTACTTACTTACTTACTTACTTACTTACTTACTTACTTACTTACTTACTTACTTACTTACTTACTTACTTACTTACTTACTTACTTACTTACTTACTTACTTACTTACTTACTTACTTACTTACTTACTTACTTACTTACTTACTTACTTACTTACTTACTTACTTACTTACTTACTTACTTACTTACTTACTTACTTACTTACTTACTTACTTACTTACTTACTTACTTACTTACTTACTTACTTACTTACTTACTTACTTACTTACTTACTTACTTACTTACTTACTTACTTACTTACTTACTTACTTACTTACTTACTTACTTACTTACTTACTTACTTACTTACTTACTTACTTACTTACTTACTTACTTACTTACTTACTTACTTACTTACTTACTTACTTACTTACTTACTTACTTACTTACTTACTTACTTACTTACTTACTTACTTACTTACTTACTTACTTACTTACTTACTTACTTACTTACTTACTTACTTACTTACTTACTTACTTACTTACTTACTTACTTACTTACTTACTTACTTACTTACTTACTTACTTACTTACTTACTTACTTACTTACTTACTTACTTACTTACTTACTTACTTACTTACTTACTTACTTACTTACTTACTTACTTACTTACTTACTTACTTACTTACTTATGTAGCGGTAAATAAATCCCCAAAATAAATAGCACTAAGTTTTCGACATTGGATGCTGACCATATGTTTTAGTGGACTCACCTAGCTGAAGGCGCTCGGTCAGTCATCCGCACCAGAGCACGTGTGGTAACGCCGTGCTCAACATCAACCGCAATCGCTAGCCAGATTAGATCAGAGAATTCCGATATATTGGTCATCGCCAAATATACTCTTCCGATCTCCTCGACTCTGTCTTTTGATTTCTCTGGGCGGGAACGAAATATATTAGAAGGTGTTACTGGTAGAAGCGTTGTCAAACACTGAATACCTGTGACATCATCATTGGTGAACCCGACGTGATCTGGTACACCTAATTGCAACTGTGAGTCTGTTCCTTTTTGGGATTTTTATATATCATTGCCTTATTTTTTTTTTAACTTTTTTAAACATTGTGATTTTTTTTTTTCGTGTTTTTTCCTGGATATATATATTTTCCCCTTGTTCATTATCGTACTTCATACTTCATCATGACTGAACAGACACCTAAAGTACTCAAGCTTAAGACTTTGTCCCCGCCTTCGTTTCAACTCATGCCTTTCTGGCCCGACAACATCGAAGCCTGGTTTTGCTACGCAGAAGCCGACTTCTCCGAGCACGGCGTGATCGACACACGTGCACAATTCCTCGCAGTAGTCAAGGCACTACCGCGCGAATTCAACAGGTACGTAACACCTAGTATGTTTACTAGTGATGTTTCCGATCCTTACGAAATCTTAAAACGCTCGATTCTTAAACGAGGAGACCTAACCGATCGACAAAGGTTAGATCAACTCTTCAACAATATCGACCTGCAACACGGTTCTGCGACAGACATGTTGCAACGGATGAGAGAGGTTATAGGCCCAAGAACTTTCGACGAAGGTCTATTCAAACAACTCTTCTTGTCAAAACTTCCCCAACAGGTGCAAGCAGTTCTGGTCTCGTTCCAGAACAACGCCTTAGGCGAGCTAGCTGCATCTGCCGACCGCATATTAGAAATTACGAAATCTACTACCGAGGTATTTTCAGTCAAAGAAAAACCTCAAACGACTCAGAATGATATAAACGACTTATGTCACACACTCACGCGTTATCTTAGTCTTCGTAACGACCGTAAGAGATCGCGCACACCACGTAGAAGCATTTCTCGTAAGCGATCTGTCTCTAGACCACGAGAGACAGATAACCCCGACTGGTGCTGGTATCATAACCAGTATGGAAAGTTTTCCAGAAATTGCAGAAAACCCTGCAATTTTCCCAACACGAAACCGACTGATTCGAAAAGCAATTCGGGAAACTTCCAAGCCGGCACGCGTTAACGGCAACCGTAGCCGGCGAACAAAGCCGTCTGTTATTCGTCACAGATGTGACAACGAGAGTTCGTTACCTCGTCGACACTGGCGCAGAAGTTAGCGTTCTCCCAGCAAATCCTAACGACCGGCTTCAGGAGTCGGCTTTTAACTTACAGGCGGCAAATGGAAAACCGATCGCTACGTATGGCAAAAGGTACGTTTACCTTAACGTGGGTTTACGCCAACCCATCCACTGGATTTTCGTTGTTGCAGATGTTTCTATGCCAATCATTGGTATGGACCTTCTACAACACCACAATCTGATCATCGACACCCGCAAACGGAGGCTAGTAGACGGAAACACTAATTTGTCCGTTTGCGTAACTTCTTTTACTGGTTGTAGAGTATCCCCAGTCACAGTTAAACATATGATAGACCCACTCTATCAACCACTACTCGATAAGTACCCTGAGATACAACAAACTCAAACGAAACTACCGTGTGTAACCAGCAATGTTACACATCACATCACGACTACAGGACCACCTGTATTTTCTAAAGCACGCCGACTAGCTCCTGAAAAGCTAAGGTTAGCGAAAAACGAATTCGATCACATGATGGACTTAGGAATCATACGACCGTCAAGTAGCCCATATGCATCTCCGTTGCACATGGTCCCTAAAAAGGACAGCAACGATTGGCGTTCAACTGGTGACTATCGGCGATTGAACGCGAAAACCATTCCCGATCGTTACCCGTTGCCTCACATTCACGATTTGACAGCTACCTTGAAAGGTACAACTGTCTTTTCGAAAATCGACTTGGTCAAAGCGTATAACCAAATCCCTATGGCTACTGACGACATACCGAAAACAGCTATCATAACTCCTTTCGGACTCTATGAATTTTTGCGTATGCCTTTCGGTCTAAGGAATGCTGCTCAAACATTCCAAAGATTCATAGACGACGTTTTTCGAGGTCTCAACTTCGTACACGCGTATGTTGATGACTGTCTAATCGCAAGTCCGGACAGAGAAACACATCTCAAGCATCTGGATCTTGTTTTCGAACGACTTCAAAAACATGGCATAACTGTAAACGTTCAGAAATGCCAATTCGGAACCGACTCGTTAGACTTCCTAGGACACACTATCGATGCTCAAGGCATTCGACCTCTTAGGACCAAAGTGGCGGCCATTCTGGATTACCCAGAACCGACCACCGTCAAGCAATTACGCACGTTTAACGGCCTGGTAAGTTTCTATAGACGTTTCATACCGAAATGCGCATTACTCATGAAACCTCTAACCGACCAACTTCGTGGAAATGCGAAATCCATTAATTTGGACGACACCGCACGAAAAGCATTCTCCACAGTTAAGGAACTGATTGCTAAAGCAACAATGCTCGCACATCAGGACACCCGAGCACCCATTAGCATCGCAGTAGACGCATCCGACTCGGCAATCGGAGGAGTCTTACAACAATGGGTTAACAACTCCTGGCAACCCTTGGCATTTTTCTCTAGACGGTTGCTAGACACCGAATCGAGGTACAGCACATTCGGTAGGGAACTCCTAGCTATGTATTGTGCTGTACGGCATTTTCAACACTACATCGAAGGTCGTGAATTCACTCTTTTCACGGACCATAAACCGCTCACTTTCTCGTTAAGCTCTCCTTCTGACAAGTACTCTCCCCGTGAGTCTCGACAACTGGACTACATTTCGCAGTTTACTTCAGATATTCAACACATCTCTGGAGCAAACAATGTAGTTGCAGACGCTTTATCTCGTATAACTTCCTTGAACAGTTTCCAAGGAATCGACCTTCTTAAACTCGCCGAGCTTCAAAAAGAAGACACTGATCTTCAGCACGAGTTATCGTCCACAACACTTAAACTACGCATCAAACAGATGGGAACAGGTAAGGAAACCTTACTTTGTGACACATCTACAGGTAGGGATCGCCCAATCGTGCCGAAACATTATCGACGCAATGTCTTCAACACATTGCACAAACTTTCGCATCCAGGTGTTCGCGCAACCATCAAGCTTATAGCAGAAAGGTTTTGCTGGCCTGGAATGAATAAAGACGTGAGGGAGTGGGCACGCTCCTGTGTAAGCTGCCAAAAATCTAAGGTTATCAGACACAATAAATGTCCCTTAGGCTCGTTTAAAACTCCCGATGCTCGTTTCGACCATGTTCATCTGGATTTGGTAGGACCTTTACCAGATTCAAATGGATACTCTTATCTCTTAACCTGCGTAGACCGTTTCACTCGATGGCCAGAAGCAGTACCTATCAAGGACATCACTGCTGAAACAGTGGCTCGCACCTTCGTCGAACGATGGGTAGCAAACTTCGGCTGCCCTTCAACCATCACTACAGACCGCGGACGTCAATTTGAATCTGATCTTTTCCGTCGTCTGACCACTCTTTTAGGAAGCACTCGCTTCCGAACGACCGCCTACCATCCACAAGCAAACGGGTTGGTAGAACGTTTTCACCGACAACTGAAAGCTTCGCTATTAGCTACAAACGTTTCACAGTGGACCGACGCTCTTCCACTCGTCTTACTAGGTATCCGCAATGCAGTGAAAGCTGACATTGGATACACTGCGTCTCAACTCGTTTATGGTACGACACTTCGACTTCCAGGAGAATTCGTGGATCCTTCATCCTCTTCAATGAACATGGATCTAACCTCCTACACGAACAGGCTTACAAACGCAATGCGTTCAGTTAAACCTGCTTCCACCCGACCTCAATCGACTGATGTTTTCGTTCAACCTGACTTACGATATAGTACACACGTTTTCGTTCGTCGAGACTCGCATCGACGACCCTTCGAATCAGCATACGAAGGACCCTTCAAAGTTCTTCAACGTGAATCTAAGTACTATATAGTCGATAAGAACGGAACCAACGATAGCATCAGTATCGATCGCTTAAAAGCAGCGTATTTAGAAGGAAATCCTATCTACGTGGATTTTCCTTCGGTACAATTGAATGACACGACTCCGACACTTATAATACCTCATCCGACAACCAACACACACGATGATACTTCGACAGTATCCGAAAATAAACTTAAAACGACGCGTTCTGGAAGAAGGGTGAGATTTCCAGAACATCTAAACGACTATTGCACGTAAGGCACTTCTCGACATCTTATATTATTTTTAAAAAAAAAAACAATTTTAATATGCTTATATATTTTTATTTCTATTTAAAAAAAAAACAAAACAAAAAAACAATTTTTTTAACGCTATTACGTGTTCATGAGTTTATTTTCCATTTTTTTTTCCGCCGACATTGTGCTTTGACGCACATACGAGTGTATTTCGACATGCACTTACATTTTCTTTTTTCTTTTCCAGGACGGCTGGAAAAGAACGATGACGTTTATGAGGATCCGAAATTTTCCATGTACATTTTCTTTTTTTACTATGTTGTACCTCCGTCCCATATAGTAAGGAAAGACGACCAGACGCTGCTAAATTTAGTAAGCTATCAGAAGAGTGTTTACCAACGACAAACTCGTTGGGTTTAAACTTCTGGCTGGCCACGTCTTAGGGTCGTCACTGCCCCACTAGGGGGGGAGTGATCTGTAGCGGTAAATAAATCCCCAAAATAAATAGCACTAAGTTTTCGACATTGGATGCTGACCATATGTTTTAGTGGACTCACCTAGCTGAAGGCGCTCGGTCAGTCATCCGCACCAGATCACGTGTGGTAACGCCGTGCTCAACATCAACCGCAATCGCTAGCCAGATTAGATCAGAGAATTCCGATATATTGGTCATCGCCAAATATACTCTTCCGATCTCCTCGACTCTGTCTTTTGATTTCTCTGGGCGGGAACGAAATATATTAGAAGGTGTTACTGGTAGAAGCGTTGTCAAACACTGAATACCTGTGACATCATCACTTACTTACTTACTTACTTACTTACTTACTTACTTACTTAATTACTTACTTACTTACTTACTTACTTACTTACTTACTTACTTACTTACTTACTTACTTACTTACTTACTTACTTACTTACTTACTTACTTACTTACTTACTTACTTACTTACTTACTTACTTACTTACTTACTTACTTACTTACTTACTTACTTACTTACTTACTTACTTACTTACTTACTTACTTACTTACTTACTTACTTACTTACTTACTTACTTACTTACTTACTTACTTACTTACTTACTTACTTACTTACTTACTTACTTACTTACTTACTTACTTACTTACTTACTTACTTACTTACTTACTTACTTACTTACTTACTTACTTACTTACTTACTTACTTACTTACTTACTTACTTACTTACTTACTTACTTACTTACTTGCTTACTTACTTACTTACTTACTTACTTACTTACTTACTTACTTACTTACTTACTTACTTACTTACTTACTTACTTACTTACTTACTTACTTACTTACTTACTTACTTACTTACTTACTTACTTACTTACTTACTTACTTACTTACTTACTTACTTACTTACTTACTTACTTACTTACTTACTTACTTACTTACTTACTTACTTACTTACTTACTTACTTACTTACTTACTTACTTACTTACTTACTTACTTACTTACTTACTTACTTACTTACTTACTTACTTACTTACTTACTTACTTACTTACTTACTTACTTACTTACTTACTTACTTACTTACTTACTTACTTACTTACTTACTTACTTACTTACTTACTTACTTACTTACTTACTTACTTACTTACTTACTTACTTACTTACTTACTTACTTACTTACTTACTTACTTACTTACTTACTTACTTACTTACTTACTTACTTACTTACTTACTTACTTACTTACTTACTTACTTACTTACTTACTTACTTACTTACTTACTTACTTACTTACTTACTTACTTACTTACTTACTTACTTACTTACTTACTTACTTACTTACTTACTTACTTACTTACTTACTTACTTACTTACTTACTTACTTACTTACTTACTTACTTACTTACTTACTTACTTACTTACTTACTTACTTACTTACTTACTTACTTACTTACTTACTTACTTACTTACTTACTTACTTACTTACTTACTTACTTACTTACTTACTTACTTACTTACTTACTTACTTACTTACTTACTTACTTACTTACTTACTTACTTACTTACTTACTTACTTACTTACTTACTTACTTACTTACTTACTTACTTACTTACTTACTTACTTACTTACTTACTTACTTACTTACTTACTTACTTACTTACTTACTTACTTACTTACTTACTTACTTACTTACTTACTTACTTACTTACTTACTTACTTACTTACTTACTTACTTACTTACTTACTTACTTACTTACTTACTTACTTACTTACTTACTTACTTACTTACTTACTTACTTACTTACTTACTTACTTACTGACTTACTTACTTACTTACTTACTTACTTACTTACTTACTTACTTACTTACTTACTTACTTACTTACTTACTTACTTACTTACTTACTTACTTACTTACTTACTTACTTACTTACTTACTTACTTACTTACTTACTTACTTACTTACTTACTTACTTACTTACTTACTTACTTACTTACTTACTTACTTACTTACTTACTTACTTACTTACTTACTTACTTACTTACTTACTTACTTACTTACTTACTTACTTACTTACTTACTTACTTACTTACTTACTTACTTACTTACTTACTTACTTACTTACTTACTTACTTACTTACTTACTTACTTACGCCTGTTACTCCTCGTGAAGGAGCATAGGCCACTCACCAGCATTCTCCATCCAACCCTGTCCTGGGCAATCCTTTCTAGCTCCGTCCAGTTGTAATTCATCCTTTTCATATCTGCTTCTATTATCCGACGCAATGTGTTCTTTGGCCTTCCTCTTTTTCGCTTCCCTTCAGGATTCCAAGTTAGGGCTTGCCTCGTGATGCAGTTTGACGATTTGCGTAATGTATGTCCTATCCATCTCCATCGTCTTTTCCTAATTTCTTCTTCAGCTGGAAGTTGGTTTGTTCTCTCCCACAGAAGGCTATTGCCGATGATATCCGGCCAATGGATGTTGAGTATCTTGCGTAGACAGCTATTTATAAATACTTGTACTTTCTTGATTGTGGTTGTTGTAGTTCTCCAAGTTTCATTTCCATACAGTAGAACTACCTTGACGTTCGTATTGAAGATTCTCACTTTGATATTGGTTGACAGTTGTTTTGAGTTCCATATGCTCTTTAATTGTAGGAAAGCGGCCCTTGCTTTGCCAATCCTCGCCTTTACGTCTGCATCTGAACCTCCTTGTTCATCGATGATGCTTCCCAGGTATGTGAAGGAACTTACGTCTCCCAGAGTTTCGCCATCAAGAGTGATTGGATTGCTGTTCTCCGCTTTGAATTTGAGGACGTTGGTTTTCCCCTTGTGCATGCTGAGGCCTACTGATGCAGAGACTGCTGCTACACTGGCTGTCTTCATCTGCATCTGTTCGTGTGTACGTGATAGGAGGGCTAGGTCATCTGCGAAGTCCAAATCGTCTAATTGATTCTGAGCTGTCCATTGTATTCCGTGTTTTCCTTCAGATGTCGAGGTCTTCATAATCCAGTCGACCACCAGAAGAAAGAGGAAGGGAGAGAGTAAACAGCCTTGTGTGACTCCGGTCCTTACTTGGAATGCATCTGTCAGCTGTGCTCCATGCACTTCTTTGCATTGTAGTCCGTCGTATGAGTTCCGGATAATATTGACAATCTTCTCAGGAATTCCGTAGTGTCGAAGAAGTTTCCATAACGTCCTCCTGTCTACACTGTCGAATGCCTTTTCATAATCAATGAAGTTGATGCATAGTTATGAGTTCCACTCAACTGATTGTTCGACGATGATCCGTAGTGTTGCAATTTGGTCTGTGAACGACCGATCCTTACGGAATCCAGCTTGTTGATCTCGAAGGTACCTGTTATTAGTGAATACAAAATCATCAAATGAATATGTGACTTCTATGATACAATTCAATGAACTCAGTGAAATGTGTAATTTGTAGTGATTTCTGGCTAGCGTTTTTTTAGCGAGTTAGTTTTCCAACCCTCCTCCTTTATCCGGGCTTGGGATCGGCAGTAGCCCCCGGAGGGAATCCAGGCGGTGTTAACTTGTAATAATTAGGATTTTTAAATACCAAGTCGTTTAGTTATCATCAACCAAGATTTCCAACTACTAGAGATTGATTATGTCTTGTGGTTGGACTTGGTCGTCAGATATTCCTGATCTTTTTGTTTAGTGTTTATCAATGAATATTAATGAGACTTACCTATAATTTCAAGGAAAATATATGCTCTGTGTGAGATTCTAGTTAGCGTCAAACAATGACATAGTTGAACATGTCATCACTGACATATTCAATCCATGAACAATTTCTTGTAAGATAATTGTGTATACACTGAGTTTTAAATGATTACAGTTTCTGTTACTTCTTATTATTAACATGCTTTATGATTGATAGAATAAATCAATACCGAAAAATAGAACAACATGACTTTACTTAATATTCAATGGGTAATCAGTTTGGCTGTTAAGTTCCAAACTATTTCCTGTACAATATTGCAATCGTGTTCTATTTATTGAATCTGATAGTATACAACAAATGTATCAAGTGTATGTAGGTCTATACTGTAGACCAATACAAGGCGGTGAATTTGAATTATAGAGTTTCACTAACAGTTCGGGTGTAATAATGTCTATTATAATGAAATATTTGTAAATGTGAGTGAGAATGTTTAGTGATCTGTTTGACAGTAAACAGTATATTGAGATTACATGTAAGATTGATTGATATTTTGATGGACTTTTGTTCTCTAAGCTAGATGGTTTTATCGTGGAGCTTTCATCGTTCTTCTGAACGACATCATCAGCGCAAACTTCAGATATACACTGACAATAGAAATTCTATCTAAATACCAGATAAGAGTAACTGATTTTGTTGCTTCCTGATATTGAACAGGTCTTCTAAATCATATTGAAATATTATATTGTTCACAATTCAATCGAGATTAGAATGTTTTGAATTGTATAACTGAATGTTTCATTATGAATAGATTAATAGTAACAAAGTATGCCTTCTGAATAACAGACGAAATAAAGAAACAATGTTTTCAGTGAATGTGAATAGGAAATGTATGTCATCATACAGAGTATTAATGCTATGACTGATAGTGAAATGAATTCACTGTTTTGTTAACTTACTGTGAAAGATAGTAAGAAGCTGAACAAATGACGATGTGACGGCTAGACTATAATTTACGAACGAACTAATCACGTATAAGATAACAGGTCTCGGAGTTTGGAGCGAAATTCATTCATTCAATTGGATAAATAGAGTTTTGGCATTATAGCAGATGTCAGTTAGTGATGAAAACCCCCCAAATCTAATTCCTAACCTTAATTATCAACTAAAAATTATATTTCTAATTCCTCACACAGGTTTATAACCCTCATTTGGTCCTGGTTATTAAGTGGACATTCTCAAGGTCAGTCTAGCGTCACTCAAATGTTGTCCATCTTACAGATGTGACCAACAATGAGACTGTTCTCCAAATCTGCTCTAAGTTCGTCTGTATTTTATACATTCGGTTAGGAATATTCTGTTTCTTTGTGTTATGATACGTAACTTATGATACAACAGTGTGTACAGTCAAATGATAACCAAATATTTAAACGGCATTATGTTGGCATGCTGGGTCCTCAGATATAATTGTGTGAACTTTCCATGTTTACGATTTAATTGTGGAAATTTTAAGTCTTTTTATTTTCTCATAAAAAGTGCCCATTTTTACATTCAGTTTGTGTTTCCCATCATGTCATTGGTTCGTTCCTGCTTTAAGTAAGCTATTTGTGACAGTTTCTAAGGACATTTCTGTGTTATGTATATTATGCATGATTCGAGTGCTTGTTTCTCATTCTTGAGGTGTGCATATGGAATTATATATTTTCCTGACTGAATCTGACCTTCTCCGTCTAGCTAAGCGTGTTAGACGCAGTGGAATAGCTAAGCTTGTGCTAATGAAGTATTTCCGATTTTCGTTACATTTACCTGTCCTACGTGATATCTTGATCTCTTGACCAAAGTAGGTTATTCACGTCAAGTAGAACAAGATTCTTCAATAGTATTTTCTGATACTGATCGTGTGAGGACAGATAACGGGTGAATTCGATGAAGCTTTGAGAAGCTCAGAAAGAACCGGAGATATTCCATCCAATCATCTTTTGGAAGAATATTCCAGAACCCATACATGTAGCTTCCCTATTGGAAAAATGCTAATGACTTCTTGTATATGGATTGGAGGACTATAATAATGATTTTATTTTTACAAAAACTATAAATACGTGACAGTTTTGTACCGCAAGTGACACTGTTTTAGAATAGCATTCCTTCCACTTATCTCTGGTCTTCTAATTTGCGACTTTGAAGGGTTTTAACGTTCGAGTGCTCTATTTGTACTCTGTATGATAAGAAACTAGTTGTCATCTAATACAGTTTTCAAAAAGTATTCAGTTTATATAAAAAAAATTTTACATTCATTCAATCTTATTAAGTCACATTTCTAAACCTTAACAATGTTTTATTATTATTAGTTTTTTGATTGAGATCATGGATCGATTGATGTTAGGCTATCATTGAAAACTTGTTTCTTCCCGTTGTCGGGCTCCTCAAGAGTGCGCATCTATGGTTCCTCTCGCGAGATTCAAATTGAGGAACTTTGGTCTGGCACTCGAAAGATTAATTTCTAGACCACTGAGCTGGTATCCAACGGTGTTATTGTCTAACTCTTAACTAATAAAAATTGAACAAATGATTATTTGAACAACAATTAAACTATTCCTGTTCTTCTTCATCCTCTGTTATGTTCAAATTTCGAGTAAATTTTACCTTAATCATTTAGGAAGTTATTTTTTTATTTGTGATATAAGCTCACTTCACTTCAGATGAAATATTTCCTTTTTTTAAGGAAATATATTATGTACTATTTTTGGTTAAAACAAAAGTGGAACGAATTGAAAGCAGAGATAGATAGTGGCTAGAAGTGGAATCCAGAATGCGCGTTTCGTCCAATTTGAAACTCTTCAGCCTGATGTACCAGTATCTCAGAGTTGATGCTCATTCCGGGACTCGAACCCAGTACCGTTTGTTTCCAACGCCATTGCACTATGTCTTCCTATTGTTATTTAGGACTCGTCACTATCCATTTTGCTTATAAAGCTTGTAACTTCAGGAAATATCTAGGCAGTCCGCATAGGATGCACATATGCCAATAAGAGACTGATCAATTACAGTCCTAAAACAACAATGGGAAGATACAAGTAAACAACACCAAGTGCAATGAATTTATCGGCAGATTATTACTTTGATTTTCATTGTTTTCGGTTGAGAACAAATAAACCAATGAAAATTATAGTTATAAATTTCTTTTATTTATAAGTAAAAGTGAATAGTGGCTAACAGTGGAATCTAGGACTCGCGTTTCGTCCCAATTGGGACTCATTAGTTGGATGTGCCTTCATCCCAGATTTGATGACGTATATATTAAAAGAAATAAAACATAAAGAAAATAGTAATTTAAATATGTAGCAGTAGCAGTGATTGTCCTGCTACTACTAATCATAACAATAGTAATAATAATAATAATCTGTTATAATTAAGCGTAGAGTGGTATAATTATTTTACTACTAGTTGACTTTTATTTTCATTTATATCGTTAAATGATCAAACGGAATTAAGATGTTGATTGACGAAGATGATTCAGTTGTCAGTTAGTTTTCATCATGACTTACTTATTTAAGTCTGTTACTCGTTGTGAAGGATCATAGGCCGACCAGCAGGATTCTTCATTCAATCATGTTCTGGGCAATGTTTTCCAGTTGATGTTCATCCTTTATATATCTGCTTCCGTTTCCAACCTTTTTTCTACTTCTTTTCAGTTTACAATAAGATGTGACTCAATCATAAGTGTTCAAGTGAAGAGTATGTACAAAATTAATGTACTTTTCTTTGTTACACCTTTTAACGTACATTAATCGATTGAATAAGCTGAATGATAGCTGAGTAGTTAATGAGTATAAGAAACGTGAAAACTAAATTAAAGAATTGAAATAACATTAGAACTTGTCAGTAACTAATTTATTGTGTATGGAGTCATTGTAGAATGAATACTTAGATGTGTCCCTATTGTGCTCAAGTTTAAAAAAAGGATGATTATTTAAATTTGTGCAATGCATTAGTTATTGATTTGTATTCCATCTTGAACCAAACTGTCCAGTTGCAGATATGAAGTTGAGACAGTGTGTCGAGAATTGACATAATGTTCTGATATTAAACAATCGATTGTTTTATATTCATCTGTTTAAAGTTGAGCAGTATAATTCTTGGACGGATATTTAGAATGTTATTGTTTTTTACGGCCAATATAACTTACTAGACAAGAATAATTAACCTTATAAATACATAATGATGTAAAGCAAAGCTGTGGGTTCATCTTTGACATTTCGACAAATGAATAAAGAGATTAGAGATGACAATAAAAAGCTTAAGAATATAACATCAGATGGGTTTTGTGGATATTATAGTAATTTCAATGGTTAAGATCATGTCAGTTGAAGCCAAACCACCATGGAAAACCTGGAAGCACTGGATGGCCGTTTCGTCATATTGTGAGACTCCTCAGCAATGCGCATCCACGACCTTTAACTTTAACGGTATTTCTATGTTTTTATTTTATATCTTCAGATTTTTTTAATGGAGTTCGTCTTTTCCCTTTGTAAATAATAGAAGTAAGATAGATTCAATGTAACAACCTTAAATTCTATTTACTTGTATCTTCACATTGTTATTTAGGACTGCAATTGATTAGTCTCATATTGACAAATATGCATCCTGTGCGGACTGCCTCTATATTGCGTTAGATCACAAGCTTTATAAGCAAAGATGGATATTGGCTAGCAGTGGGGTTGCTGAGTCTTAAAGAGGACGAAATGCACATCCTCGATTCTACTATTAAGCAATATGCATCTTCAAATTCACTTGGTATTGCTTACTTGAATCTTGATATTAGTGTTTAAGACTGCAATTGATCAGTCTCTTGTTGACATATGTGCATACAGTGCATATTGACTCGATATTGCTAAGTTGATATTGCAATAGCGTTTGATCAAACGGCACTGAGTTTGAGTCCTAGAGTGAATTTCAACGCTGACATACACGTACATCTAGTTGATGAGTCCAAAATAGGACGAAACCCACGTCCTCGATTCTCCTGTTAACCACTATCCATTTTTATTTAAATTCTATATTTAAAAGAAAATTATACCATCTATATCTTTTCTTTTTATCAATTCTAAACACCGATTGTTTGTTTATTTCTTTTTGCTTTATTCAATATCTCTCCATCATTATTTCTATATTCAATTCAATGTATTTTAAGCAGATAATAAATTGAAATGACAATCAACAGAATGAACACTTTTTTCTTCTAATTTGACCTAATACATCAAATCAATTTGACTTGATTATTGAAGAGCAATTGTATATTCAGACATTCTCATTCGAGCCCCCCCCACACACACACCGACACCCTCACCCCCCCCCAGATAGTAAGGTATAATTATATAATTCTATTTGTGTAAATTCAATTAGTTTTAGTTGTAATATTGCATTACCCAATGAGAATTCACTTGAGTTAGTTATCATTTTACAAGTTTATAATAATGAATAGATGAAATGTGACTTTCGTCTGGATCACAATTCAGTTGAAATATGAACATCAGAATAACCTAAATCCGTACAAATTCTATTGAAATTCATACTTGTTACACAAGTATCTGAATATAGTATCTAAGTAGATAACCAGTTGGTTATTTCAAGTGAAAGGTAATTGGTTTGAATCCTTTAGCGAATAAAAATACTGAGATGTAGGTGAATCTGGCTGACAATGCATTGTTCCTGGATCCTAATCATAGCAGCCTTCAATCTCTCTGTCTATCGATGAATCAATTAAAGATAGGTCAACATGGAAGCATTGGACGACCGTTTCGTTCCAGTAGAGAACTCCTAAGCAATGCATATCCATGACCCCGCTCGCTGGATTCGAATCCAGGACCTATCGGTCTCGCACGTGAATACTTAACCTCAAGATCACTGAGCCGGAATCCAGCGGTATTAATGTTCAACTTCAACTAATCCACGTTAATGAATTCACTAATGATGTAAAATTTATTTATAGTTTTCAATATTAGTGATCTCTTTTTTACAGACTATTCATTTACAAAAACGGTTTTCTGAATGACTAGAAACCGGCTGAACATTTGTCGTAGATTTTTTGTTTCTTTACAATATTTATATCTTAAAATCTTGTAGCGTCTAGTACAGTGTCAAGTTGACATGGGTTATTCCATCTTCTGGACAGACCTATTTATCCAATTTTTTCCGTGTCACCTTCTGACCTTGTTAATTATTCGGTTATTATGACTGACTGTTTTTAAAATGAGTGTATTTATGTATATCACTCAACCTATTCGTTACGTGTCTGTAGCTTATTATTATCTGATTATGAATAATAAGTTACGCTTTGTCAAAACGTATTGGTTCACTCGTATTCTCCATTGCATGTCGCTTCGTTTCGTCTCACTTCACCTTCTACCAAATACTATCACTTTACTTCGCTTTCTCGCTTCTTATTCTAAATGTTTGTCTGGATAAACAAAATGATTGAAATAAATTCCTCCAACTCAACCCGTATTTAGTTTCTTATTACCTCTTTCACACAAACAAAGTTAGATTTGGTGTAATATACAAAGTTAAATGGAAGATCTATGTTCATAGTATGTTCATACGTTCATCCAAATCTGGACTTAGATACATGACCTACAAAAATAGGGGAACCAGATCAAATCACATTTCAAGGCTTATTGATCATTGACCATAACGAATATGACATCAGTGAAAAATGATCACTCCATAATGCTTAGAATAATTTCCATTTGTTTCCCTTACTTTACTCATTCTGTTGTCATAAATGTTTAGGATAAAATGTAATATCCCGGTGAGAGTAATGAATGCTTACTGTAGGGATCTATTCATGGATCAATATGATACGTATATTCTTTTATTGTATAGTTGTTAAGTAACTGACCTGTTCATATTCGTGTTCTTATTATTATAAGCTTTATTTTGAGCTATGAGCTATTATTATTACCATTTTCCATTCTTGAGTTATACCTAGTCTACCAATCACTATCTCTCTCATTCACAGCCACTTTTGGCTAAATCTTGTACAAATTATATCTTCCATTTTATAGTACGATGTGGTCTGTTTGGTTGGTACCTAAACCCAGTATTAGATAGTGGTTGGAGATAGTCAACGGGAAACACTGGACCCGGGTTTCATTCTACTTGACACACTTCATTAAAGTTTACCTGTAATCTTGAGGGAACTGGTGCTCCCTAATCCCGTGTCATCCAGCTTCATAGTCAGAGACGTTATCACTTAGCATCCCGGTCCGCGACCGATCTCTTGTAGAACTGAGACGTAATCACAATTGATTGATCACTTAGTGGTGATCAATGTCATGTGTGTCAAGTCCTTTTTAGTGCAGATGGATAGCATTTGATCAGTCAATCGTGATAAATCCAGTATGTTTGAAATGAATGATTTATATCATAGAGGTTAAGATTGGTATTATGGACCGATAAACACTCTAGACTGCTTTTACGAGTTTCATGTATCATTTGGTTCGATCGATAATTCACTGTTCTCTCAATTGGCGATATCATTACAATGATACATTGATAGGGGGTACAAAACCATATAAAAGAAAAAAAAACCCTTCTTTTTCACTTAAACGTTCTTTTTGTTTGTTTTTCTCTTCTCTATTTAAAATGATGCAACAAAATAGAGAAATTCAATATATGGAAATTTCTTATCACATTCATTATGTACAATTGAAATTGATTATTGTCAATACTTTGAAAATGAATTCACTGAAAACGGGGGGGGGAGGTAGGAAACTCTTCACTGAACTCATCTTTCTTATTCAAGGGTGTATTCCGTTTATGAAACAAAGTAGTTATGTTTTGAATAGTTGATAAGTGAATAACTTATGTACAATTGTTGTATATATATGCATTAGCATAGGACAAGAAGGATACTATCTTATCTTATCCAACCGATAACATTAATGATGATGTAATGAATTCTTTACAATCTATAATACTTTTGTATTGAATAAGAAGATAAATTGGGTTCATCAAATATACTTGGATATAACATTACATAATCTCTTCATAACATCTCAGAATCATACAGTTAAAGTGTTCCTAAATCAATCTAGACTTTATTATTCTATTTGTTTCCATAGTGATTATTGTCTTTTCTTTGATCATCTTCAAATAGTTCACTTTCCATTAATGATATATACATATATATATCTATATATACTACTTATATTGATCAATATCAGTAATACATGTTGCACTTTCATGATGTATTTCAGTATTATTACCAATTATCATGGTTCCCCCTCTCGTTTAACACTTGTAGTAATTAATTGATTAACAGTATGATATTTATATCTTCGTGTTATTGGTAATTTATTATTATGATCATTAATCGATTGTTGTTGTTGTGGTTGTTGTTGTAATTCATTATTGATTATATTACCTTTATGTAATTCAATAATTTTAATAAATGCTTGTCTAAATATCCGATTATAATAGGCATATATTATAGGATTAATTGATGAATTAAAATAACCAATCCAATATAAGATCTCTTGTAATTCATTTGGATATTGACATTGTTTACATAAATTTGTAATGGTATACCATAAAAAAAATGGTAACCAACATAATAAAAATGCACCCATCACAATACCAAGTGTACGTGCAGCTTTATTTTCATGTTGTATTTTAATATTTGAATAATATTGCTTATTGATATGATGTAATTTCGATGATAATGAGGAGGAGGAGGAGGGGGAGGATGATGATGAGGAGGAGGAGGGGGAGGATGAGGATGATCCTGATGATGATGATGATCGATTAATTGTTGGATCATGAATTAAGATCGAATTAGTTTTATTATTCTGATGTTTATTGATTTGTTGCATTATCATCGTATTATTGATTTGTGTTATATTATATGGTGTATATAATTGAATAATTTTTTTTTCTTGTTTTTTTGCTTCAATAAATATACGTATATAAACTAAGATCATAATAATAGATGGTATCCAAAATGATATTGATGATGATATAATTGCATAATATGGATTCACATTAAAATTGCATAGAAACAAATCATCATCATGATCTAAGTTTTGTTTCATTCTAGATATACTACTTATATTGATTTGTATTTGTGATCTATCCATTAAACTATGTAATGGTTTATGTAATCCCATTAAAATTGGTATATAAGATATCATAAATGATAATGTCCATATAATACATAGTAATATAATAATATACTTTTTAGACATTTTCTTATCATAATTCAATGGATATATAATGGCAATATAACGATCCATTGATATACAACATAAATGTAATATACTAGATGTAGTAAATAATACATCTGTAGCATTATAAATATGACATAATAATTTCCCAAATATCCATTTATAATTTAATAAAGACATGATAGCATTCAATGGCATTACTAACAGAGCAACAAGGAAATCAGCTATAGATAATGATACAAGGAATAGATTAGTATGTATAGATCTTAATTGTTTATATTTTATATAAGCAATAAATACTAAAGCATTACCAAATAATGCTGAGATAATAATTAAAGTATATAGAATCACTTTAATAAATATGATCAGTTTATAAAGAATATCATAGAATTGATTCAATTGTATTGGATCATTAGTATGTATACTTGTACTTATAATGATACCATGACTATTATTATCACTATGGTTACTATTATTATTATTAGTATTATTATTATTAGTAGTAGTATTACTATGATTATTATTGTTGCTGCTGTTGTTGCTGTGGTGGTGGTGGTGGGGTTGATATAAAGAATGAATAATTTTTAATGTATTCACTTGGAATTCAGTAAATAACATTCGATTAAAATTGTATATAAAATGATTTAATCAATAATGAAGATTCTAGAAAAGAAAATGTTTATCATTTATTTTATTCATATCTGTAAGAAAGAAAGAAAGAAAAAAGAGAAGAAAGTAAACAATAATAAGTAGAAAACTGTTGAGGATGTTAGATCCTCGGAACTCACGTGGGAAAGGACCTAATTTTGTAATTTTATTTAAAAAAATTCAATTTCTTTGTTTTCGCGCCAATGGTGCTCTCCATGTCGTGTTTCCCACTGGGAAATATCTTAAATGCTATTGGTCAATTGTATCTTTTAGTATGCTACTTGGTAACTCTCCCCAAGGAAGGTTTCGTACTGTATATGTATGTTTGGAATTGTGTTTGTTGTTATCGCTCGTTTCTGGCTGTTTTCAGAATATACTTCCCTATTCCAAGCCTGGACTTCTCCCTTTAGTTAGCGAGGCTGGGACACATCAATAGCTAGGCTATTGGTCTTTGGTCATCGAGTCTTGTTTCTTGTTCGCAGATTAAGTGAACTCGTGATGGCTTCTACATTAGCAAAAACATACTATTCTTATATAACAATTCAGTTTAATTTGATGGGTATTATAGTAAATTGAATAGTGGAGATCATCAGTCAAATGGAGTTAGACTGTTATGGGAAATCTGGAAGTATTAGATGGTCGTTTCGTCTTCTGGTGGGACTCTTCAGCGGTGAGCATCGAAAACCACGCCTTGAGAGATTCGACTACAGAGCCTATCGGTATCGCACGCGTACGTTTAACCTCTAGATTATTGAGTCAGTATCTAACGGTGTTCATCTTTACCTTTAACTAATCTATGAAATTGGGCGACACATTCACTATTGTCTTCAGTGAGTTACTATCTTAAAACAGATCTGATTAAACTCCACTGGTCACTGTTTCTAACTAGAACTCAATAGAACATTCGATAAGTACACTTGAAATAATCAAGTTCAAAGAATACATTAGTGAGATTGGTGTATTATTCGAAGTATGTTGATGAAACCTTCATCGTATGTAATAATCAATAACATTTGACAAACCTGCTGAAACTTTTCAACAAAGCTAAACTATGCATATTAGTGTTCCTCTTATTATAAGCTTTATTTTGATCTATGAACTATTATTATACGATTTTCCATTATTGAGTTATGTTCACTCTATCAATTACTATCTCCCACATTCACAGCCACTTTTGGCTAAATCTTGTACAGATTTTATTTCCTAATTTATGGTACGATGTGGTCTGTCTGGTTAGTATATAAACCCTTAGTGTTTGAAATACATGATCTACATCACAGTGGCTGATATTGGTGTTCTGCACTCAACAGGTTGGTCTAGTCAGGGAGCAGAAGCGGTAAAGACTGTAGACTGCTTTTACGGGTTTATGTGTTATTGGCTCGATCGATAAGTCACTGTTCTCCAATTGGCGGTATCATTACGTCACAAGTTGTAACAGTTCCAATCCTACGTTGAACTACTTTCATTCTTTAAAGAAGAAAAAACCAAAGATTATTTGACATAAAGATCAGAATTGACGATATTAATTACTGTTGTACTTTCTTCCCTTAACGATAATAACCATTAACATTTATTCATAATAACATTGTTTGACTGATAAATGAAATACATAAACGTGTATACTGATTATGTGATTCACTTGATTCATATATTAATACCAAATACTAATTATAACATCACGTATTCAATTATAAGTTGGTTTCATGTATCACTTCGTTGAATAGTTGTGATATTCTAGTGAAGATCAAGTTAGAGGACTAATATTATACGTATATTCTTATGGCATAACTAATCAGTAACTAGACTGTGTATATCCATATTCTTCTTATTATAAGCTTTATTTTGACCCATAGACTATTATGCTGATATGGCTTACTATTCTCAAGTTATGTTCAGTTTATTGATTACAGTCTCCCACATTCACTGCAACTTTCTGATTTGATCTTGTATAAATGTTATTTCTTATTTTATGGTATGATCTGATCTCTTTGCCTGGTATATAAACCCAATATGTTTGAAATAAATGATTCGTATAGTGGAAGATAGTATTGATGTTCTGAACTCAACTGGATGGGCTAAGAGGTCAAAGGACCAATAAGGACGCTCGGCTGCTCATACTAGTCGAACGTCATTGGTTTGACATAGTACTAAACTTGTATAAGTTGTATTTCGATTGACGAATAAGTCACGTGATAACTAGCCTGCCTTAAATTCACAACAATTCTTATTTAACAATTCACTTTAATTTAGTAGAACATCCGATAACTACACTTGAAAGAATCAGGCTCAAAGAGACGATCAGTGAGAATGGTGTATTATTCGAAATATCTTGATGATTCCTTTATCATACAATCAACGTAAGCAACTATAGTAATCACGATACCTAATTTTATTTATTTCAATTCAAAGGTGATGATATGACAGATTCAATGAGCATGAACTAAAGGTTGCATTAATAAAAACGTATCCTGTAGTTAAACTGATTATCTTGTCCAAAACAACATGTTCTTGAATGTAATCGAACAACGATAGATATTCTTTTCATGTTACCACCAACTATGCATACAAATTTACATGTATCTGTCAAAGCAGTTACATTGATAGAACAGAAAGGAAAACCTAGATCCGTTTCAAAGAATATATTTCAAAGCGTCTAAGGACAAACAGACTATAATCATTCAACAGCGTTAAATCAAGATATCTCTTTAATAAAGGGCATCAAGTGAATACACTGAAGTCTTTCAAGGTGATTAATAAACAATGAAACTTCAGTCTTCTGAAATTTGCAAAAAACGATAACGATCGAACTTCTGAAACCAGATCTATGTTTTCGAAAATAAGCGGTAATAACTCTTTCTTTGCCCTGGCAAAATTACATCCTTTAGACTGATACCATTCATTACTTTAACTCTTTCTTAAGTTTTGATTACATCATTATCACTTTTCTTTAACCCATAATTGATTGCTTTCAACTTATATCTTTGTAATCATTAATCTCTCCCCAGTTAGTTCATTACACAATCATCTAATATCTGTTAACTCTATGATTACTAAACACTAGGTCGATGTTCTGGAATTTTTTCTCAATTGTCCAGTGTATGTTTGCACAGGGAATGAATTGCCAGATTGTGTGGAGTTTTGTTCTCTGAACTAGATGATTTGGTTGTGAGGCTTTCATCGTTCTTCTGAATGACATGAAAGCTCCACGACCAAACCATCCAGCTCAGAGAGCAAAACTCCATCAAAATCATCCACCTGAGGTACAAATATCCATTATCTCACAAATCATCAGCTATATAATAGCAAGTAAACTAATAATGACGTACAAATGCTTCAAAAAGCTGGAATTTACTGTAGACACATCCTCAAACTGAGTTACATTTTGAAATTCAATTAAATGAATACTTTACAAAATGATCATGAATTGACTGTATATTTGTATAATTGAATAATTCAATGTTATCATGTCTACTACATAGGACTCAAATATACTATGTTTCATCACATAATGCAGAATTCTTAATTTGCGATGATTAGCAGTTGTGAGCTGTAATGTAACACATATCCAACTCTATGTAGCTTTCAATGGTTCTTCAATGGATCTAAGTTCATAATGATAATTACTTATGATAAACTATAGACTTTAATACAATTAAAAACTGCAATTAGTACTACAAGTAGTACAATATATGTTGACTTTTGAGAAAATTGGGTATTCATAGTATAACAATATAATGGCGATGTAAGGTGATGAGGTTATAAATCTTCACCGACTGAGATGGTTTGGTGTTAAGTATGCTTGAACACCGATTACCACGACACGAAGTGATGACTGGTGTTGGAGATGGTTGTAAAAAATTTAAACGCGGCCGAACCAAAACATTGTATAAGTCCGTGAAATCACTAATTTATGATCTGAGCCATGTTGGTAGATTCAGACTACTTGGTTGGGGTTCATGTGTCTATTGTAACCAATGGTTGGAAACTCTGGATGACATGGCTAAGAATCGGTCGCAATGTTCTAAGTGTATACACATTCTGTCTTCCCTTAAACTTTCTTTCTACGAACTAATTCTTTCTTCCTGTGTTATATCCCTACACACAATCTTTCTTTTATATATTACTACCATTGAATTAACTACTTCTATGAATTCGGTGTTCATCTTATTGTGCTAATGAAGTATGGCCACTTGGACCGCTGCATATATGTGCCTGGCCCTACGTTGTAGCTGACGGACTCTGATAATAGCATAGTTTATAACTTCAGAACATTGCTTTACTAAGTAATCACAATCCATCAAGTAAATTCTTTTCAAAGATTCTGATTTACGTCCATATTTGTTAAATAAGAATAGTTTACCAAATTTCAAGACGTTTACAGATTATAATCCATTATGAATTTTAAAAAATCAACCTTTAAACAGTTATGATTATCACCAACGTGACAACTTGAATTCTTTTTTTAACAGTAATATTAACACCATAACTTTTGAACAAATTAACAAAGATTTGAATCCCGTACCTCAATGAATAAAAAGTATTTCTGTTTGAAACGTAGGCTACTAGGTTCGAGTTCTAATATGAATAGCATCAGTAAGACTCGGGTTAGTTCAGTTGAAGAATTGTAAACAGGATGTAACATGAATCTTAGACTCTATTATTAGCCGTAATTTATATGTTACTAATGTTATAGCTTGTACAGTTTTGTACGGATTCTTATCACATTACAAAATCTATCATTCAATGCCACGCCTATCCCGGGATAGGTGTGACAAGCAAACAGACAAAATCAATACAATCAATCTTATGCAAACCATATGATGAAATAACAAAGGAAGACGAATAAAATATCATCTACAAAATAAATTGTGCCAACTGCGAAAAACACTACATCGGACAAATCGGACGCCCTCCTTCACCTTCGCCTACATGAACATCAATTAGCAATCAAACGCCATGATACTTCCTCACTTATATCAATACACGTGGACAACTGCGGACATTTATTCGCTTGAAAAATGTGGAAATCTTGGACAGAAGAAATTCCAAAAACAACACAGAATTTTTAGAAGCCTGGCACTCGGTTCAATCAGCAATCAACAAGCACATTGATATCGATCCAACCAATCAGGAAAATTGTGCACAAATATAGGAACAAAAATCAAACCAATGCGAGACACAACCAAAACAAAGAAGTAAACAATGACAAATTTAAGGTCAATAAGAACGAATCAACATCAAGGTGCACAGAAGAAGCTGTGAAACATATATGGAGAAATTCGAACACTTCACTTCTATCTGAAGTTTGTGCTGATGATGTCGTTCAGTAGAATGATGAAAGCTCCACCAACAAACCATCCAGCTCAGAGAAAAAAACTCCATCGAAATCATCCACCTGAGCTACAAATCTTCTGCACTATCTCGAAGTTTTTTTCTATTTTTCCCACTAACAAATTGCATCATATGATCATCTAATGATTTGATTACTTATTTTGAAATCAACAATTATCGAAAGAAGAACAACAAAGACAAACAAACAAACAAACTTTCAGATGACCAATTCAATCTAACATACAATCATCATTGTTTATCATCTTGTATTATTACATAACATCTCCTTATTTACACAGATTGAAATCATGAGTCAGTTGAAGCTAGACCACCATTGAAAACCTGGAAGCACTGGACGGCCGTTTCGTCCTAGTATGGGACTCCTCAGCAGTGCGTGTCCACGATCCCGCACCACGCGCGCGAAGCCAGTAGGTCCTGGGTTCGAGCCCCGCGTGGTGCGGGATCGTGGACACGCACTGCTGAGGAGTCCCATACTAGGACGAAACGGCCGTCCAGTGCTTCCAGGTTTTCAATGGTGGTCTAGCTTCAACTGACTCATGATTTCAATCTGTGAAAATTTCTAAAAATCTCCACAAACCCCTTCTGATATCTCCTTATTCAACCAACTATAATCAGATTAAATTTATATAAGGGGGGGGAAGATTGAAAAAACAAACAACATTTGTAAAAGAGATCTATGTTTACTTGAATACTGTTATCTATACGTATCACTGTCATGGTTCGACAGGATAGTTTCAAATCAATTGACTATAGGATAGAAAGTTAATCATGAATATATGATTTTGTTATATTTCAATGAGTAACAAAATATTGTAGTTCTGATGATGTTTCGTGACTTATTACAAACTACTTCTTCAAACTTATTTATTTACACTGAAGAAGTGTCTTACATGAAGTCACGAAACGTTAAAAATACCATTTTACTTTATTCATTGAGATATAACAAGAAATAAATTTACTATTAACTATTGTCTGAATTAATAAAAAGTATTCTGAGGCGAGACTATAATTTGTGAATGAACCAATCAGGTATAAGATAAAAGATCATGGATTTTGGCGCAAAATTCATTCATCTATTTGACTAAATAGAATTTTAGCATTATAGTTGATGTTAGTTTGTGATGACCTCCCCCACCCCCAAATCTAATTCCTAACTTTAATCATCAACTGTAAATTATAATTATAATTCTTCACACAGGTTTATAACCCTGATTTGGTCTTAGTTACTAGGCGAACAGTCTCAAGGTCAGTTTAACGTCGCTCATAGGTTGTCCAATCTCATTGCATTGTGTTAAAGAATAGTTATCGTCAATAGAAGCATATAACTTAGATATTGTGTTAAGATACCTGAATTGTCAATGAGCCTATCAATTAGAAAACTCTATACACTTTGAATAATGAAATACTTGTATATTGAAATTAATACACTAATCAATCAAATAAATAAAAATTGAACAAAATAGTGTTTTGTTTTTTCGAATTTATAAGGTTCCATTGAACATTATGATATATTCACTTCTTTATAGGAAAGTCTATGCTTCGAGGCAAGGATTGGTAAAACAAGGGCTACATTCCTACAATTGAAGAACATATGGAATTCGAAAGAACTGTCTGTCAACCAATATCAAAGTCACAATCTTTAATACAAATGTCAAGACAGTTCTACTGCATGGAGCTGAAACTTGAAGAACTGCTACAACCATCATCAAAAATGTATAAGTATTTATAAATAGTTGTCTACACAACATACTCAACATCCATTGGCGGGATACCAACAGCAACAGCCTTCTCTGGGAGAGAACAAACCAACTTCCAACTGAAGGGGTGATTTAGAAAAGATGATGGAAATGAATAGGATATACATTACGCAAATCACCAAACTGCATCACGAGACAAGCTTCAACTGTGAATCCTGAAGGGAAGTGGAAACGTAGAAGGCCAAAGAACACATTACGTCGGGAAATAGAATTAGGTATGAAAAGGTTGAATAACAACTGGAAGGAGCTGGAAAGGATTGTCCAGGGCAAGGTTCTGTGGAGAGTGGTGGTGGGGAGCCTGTGCTCCTTCACGAGAAGTAACAGACGTAAGTAAGTAAGTAAGTAAAGTTTTCCACGGTGATCAAGCTTCAATTGACTCATGAACTCAATTATTAAATTACTATAATATCTAGAAAATTCCTTACTGAGAATAATCATCATGTGTCCGCTAGTGACTAGCTTCAAGATGTATTTCCTGGAGTTCTGGTGAGGAGCAGTAACCAGTGGAGTTTACTTGGATCTGCTGTGAGATAGTAACTCACTGACGATAATGGTGAACGGTTGTTCAATTTCGTGAATTGGTTGAAGTTAGACATTAACAACGCTGGATGGCGGCTTAATGATCTGGAATTTAAGGGTTCGCGCGCGAGATCAGTAGGTCCTGGGTTCGAATCTTGCGGGGTAGAACATAGATGCCAACTGCTGAGGAGTTTCAACGTAGGAGGGGACGGCCGTCCAGTGCTTCCAAGTTTCTCATGGTGGTCTAACTTCAATTGAATCATGAACTCGACAATTAAATTACTATAATGTCCACAAAAATCTTCTGAGAAAGATAATTTGTTTGAAATATATAAATGAATAACTAACTTCAGTAAAAATGAAGTACTGATCATCAAATGATTATCAGTTACTCCATAGATTGTCTGATTCTTTGTTCGATGTATAAAAGACATAATCATTTTAGTTATAAAAGCATTGTAATTTATCAGAAGTGGGTTTTGTGGAGATTTTAGTAATTTAATAGTTGAATTCTTGAGTTAATTGAAACTAGACTATCCTAGAAAACCTGGAAGCACTGAACGACCATTTCGTTCTGTTGTGGGACCCCTCAGCAGTGAGCATCCACGACCCCACCGCTCGAGATTCGAACCCAGTGCCTATCGGTCTCGCACGCGAAGATTTACCTTTAGACCATTGAGCCGGCTTCCAACAGTATTCTTGTTTAACCCCAACCAATCCACGAAATTGCTCGACCATCCTACATTGTACTGCCTATTATTTATATAATAGTTAAACTTTATCCAAATTGACAGTCATTATAAATATATAAATCTGTCTGATTAGCATCAGTTTACAACATTTGTATAATAGTTACAATTTATTTTGTTGTGTAATCTCTAACTTCTGACATTCATCAATTGTGAAAGCTGAACTGAACAGAAATGTACTTCAGTATTTTACGTAGTCTAGAAGTTAGGCGTTCGCATGCGATACTGAAGGCCCTAGGTTCAAACCTTTCAAGAGGAATCGCGGATGTACACCGCTGAAGAGTCTCACAATAGGACGAAACGGCCGTCCAATACTTCCAGGATTTCAATGTTAGTCTAGCATCAATGGATTTAAGATCTCAATCAAAAACTTAATGTTTCTGTTATCATTATTGATAATACTCAATAGGTTTTTGTTTAAGATTTAAGAAAGAGAAAAAAAAGAGGAGTTAAATTAAAGAGGAAGCCATTGATATTTATGTAACTACCTTCCTTATCTAAATGTTACAGTTTGTTCATTCAGGAAACATGTTATTAAACACAAATTATAATGTAAATGAATGGATGTGCAATGATGTAATTTAATGAAACTTCAAGTGGGGTGGAAGATGATAGATCTATATATTCTACAACATTTCAATAATCTTGATTAACATTGATTGAATGAATGTAAAACTTTAATAAAGAAGAAGAAACATTCTTTGATTGTAGACAATAAATTATGATTACATAACATGATGTAAGTAGTGTTGTACATTTCTTTCTATATTTGAATGAGCAAAATTATAAACGATGTTGTACAGAGTATGAACAAACAATCATTATTTGAATGTGTTATATATTCTAATCTTGATGACTGAGCTGTTAAGTGGTCGTTTATTGTTTGATAATGTCCCATGCTTTCAGGTCTCTAATGGTGGTTTAGCTTAGATCAACTCATGAATTCAACTGATAAAAATTACTACAATCTCCACAAAACTCTATTCTGATCATAACCATCATGTGTTCACTAGTGACTAGCTTCAGGAGATATTTCCTGGAGTTCTAGTGAGAGATCATGACTAATCGAGTTCAACTGTGTTTGATGTGAGGCAGTTAATCACTGAAGTCAATGGTGAACAGTCGGGCAATATCGTGGGTTGGTTAGACATTAACACCGTTAGATACCGATTCAATGGTCTAGAGATTAAGCATTCAGACGCTAGACCAAAGGTTCTGGGTTCCAGTACCATATGTGAGATCATAGGTGCCTACTGCTAATAAGTCCTATACTAGGATGAAATGACCGTCCAATGCTTCCAGGTTTTCAATAGTGGTCTAGCTTAAATTGACTCATATACCTTTTATTCATTTGATACCTTGGAATAACTTGGAATGAAGGAATTTTATCAAATTGTAGTCTGTTGTAGACTATTCTTAATAAGCATAGTAATCTAGTTGTTATCTTTGAGCTTAAAAAAATGTTTCTCTATTTCTATCCCCATCTTTTAGATCATAATAAAAGTTGTGATAATGTCAACATTCATATTTGATTTTCTTTCTCTAATAAGTGATAGCTCATGGAATATCATGATCATGTATGTAAGTATATAACTGTATGTGTTTTCAATAAGGATAGACTGAATAAACGTAAAGTGATTGTTTTATTTCTCTGCCTATTTTCCGACTTCTAATCTCCAATACAACTATGAAAGATAGTCACGTTACAGACAAACTAGAGTGTTATATGCATAGATATAAGGAATATAACTTGTCTTTATCATACCATCAATAAATAATCATTCATTAGTTCTAATAAACAGATTCAGATAATAGGTGGCTAAACTCCTGAGAAAACAACAAATGCAGGAGAAGACGATCAGTGTAGCAGCAGCCTTAGCAGCAGTAGGTCTCAACATACACAAAAGGTGTTATTCAACGAAATTAGCGTTTTTTTAGCGAGTTAGTTTTGTACAAGATGGGGTCGCTAAATCCATGCCCAACCCTCCTCTTTTATCCGGGCTTGGAACTGGCAGTAGCCCCTGAGGAGCTCCAGGTGGAGTTGTTATTTAACATTATGAATCAGACAGCTTTTGTCGATATAAGCATTCTAAATTCATATTTACCTACTTGATAGATAGATGATGGACATAAATTAACTAATATAATCGATAATGGGAAAATGTTGTCTGAATCCAAGGTATTAATCGATATTATCAGATCAAATAAGTTTTGATCCTGAATAATCACTGATAATGAAATCACTAGACGATCATAAGAAACAGCATTTCAACAGATGTATCTGATTTATAGATGAGATTCTTCACATTTAAAACACAGTTTATCTCATGTCGACAATCTATAAATTACTAAACATCTATTTTCTCTTACAAGAAATAAAAGAAATCCATAATAATCTTATTATATAAACGATCATGTTATGCTCATTGATGACTTAATTCACGGTGACTTTCTATAGTTTCAATGCTACTCAACTCTCATACTTCCAGAGGGGAACTTTTTTATATTATCGATAATATTAGACGATACTTAGGCAAATTCACGTATCAAAGCTACAAAAATATGTACTAACAGCGTGAGACCTGTAGATTCTAGAATTCGATCCTAATCCATGTTGTAACTGTACAATTCAGTTAAATTACATGTTAGGATGAAACAACAATTTGTTTTTCAATAGTATCTCAAATGTATGACGTAAATAAATGATCAACAAAGACAGATCACTGATAGAGAACCGACAATAATAATTAGCCAGAAAATAGGATTCTTTTTCTGTCTTACTTAACATGTATATGATGATGTATATCTCTATATCTATATCTATATATCTATATATACCTTGTGTCTGGCTTTAAATTAAATTGACGTCGACGTAATGTTTTCATTTGTCAAGAACTACAACACAACTGCCAAAAACAATTTTCATCTACAAGTGATATTTCTATTCGATTTATTTGTTTGTTTTTTTATTCCCCACCCCCCACATAGTGAGGTTTTTTTTTCTTTACCACTATATTTTTTTTGTATATGTAATCACTAGCTGACATTAGGAGAGAAAGAAGTAGTAATGAACAAAATAGACAGTAGATAATCATAATAATGAAATAGTACTTTGTTGCTGTTGTTATTGTTTTATTTTGTTCTAATAAATTTGTAAAATCTAAACAAAATCTTGAAAGATCAGTTCGTGATTACAACCAAAAGTCTCCACAAATCATCCATACTGATAATAATCATTTGATCACTAGAGACTAGCCTAAAGACGAAATTTTTGAAGTCTTAGTGAGAGTCCGTAACCACTGAAGGTAAATCCATGTCAAGTATGAGCCAATAATCCAAAGCAAGCAATGTATGAAGGGTTGTACAATATATGATGGGTTGGTTAAAAATGAGACATTAACACCGTTTAGATGAGAGACTAATAATCTTGGGTTTGATTTTCATTTGTGAGTTCGTAAATGCTTATTGCTAATGAGTCCACTGATAGGATGAAACATCCGTTCAGATCTTCAAGGTTTTCAATGATGAAAAGGAAATAATTCCTTTGAAGTTATAAATTGAAAATGTTTTGTTTCTCTTTGATGAAATATTCGACAATCGAAAAAAGTAACGATCAGCATAGTCAGTTGAGAATCGTTACAGAAAGAAACATTTGTTACACACTTAACCAAAGATAAATGAAATCGCCGAATGTCTAGTAAAATGTGAACAATTATAATCACATCCTCACTAATGCATTAATTCAACGGGGGATTTCCACAGTTCTTTCTAGGAGTCATAACTAGTGTAGTCCAACCATTGATGGTATGAACAAGTAGTTTCGTAGTAAAGCAAATGGATTGGAATTAGGCATACAGACCACTAAATGTCGGCTTAGTAGTGTGAAGGTAAAGCTCTCGTCGCCAGGATCATAGGTTATCATCATTATGTAAGCTTATTATATACTAGCATGAGGTACCTGTTAATTCATTTGTAACTGTCGATGGTTATCATACTGTGATTCAACTAAAAAATATAATTATATGCTTGTTTATCATTAAACTAGTCTAATCTAGTTGCCGTATGAATTTCTAAATTCATAAGTGTCCCCAATATTAGTTATGGGATATGAAATATACAATAGTTGAGGTTTATACTAACTACTATTAACTATGAATTCAAAGTACTTAATTAGGAATATGAATGTGATGTTGAAGGAATTAAATAGAATTTCAAATCATCAATATTTCTATATTCATCAACACTGGATTTTAAACCAAGTGTCTAACGTTCGTGATTCAAACGAACCTACATTTTTAAAAACTCTGTTTAGGACTCAGTAGTAGTTAAGTGGATAACGCAATGGAGCTTGAAGCGAATGGCACTGGATTCGAGTCCCGGAGTGCAGATACATACAGCTGACAAGTCCTAAATAGGACAAAACGCGCGTCCTGGATTCCATCTTTGCTTAAAAAGCTTGTGATTTTAGGCTACACCGAGGCAATCCACACAGGATGCACATATGCCAATATGAGACTGATCAATTGCAGTCCTAAGTTACAATCGGAAGATACAAATGATAGTTACTTAACTATACTATTGTTTTATAATAGACAGATAACTTAATTCTGTGTTATTTCAACATATGTTGAACTACATAGACAGTACTATAATGTCAT
This sequence comes from Schistosoma guineensis, assembly GCA_944470375.2. Lineage (NCBI taxonomy): Eukaryota > Metazoa > Platyhelminthes > Trematoda > Strigeidida > Schistosomatidae > Schistosoma > Schistosoma guineensis. Next base: position 44,683,238 of record OX103892.1, on the reverse strand, counting down.
TGTGGTGTGCATTACTTATTTCGACAGATCTAACTGGAATAGCTGATAGCAGAAGATTGAAAAAACCGAATAAAAAAGGACGGAAACAAAGAGTAATTCATACAGAAATGAAGAAATCATCAAGTCTGAGACATTTGATGAACATTTCGCAAATGAAGCATTGAATGAATGGTATTTACATTTGAACAAAAAAAACAATTCTGTACTCAAACGTATTTGGTTGTCTCGACTTGTGTTCGTGTTCACCACATCATTACTTGTCAGCAAACAAATAAAATATGTAATTGAAGCATTTGGATTCTATAGTCTTAACTTTCAGATAAGTCTATCAATATGCATAGATGTGAGAATAAAGATGAATAGTTTTCTTCAAGTGAATATGAAAGGCAAATATGATTGATCATTTAATATATAGAATGAGAAATAACTCGGTTGAATAAATGAATAAGCGAAAATAAATAATGTGATCAGCAACTGTTACAGTTTCTATGTAAACGGATTGATTTGAAATCCTCAAGGTAAAATGAGAAGAGGAAGAGCAAAGAACACATTACGCCGAGAAATGGAGACCGATACGAGAAGAATGAACAACAATTGGATAGAAAGAAGAAGGAAGGTCTAGGATAGAGTGGGTTGGAGAATGCTGGTCAGCGGTCTATGCCCTATTGGAAGTAACAAGTGTAAGTAAGTAAATAAGGATTGGTTTATGAACTTAAAGTGTTGCTATAACAAATATCTTCAACATTTAACTTATTCTAAATTCACTTATATTATCTAAGGAAGATATTCTCTCTTTAGGTGATTGATAATTCTACTTGGTATTTGAGTTGTCCAAAACTTTACTTAGTTACTTACTTACACCTATTTGCCTCCATGGAGGAGCATCAGCCACTAAGCGGGATTCTCCATTCAACTCTGCTATGGGCATTCTTTACCAGTTGTTATTGATCCTTTTCATGTCTACTTCCAATTCCTGACGTAATGTGTTCTTTAGTCTTCCTCTTTTTCGTTTTCCTTCACAATTTCAAGTTAGGGCCTGTCTAGTAATACAGTTTGATGTTCAAAATTTTAGTTATCATTTATACCCTGATAGAGATTTATTTACTCTTCATAATTGAATAAATTATTATAAAGTGGATCCCCAGTTATATTTTATAGCGAGACTATAATTTCTGAATGAACCAATCAGGTATAAAATGACGGGTCTTGGAGTTTGGCGCGGAATTCATTCATCCATTTGGTTAAATAGAGTTTTAGCATTATAGCCGATGTCAGTTTGTGATGAAAATCCGAAGTTTAATTCATAAGCTTAATCATCAAATGTAAATGATAATTATAATTCCTCACACAGGTTTATAACTCTTATTTGGTTCTGGTTATTGAGTGGACACTCGTAAGGTTAGTTTAGTGTCACTCAAAGGTCATCTATAAATTATAGTCGATTCCAAATGTTTATTTCTTGACAGAATAGTTTACAAACACCACCAAAATCATCCACCTGAGCTACAAATCTTCTCCACCATCTCAATATCTTTGAGGATTGGGCAAATTTCCAATGGGACAATTGAAATGTTTATTGTATTAGATAAATGCAAGCTATACGCTTTCAATGAAACGTTTTGTTCATTAATCAGTTATTCTTTAAAGTGATTTTAATCTGTAAAAGCGTTAATTAACTAAATTAATAGTTGCTCTGGTTGTCAGAAAAGGCATTAGCCTCATGACTTCCGAAGGAACTCGGCTTTCAATATGAGGCGTCATAACTCTTCTAAATGAAGAACTTCTAACTCCCAGGGCAGAGTTTAAATGGTTTGAATTATTTTTTTTTTGGTTATTGTTTTTTAGAGAGTTATTCTTCTTCTGGATGGAGTCGCTAACCCCATGTTCAACCCTCCTCCTTTATCCGGGACCGGCAAAAGCCCAATAGGGGCTGCAGGCGGAGTTATGTAAAAGCACCATTCGAATATATACGCATAAGTCTTTATCTTAATAGAAGAGTTGCGTTAATGTTCTAATGGTTTAGTAAAATACTATGAAACTTTAATAAAATGATACTTTATTCATCGGTTCTGTTCAAGACACTAACATATATGTTTTTGTATTCAAAAATTAAAGGATTTAGCTGCCATATTCGTCTGGCTTACTGTCTAACTCATTTTATTTCCAGCTTATCTCTTGTATCAACGATAACTCTGATTAAGAACATCTTAGTTGTTTCTGTAAAGATACAGAACAAGTTGAAGCATATCATTACCCAGTACACTTATTTATACCGTAAGGTTAGTTTATAAATTTATATTACCCATGTAGCTATGATACTGACTGAGCCAACGAAATAACCCAAATACATTTGGTATTGTTTGTTTGAATCTTCCCATTAATGTTTAGGACTGCAATTGATCAGTCTCTTATTGACATATGTGCATGTTGCGCGGATTTCCTCAATATTACCTCAATTCACATGCATTATAATCAAAGATAGTTGGTGGCTAAGTAGAGCGAACGGTACTGGGTTCGAGTCCCAGGGTGAACATCAACTCAGGGATACAGGCATACCCAGCTGACGAGTTCCAAAAAAAAACGCGCATCCTGGAGTTCACTGCTAGCCTCCAACCATCTTTGCTTACAATGAAATGACCGTTTCAAAAAAAGTGACGTTGACACTATGCTTTGTAAATGGAAAGTATTCAACAAAATTACGAGTAACTTATAAAAATAAGAACGCTTCCAAATAGTCAGATCATCAGTCTTTATATACTTTCCTTTAAAAGTGACTAAATAATCAAAAATCATCTCAAGAATTTTTCAAATATTATCAGGTTACGTTTACTAACTTTTGAAGATTGCCATTCAAATGAACAATAGGTAAAGTTAACAGAAAGGAGGAAGGCTAAAGAACACACTACGTCGGGAATTGTAAACAAACATGAAAAAGATGAATAACAATTGTAAACAACTGAAAAGGACTGTTCAGGACAAAGTTGGATTGAGAATTTTAGTCGTCGGTTCACGAGGGCTAACAGTCATAAGTAAGTAAGTAAGTAAGTAAAGTTAAAAACTATGTTTGCATAAATTTACAAAAACATTTTCTGATTGAGATCATGAACCGATTGATGTTAGACAAACATTAAAAACCCGAAAGCACTGGACGGCCGTTTCGTCCTATTGTGGGACTCCTCAACAGTGCGCATCCACAATCCCGCTCGGAGGATTCGAACCGGGGCCTTCAGTCTCGCGCGCCAACACTAAGTCGGTATCCAATGGTGTTAATGTCTAACATCAACCAATCCACAAAGTTGCGCGACCATCTTCCATTGTACTGAGGTAGATACCTGCCTCTAGCCGACATGGGTTATCTCCACTGATCATGGCTTCACACTAGAACTCAGAGAATTCTCACACAAAGCTAGTCATTAGTGAGCACATGATAATTATCAGTATAGGAGTTGTGGAGATTATTGTGTTTTTGATTGGGATCATGAGTCGACTGATGTTTGACCACCATTGAACACCTGGAAGTATTGCTGAGGACTCCCCACAATAGAATGAAACGGCTGACTCGCGCTTTAATGTTTTCAATGATGATCCCTTCATGATCTCAATCAAAAACTTAATAATCTCCACAAACTCCTATAATAAAAAAAATTTTCTTCAAAATTTCACTACTATTCAAACTATGATTGACAATCATATTGACATTTCAATATAAAGTGAACATTATCTGTCAACTACATTTTCTTAGCTTAGATGATCTATCAGAACAGTAGGGTGAAATATAATTGTCCACTATACATACCATATAGGTTCTTCTTTAAGAATCATCATTTGTTTACCTTTTACAATATAAGAAACTGTGTATTATCTGTAATCGGTAAAATAAGAAAAACAACAACCCATAATGCATAAATAAATTGTAATCAATTGTGAATATTGAAATACTATCACATTTTGATCATTGAAGCTATTTGTCCAGAAAGTATTTCACAACCAAGGGAAAAAGAAAAGGAGAAAAATGAGAGAAAAGAAGAAGAAAGAAAGAAAAGGAGAAGGAAGAAGGAAAAGAAGAAAGGGAGAAGAAAAAGAAAAAGAAGAAAAAAGAAAAGAAAAAGAAAGAGAGAAAAGAAGAAGAAAGAAGGAAAAGAAGAAAGGGAGAAGAAAAAGAAAAAGAAGAAAAAGAAAAACACAGAATTTTGCACATAAATCATTTTCATTTACAAAACTTTGTCGTTTTAGTTTTGTTCGCTTGTTTTTTTTCCTTGTTTTCATTATGAAAAATAATTTTTGTTGTTGTTGTAAATTTTAAACTACTTACTTTCCTTTATAATTAATGTTCATTGTTTAATTATCATTTAATGTTTAAGTAATAAAGATGTAATGTAGGAATGTTTCAATGATGTACAACAGAAGAAATATATATTCATCAAAATATGTTGAATGATTAATATAGTGATTAACAGAATGCATGTTTCATCCTATTCTATGACTTGTCAGTTGGATATACCTGTATCATAGAGTTGATATTCAATCAGGGACTTGAAACCAGGTAATAGCGAGGAAATATGCATAGTATACACATATGATCAATGTCGGTCCTTAATGTCAGTGAGAAGATTCAAGTAAACAATACCAATTAAATCTAAGCTTCACGCCATTGCATAAGCAAATGGCTATCAGGACTCAGTAACTGAGTGGATAACGCGATGATGTTTAAAGCGAATGATACTGGATTCGAGTCCCAGAGTGAATATCAACTCTGAGATGCAGGTACATCCAGCTGACGTGTCCCGAATACGATGAAACGCGCGTCCTGAATTCCACTGCTAGCCACTATTCATCTTTTCTTATAATGCTTGTGAATTAATGTGATATCGAGGCATACGCATAGTATGCACATATGCTAATAACAGATTGATCAATTACAGTCTTAAACCTCAATGAGAGGATACAAGTAAAACAATACCAAGTGAATTTATTCTTAATTTGTTTTGAGCTTATTACAATGTAATGTAAATATTCTTTAGTATGAACTATACATTGACGAATAATTTCTACAATTATACAACTTCCAATAATATTTAGATGGAAATAAACTGGTCATTTTAATAAACGGTTAAGATGGAATTTCTACAAAAGGTTGAATTATCATTATGGGTTTGTGGAGATTATTAATTTTTTGATTGAGATCATGAATCAATCGATGTTAGACCATCATTGAGAACATGGAAGGACTGGATAGCCGTTTCATCCCACAAAGGAGCTCGTCAGCAGAAATGTATCAACCTTATTTTATCGAAAATAGATCTTTAAAAAAATATTAATAAAAGAAAGAAATATATAATTAGTCTAATCCTATCAACACTTTGGCGAAACTATAATTTATGGACGAATCAATCAGATTTACAATAACAGGTCTGGCATTTTGTGTCAGACACAATCAACAACAACCTACTGTTGGACAGAACAAACTAAATCCCAGAGGAGAAAGAAATCAGGAAGAAGCGATGGAAGTGGATAAGAAACAAATTGAGGAAAGTACCGAAGTGCATCACAAGGCAAGCCCTCACATGGAATTCTAAAGGCCAAAGGAGGAGTGGAAAATCAAAGAACACATTACGCCGACAAATGGAGACAGATATGAGAAGAGTGAACAACAATTGGAAGGAAGGTCTAGAACAGAGTGGGTTGGAGAATGCTGGTCGGCGGCCTATGATCCATTAGGAGTAACTGGCGTAAGTAAGTAATTAATTGTTTAAAAAAAACTTAAAAATAAAGAAAACTGTCAGTTTCTATGTCCAAAAAAATAACATTCAACAGTTTTTTCATTTCTGACACGAGTTACTTACTGTTTCTAATCATCCCACCACCACCACCACCCCACCCCATCACTCCCCTTTGTATCCATTTTCTTTTACAATCAATAAAATTAAAGTGATTAAGAACAATTTTGTTGTATCCATATTGAACTTAAAAATTGTATCGTTTATTTTTTAATGATTCGTTAAAAATGAAAAATGGAACATTGTGTAATATGAATTTACTTTTGTCTAATTTACTTTCTATGTTACAATCAATGTGAATCTCTTTTTTTTCTGAAAACTAGATTCATTTGAAATTGAAGAAAAATTGATCAATTAATAAAATGATCAGAAGGGGTTTTGTGGAGATTTTAGTAATTTCAATGGTTGAGATCATGAGTCAATTGAAGGTAGATCATCATGGAAAACCTGAAAGCACTGGATGGCCATTTCGTCCAATTGTAGGACTCCTTAGCAGTGGAGTTAGACATTAACACTGTTGGATGCCGACCAGCTCAGTGGCCTAGTGGTTAAGCGCTCGCGTGCGAGACTGATAGGTCCTGGGTTCGAATCTCACGGGGGGCGAGACCGTGGATGCGCACTGCTGAGGAGTCCCGTACTAGGACGAAACGGTTGTCCAGTGCTTTCAGGTTTTCCAAGACGGTTTAGCTTCAATTGACTCAGGATTTCAGCTAGTGAAATTTCTAGAATCTCCACAAAACCCCTTCTGATAATTACTTAATAATCAATAAATATCAGTAAACATCATTTAGTTACTACTTTCTAACTTCAAATTTTCCAATCAAACACTATGAGTTTTATAGTTAATAAAGTTAGGAATGAAAACATAATTCACTAACAAATACTTCATTTCATACTGTATACTGTTAATGATAGGTCAGTGGCCTATGCTCCATTGGGAGTAACAGGCGTAAGTAAGTAACTGTTAATGATTGTCATTTATCAGTTATTCATAAAGTCTGATATAACACATGAAGAGATATACCAATCTGATGGAGTTATCACATTCTAAATAAATGACAGTCACTTATGATAGCTAGTTGGCTAAAGTGAGAAATGCGTTCCGATAAATCTCAAATCAGTAGCATGAAGGTACTATGTTTGAAATATGACCTCATAATTTGAGTGTTATTTAACATCAAAGAAGGGTGTAAACAGCAGTATACTCTCATGAAATCCCTTGATATCTATTCGAAAATTAAAATTTTTATCATCCGAATAAGATCAATGACTGGTCAGTGATGGTTTTAAATCCTAAATTTAAAGGTTACAAGGCACAGTCTTGTTCCATGGTCGATAGTGGGTTATAATCAAACAAACGTTGTAACTGACTGCTGATTACTGGATACAGAGTCAGTTGCTAATTTGTTCCATACACACCAAAAGAGCTGGGTATCCACTGATGACATTTATATATAATTACAATCTCAATCAGTCAGTCAGTTACAACGTAGGGTCAGGCACATACATACATCGGTCCAGGTTGCCACGCGTATATAGCCTCTGCTAGAAAATTCCTACTCACTGCCTTCTCGTGGAGGGCGTATTCATTACGAAAACGAGAGGACGAAAAGCGAATGTCCGACGTTTTAACCTAGCCGGTGGACACGGTGAGTCCACCTAGGGGAGTTGGAAAACTCTGATTGTAAACAAATGGTGTACATGGGTTTCAGTAACCTGAAGGAATAAATGGCGAATGAACCAATCGTTAGTCCACGGTCACCATGGGACTGCATCTCCTTACGTCGTTCCACCGCTTTGTGGACCAGACCCTCAGGTCGAAGGCTACGAGTGTGGCCGCCTTAGAAAATCACCTGCTTTGGTTTGGGCACCCGGGCAGTATCACAGCCCTCAAACATATCAAATGAGATTTGTTTGGCGCATGTGTATTTGGTGCCTCATTGTACCAATATTTACGTGTTAAAATAAAATAAATAAATAATTCGCTCAACAATCTGAAATTTTTTTTACTTAGTATTGTTTATTTGTATCTTTCCATCGATTTTTAGGACAGCAATTGATCAGTCTCTTACTAGCATATGTGTATACTGTGCTTAATACCACTATACTGCCTTGATTCAGAAGCATTATGAGCAAAAATTGGTAATGGCTAGCAGTGGAAAACAAGACGTGCGTTTCGTCATATTCGGGATGTACCAGCATCCGTGAGTTGATGTTCACTCTGGATAACACGATGATGTTTGAGGTGAATGGTATTAGGTTCGAGTCCTGGAGTGATCATTAACTCTATGATGCAGGTACATCCAACTGACGAGTTTCAAATAGGACGAGACACATATCTTCGATTCCAATGCTAGCCACTATCCATTATTGCTTATAATCGGGTAAAAATGATTTCAAAGATTTTTCCCTATGATAAAGATAAAACTTTTGTCCAGTCAATTAAAAGCTCATAATTTCAACGGTATTATTTATGAACATTTTATCAGTTTCAGTCAATCTTTATAAATGCTTCATTGTTTATAGTCACACCCCTTGAAAAAATAATGCACCATTTATAAAATGTATCAAATATAAATTGACATTAGAATAGATATGAGAATTGAGACAAGATATTTCAGTCAAATTGATGTCATTCAATGATGTACTTAGTCAAATAGACGTTTCACTATTCAATCATTCATGTCTATAAAATAGAAGAAGAAAACAAAACAATACAAAACATGAATGCATATTCTAAAAGTGAATTTGTTTCTTCTTTTGATGAATGATCTTGGATTAGTTTATGTTCCATGGAAATGTCTTACACTATCTTGAATGGACATTTATATTCATACAAAGAACGGTTGTTGAATTGATTAGAAAGTTGGGGGGTGGGGTGTTGTTGAGAGCACAGTCACTTGTTTTTTTTTGGATAGTTGAATTCATGAGTTGATTCAAGTTAGATCATCATAGAAAACGTGGATGCACTGTACGATCCTATTGTCTCAGTAAGGAATTCCTTGGGTCGAGTCTCGTGTCCGAACTCGTAGATGAGCATTACTGTGAAGTCCTATACTAGGATGAAACGGTCTTTTAGTGCTTTCAGGTTTTCAGTCAAGGTCTAATATCAATCGTGTAATGATCTTACTGGAAAATATAAATTACAGTTGAATAAAACAATATTTTTATTATTGCCTAGATATTATCTTAAGTCACAAGTATCATAAGCAAAGATGAATTGTACTGTTAGTCACTATCCATCTTCGCTTATATTACATCCAGTTGATGAGTCCCAAATAGGACGAAATGCACGTCATGGATTCTACTACTAGCCACCATCCATCTTTGCTTATTAAGTTTAAACATTTCAGCTGGTTTTTATACAGATTGAGTATAGTGATCAATAAATAAACTGTAATTATTTGTTAACGATAAAACTTCTAATGAAAACGATCAACCCACTTAGTTATTTGAAGACTGTTTCCATTGGGTAATTAAATGATCATACGTGTTTTCATGGTATTGTAAACAGAAGATAAGTCATGTCTGCATTACACAAATTACTGGAATCCATGTTGAAATTGTTTGAACAATAAAAACAAGCAAATAACTGAATACTGGAAGATTCTAAGGTATCTAAATAGTCAAGCATTTTGAGATGTATTCAGACAAACATTATTAAACGTGATGACTTGACAAATAAGAGTTAACTATATTGAATAAGAATACGAAATACATCTCTATTATAAGTAAGTAATGTAGATTTTTACTAATCAATTTCATACTACTTTCAGTATACTAATGGAAGGCGGTGAGTAGTATAGTTCTGAAAAACTAAAAATTGGATGAGTATATAATTGGATACACTGGATTATAATCGTTTTAAAGTCACTGAACTCACAAGGTTTATTATTTCTGTCACCATGAATAAATAATTTATGTTTTTTTAATTGACGAATTTGTTTTTCTATAAGGTCTAGAAAACTAGAGAACTAGCTATTCTAAAACAAAACGGCCATCCAGTGCATCCACGTTTTCTATGATGATCTAACTTGAATCAACTCATGAATTCAACTATCCAAAAAAAAAACAAGTGACTGTGCTCTCAACAACACCCCACCCCCCAACTTTCTAATCAATTCAACAACCGTTCTTTGTATGAATATAAATGTCCATTCAAGATAGTGTAAGACATTTCCATGGAACATAAACTAATCCAAGATCATTCATCAAAAGAAGAAACAAATTCACTTTTAGAATATACATTCATGTTTTGTATTGTTTTGTTTTCTTCTTCTATTTTATAGACATGAATGATTGAATAGTGAAACGTCTATTTGACTAAGTACATCATTGAATGACATCAGTTTGACTGAAATGTCTTGTCTTAATTCTCATATCTATTCTAATGTCAATTTATATTTGATACATTTTATAAATGGTGCATTATTTTTTCAAGGGGTGTGACTATAAACAATGAAGCATGATGATATAATGACATTTTAAATAATGATAGTTTATGATTAGTGATAATCATTTTTCAAATATGAATTGTTTCATGGTTCGATTGATAATGTTTGTGATGTTTGTAGCCATAGATACATATAGTACTCAATGTTAGTTACCAAATGAAAAAAAGTTAAACAATGAGTGAATGTTCATCAATTTTATTAAATTTGATTTTAGTTCATCTTACTTAATTACGCCTCTTATTTCTCGTGGAGGAGCATACGCCACCCACCACCACTCTCCATACTACCCTGTCCTGGGCAATCCTTTCCAGCTCCTTCCAGTTGTATTCTTTGGAATTCCACTTTTACACACCCTTTCAGGATTCCAAGTTAGCACTTATCTCGTGATGCAGTTTGGTGATTTCTGTAATGTATATCCTATCCATTTCCATCGTCTTTTCCTGACTACCTCTTCAGTTGGAAGTTGGTTTGTTTTCTCCCAGAGAAGGCTGTTGCTGTTGGTATTCCACCAATGGATGTTGAGTATGTTGTGTAGACAACTATTTATAAATACTTCTACATTTTTTATGATGGTTGTAGCAGTTCTCGAAGTTTCATCTCCATACAGTAGAACTGTCTTGACATTCGTATTGAAGATTGTGACTTTGCTATTGGTTGACAGACAGTTGTTTCGAATTCGATATATTCTTCAACTGTAGGTATGTTGTCCTTGCTTTGATGATTTTAATGGTTTTTAATGGTTGAATACAAGCAATGCAGCATGAAATAACAATGACATGTTCATCATACTTTTTGGTTATTGATAATCGTTCATTAATTGTGGATTGTTTCATTGTTTGATTGATAAAGATATTGAATTGAATGCTTGCATTTGATCCATAGATATATAAAGATACTACTCAATGTTAGTTATCAAATGCAAAGAAAAAGTTATTCAGTAAATGAATCTTCATCATTTTTAGTAAATTCCCAGCTACGTGAAGGATTCTATATCATCCAGAGTTTTGCTGTCAAGTGTGATTGGATTGGTGTTCTCCATGTTGTATTTGAGGACCTTGGGGCCTGCTGATGTAGAGACTGCTGTTACACTTGCCGTCTTTATCTGATTTTGTTGGTGTGTATGGGATAGGATGGCTAGATCATCTACGAAGTCCGAATCTTCTGAATGGTTGTGAACTCTCTATGGACTAATACTATCAGTATTTTTTTAATTATATAATTGTTAAGTAACTCAATTATGCATATTCATATTCCTCTTATTGTGAGGTTTATTTTGACCTATAGAGTATTATGACATGATTTACCGTTCATGAGTTATGCCCAGTCTATTAATTGCAGTCTATCACATTCACGTTCACTTTTGGCTAGATATTGTACAAATATTGTTTCCTATTTTATGTGATTTGATGTAGTTTGTGTAGTTGGTATATCAACTTAGTATGAAAACGTTGAAAGATTGTTGTATTATGAGTCGAAATTAAACATGAAACCTTATGATATCGACTGAATCATCTAAAGTTTAAGCTTACGCTACAAGACTTACGGTCTCTAGTTTGAAACTCAGTAGGAATGTGAATAAGAATTAAATAGAAGTCCTGTTGTCCTAAAAAGAAGCAGCTGTTCGGTGATTCCAGCATTTCATTTTATTTACGCGATCTCAATAACAGCTGCTTTGATTTTGACTACAATTCAGAATGATATTTGGTAAATAACATTAGTTAAGACTTATAATACCGTATAAAACCTTATATCAACAGGGTTTCCTGTTGACTACTTCCAACCACCATCTTATCTTAACATAGTTCACGCAATGTTAAGTCACCTAGACTAGTGGCCATATTGCAACTTAGTCGATAGTATTCGATCTGCACTACGAAGGGCCTGATACACATGATACTGATCACCATAATATTGATCAATCAATTATGATTACCATCCATTTTTGATTATGAAGTTATTTTGACCGTTTTTACTAAAGATATTATTGAATGTGTGCTATATGTATGTTAGATAATATAATGTTTGAATTATTTTTTCTGGCTAGCATCAGAATCTTTAGGACGAACATCAAAACAGTTCTACTGTATGGAGATGAAACTTCGAGAACTGCTACAACCATCATAAAAAATGTAGAAGTATTTATAAATAGTTGTCTACACAACATACTCAACATCCATTGGTGGAATACCAACAGCAACAGCCTTCTCTGGGAGAAAACAAACCAACTTCCAACTGAAGAGGTAGTCAGGAAAAGACGATGGAAATGGATAGGATATACATTACAGAAATCACCAAACTGCATCACGAGATAAGTGCTAACTTGGAATCCTGAAGAGATGTGGAAAAGTGGAAGGCCAAAGAACATATTACGTCGAGAAATAGAATCAGATATGAAACGGATGAATAACAACTGGAAGGAGCTGGAAAGGACTGCCCAGAACAAGATTGGATGTGAGACTGCTGGTTGGCGGCCTATGCTCCTCCACGAGGAATAACAGATGTAAGTAAGTAAGATAACATATTACATAAAATTAATATACCAAATAAGTCATACAACATACTTTTCACAGTTTAAAAATGTTAACATATAAAATGCTCAGTTTTGTTTCATTTCAGGTCAACCTCTATTTATCATCAAACATTTGCATATATGAATATTAAACAATGTTAATTTATAGAATATTGTTTGTAATCAGTATTATTCATTGTGACATGGAATAGGTTTCTCCATAACTTATCCGTCATATAGATCTACTTTCATTTTACTGTTATATCATTATTTATTGTTGGCGTGATCCAGAAAATTTCTCACATAAGACAAGCAAGGATCAGGAAACACTAAGATGCATTTCATCTAATCAGCGTTCACTTGAAGTGTTAGGCAGAAACATCAAGGAATTGAAACGTCACATGTAGAGGTTCCGATTGGCTGATTCTATGCTGCTACTATGTTTAGTAGTATTCCAGAATCTTCGAGTAACCCAAGAACATTTAAAATACTATAAAAACCCTAAAATTCTCTGCATTAAAATGACCCTTTGGAGTAAAGTGCTTCTCGCATACTTTGCTCCTTCTCTCTCGTGTTCAGGTCACTGTATAGTTCTAGCTTGGGGGTTACGAGAATAGCTTAGAAAGCGAATAAAGCGTTCAATTTGCAAGACTTAACATTTATGCAAATGACTATCAATCTAAATAATAATTTATACAAGTTATTAATTACAAACATCTTAGCATTTTTATATGTACAAACAACTTGAAATAGTTTCTGAGGTCATGAATATCAGTAATCAGGAGGTTTTTAATGGCCTTATACCGGACTCCAATTAGATCGTATGAATGATTGCTATTGAGATATACATATTGTCAATCCTCATATATAATTATCAACTTCATTTCGCTTAAGTGAATAATGGAATTAAATAAGTTGAATACGAGAATGGGTTTCTGAATACATATATTTTGTACATTCATTGATCTGGATAGGAAATGAGAGGGATAAAGTGAATAGAAGAGAGCAAAGAGAAATGCCGTAAGATGGAGGAGACATGTGAGCTAACTTGATTCAATCATGAGTTAATCAATATTTATAGTCATACAAAAATAAACTAAAGACATGTGATGAATGAGATAAGTGCACATACAAGCAAATATAAAAACAGTCCAGGTTGATAAGTGAATCATCAACAAGGTCAAAATGTAGCTTGAGAAGAATGGATAAACTGCCTTGTACGGAAGCTGGAATAAGCTATGTGGGCTCGACACAGGACCAACCAGGTTCCTTCTATCTTTATGTATAAGAATGATCAGGCTCAAATATATGCGGAAATCCGCTTGTATTTATCATATTTATCATAACCATATGAATAAATATTTTCGGGAAACTAACTTCGTAAGTAATCCATTTGGTGAAAATATAATTTTCATAGTTGAGATCATCAGTCAATTGAAGCTAGACCACCACGGAAAGCCTGGAAGCACGAGACCGATAGGTACGGGGTTCGAATGTCGCAGGGAGGGTGGGATCATGGATGCGCACTGATGTTAAGTCCCAAAATAGGACGAAACGGTCGCCCAGTGCTTCCAGATTCCTTATAGTGGACCAGCTTCAATTGACTAATGATCTAAACTATTAAAATTACTATAATATCCACAAAACCACTTCTGAAAATATAATTATTTGGACAAATAATATTGGAAATTTATGGACATCTTAATAGTTGAACAGTTAGGAAATAGTTAGTGAAAACAACTTGCCAAATGCTTTAATGCATTGATAATTCACAGCTAATTTCAACGGTGAGACTATAATTTATGGATGACCTTTGAACGGCGTTAAATTGATCTTGAGAGTATCCACCTAATAACTAGGATCAAATGAGGATTATAAACCAATGTGAGGACTTCGAATTGTGATTTACGATTGACGGTTAAAGTTACGATTTATATTTAGGGTTTTCATCACGAACCGACATCAGTTATAATTCCAAAACTCTATTTATCCAAAATGAATGAGTAGATTTCACGCCAAATTCTGAAACTTGTTCTCTTATACCTGATTGATTCGTTCATTACCAGTGAATATAGAATAAAATATAACAAACAAATGATAATATGTAAGTAAAAGAAAATAATAAAGAAAAACTCAACTCGTAAACTATTCAACAAATACTTACTGAATCTATTTAGATTATATCACATTATGTAATAATGAATATACATCCTTTCATAAATTTGCATAGATTACATAGATATATGTACAATGTCTAATAATATGATGCTATTTAATTGAGATTAGTTACTAGGATAGATATTTAATGAGTCGTACCATCAAAAGGCTTGTTACGTATATACATATATATCAATATATATTTAAACTATTTCAATCAGCTGTAGCGGAATAATTAAATATTAATTTACCGCACATTCTGATTGGTTAGTAAACTTAACCAATCATATTATTGCTAAAAAATACATAAAAAATACGGTCGGTGTTATATGATATATATTTCAATGATTAAGATCATGAGTCAGTTGAAGCTAGACCACCATAGAAAACCTGGAAGCACTGGATGACAGCTTCAACTGACTCATGATCTTAACCATTGAAATTACTATAATATCCACAAAACCCGTCTGGTATTAATATACATTTACTAATCACATAAATATATAAGATACCATTATAAATAATTCATATTTCCTACTTATATATTTTTATATATATCAATTATCCTGGAAGTTTTGATTGATGACTCTAATGCTGTGAAGATTTCCAGTTTTAAGGCGTTGCTTGTATTGTAGTTTAAGTCATTTCGGAGTAGGTGTTTTTCTATGTTTGTTAGTGGTTGTTTCGACAGGATGAACAAGCAGTTGTTTGTGTTTTCATTCATAAATGGTTTTGAGATCTTGATTAGTTTGTTCTTTAGAGTGTTGCTTCACTGTTCTTTATGTCGTTTGCATGATATCTCGATGACTGTTATCAAGATTCTCAGATGTTCTGATGTGAGTGTCCTTAGTAGCTTCATCTTTTGATCCTCTATGACGTGTTGGTATTTGTGGATCCTGTAATGTTCATCCGTTGTCATTAGATGTACTGTTTTTCTTCCACTTTACTCATCTATTCTCCATCCCAATTGGCAATTGATTGGAGGTCTGTATCTTACACTTGTTGGTAGAACATGCTGACGAAGACACTGATAGAGAAAATACAGTTCTTCTCGAATGAAAGCCTGCCTTTTGGTGAATTTCTTCTATTTTCAAACAACGAGAAGCGTACTACGCTCATATGATTTTGAGATAGTGGAGAAGATTTGTAGCTCAGGTGGATGATATTCATGGAGTTTTGTTCTCTGAGTTGGATGGTTTGGTTATGGGGCTTTCATCGTTCTTCAATTGTTTGTAACTTCAGTTTTGATAAGGAATCACGTTTGAATAATAATGTGTCACTTTGACTTTACATATATATATTTATTTATGTTTAATGTTTTACATGCCAGGGTCTCATTTATTTCATTCTCAAATAATCTATTTATTTGGTATTCATTCACTTAATAAACATTAAATAAATAGTTTAATTAAATAAACGTCAATAATCAGAGAGGGATTTTGTGGAGAATGTAATAACTTTAATAACTGAATTCATTAGTCTATTCAATCTAGACCACCACGGAAAGCCTGAAAGCACTGGACGGCCGTTTCGTCCTGGTATGGGACTCCTCAGCAGTGCGCATCCAAGTTAAACATTAACATCGTCAGTTACTGACTCAGTGGTCTAAAGGTTAGGCATTCACGCTTTAGACTGGTAGCTCCTGGGTTCGAATCTCGCGGTGCGGGATAGTGGAAGCGCACTGCTGAAGAGTCCAACAAAAGAACGAAACGGCCGTCCAGTGCTTTCAACTTTTCCATGGTGGTCTAGCTTCAACTGACTCATGAATTCAATTATTAAACGTTAATAACTTAATGTTTAATTTGACTGAACGTTAATTTCGACTTAGTGGTAGTAAACGTGAACAGATTAACTAGTTCAATCAGTTGTCATATGCTTTTTTAATAGCCTTAAAGTGTTATGCATCATTCAGTTGAATAGTGACATTTTAAAAATTATTCTTTAGTATCTTAACCAATAGATAATAACACGAAAATTAACAGTTTCTAAATAAAGCTTACCATTGAATTCACAAGTCAGTCTAAGCTAGACCATCATTGAAAAGCCGGAAGCATTGGGCGGCCGTTTTGTCCTGTTATGGAACTCCTCAGCAGTACGCATCCACCATCCTTCACAACTCCATATGCTCACTAGTGACTAGCTTCAAGATGTAGTTTCTGAGGTCCTAGTGAGAAGCTGTGACCGGTGGAGTCTAATCTGTTTCGAATATGAGATAGTTATCCACATCAGACAATGGATGAAAGGTTACCCAAGATCATAAATCGACTGAAGTTATACACCATTGAATGCTGGCTCAGTGGTCTAGAGGTAAAGTGTTCACTCATGAAACCGAAGATTCTAGGTTCGAATCTCACGTGCGGTATCGTGGATCGTCTAGTTTAGATCGATTTATGAATTCAACAGTGAAAATACTACCATACTACCAATACTGATAAAATTTGCCATGTTTACATGCAATTAAATGTCCCATTGCTTTCTCTTACATAAACTTGCCTGTGTAATAAATTACCCGCCTTTGTATAACTGTTTTAGGAAGAGTTTATTATTTAATACACGGCGAATATCTCTCTGCTTTTGTTCTTCATGAAATATGTTAACACACATATGAATGTATAGTCAATAAACATTAATGTATATCATTCACTGACAATAACACGATATTTTGAACAATGATTTTGTTAAGTGTCAGATAGATAACAACAGAAGAAGAAATGCATCTGCTTAAACAGATATTATCGCTTCTAAAGATTGATGACAGAAACATCCACAACAGAGTACGATATATATCATAATGAAATGAACGGAATATGTGTACATAATTTAGCATTATATATAACATATTTCAGAAGATATCGGAATTCGATTTAAGAGTTCCACAGTAGCTATTACTGACATCATCATATTATAAAAGTCGACTATTCATTCAGATCATAAATTACGGCTACAGTTCAATTTCTTACAGTAGAGTTACAGCCAAAGAGTTTCCTTCCCAAATGCAGTATTAGAAGTAAAAATCAATAAAGTATGTCGATGCTAGTGCTTAGATATTATTTATAAACATTAAAGTAGTTTGGACTAAAGGTTTAGAGAATAGACTGAAGTTTCTGTTGACAGACTTTTGAAATATGGATCCTGCATGTTATATATTGATCTAACAGTACTGAGAACTAAATACTTAAATAGCAAAGACGAAACATGTAAGAGATTTAATTGAACTAGCACACTACAAAACAGTCATCTACAATACTAGTATCTTTAGCCAATTTAATAATAACATTAAATGGCATGACATGTTAGATCTAACATATATCATAAAAATATATGTAACACTACACCTTGGAAACAAAATCTTCTTGAAATGATTCTAGGATTGAGACCAGGTTCAAGCCCCGATAAAGGAGGAAGGTTAGTAAACCCATTCCACAGTAAAGAATCCTGTCAAAAAGGAACTATTTACTAAGAAAGTACCTTTAAAACACTCAGTACTCAGCTATTAGTTTACACTCAACAAACTACAAATAACACTATATAACATATAGCCTGGTAAATATAGTAGCATTGCATGTATTCTATAATATAATGTTCCTAACTTGTGAACTGACCCAACTGACTTAACATCTTAGTTTGTTCTGAAATCGAATATCTACTAGCTTTCAACATATTCTTTGAATTATTAACAGATATATGACATTTTTTAAGTTGAATCGATCATTCGGTTTATAAATTGAACCGACCATTCCTTAATAGCTAAGATGAAAGGTTATCAATAGGACATCATCTAACTACAATTTGCTTAAACATGTTATATCCTGATGAGAATATTGAGTGGTAACTGTTAGGATCTAATTAAAGAAAAATACTATGCGTATATTTCTATTGTATAATTGTTAAATAACTAAACTGTTCATATTCATGTCCCTCTTATCATGAGCTTTATTGTGATCTATGAACTATTATTATACGATTTACCATTCTTGAGTTATACACAGTATATTAATTACTATCTCCCACATTCACAGCCATATTTGGCTAAATTTTGTACAAATGTTGTTTTCTATTTTATGATGCAATGTGGTCTATCTAGTTGATGTATAAACCCAGTACGTTTGGAATAAATGATTGATATCGCAGATATCAAGCAGATATCACCCAGGGTTTATATATCAACCAGACAGACCACATTGCATCATAAAATAGAAAATACACGTTTGTACAAGATCAAGCCAAAAAGTGGCTATGAATGTGGGAGACTGAAATTGATAGACTGGGCATAACTCAAGATTGGTACATAGTGTAATAGTAGTCGATAGGTTAAATGTAAGCTTATAATATAAGGAATATGAATATGCATAGTTTAGTTACTTAACAATTATACAATAAGTATATATGTATCATATTATCCATAAACAGATCCCAACAGTTACCATTCGATATTCTCATCGGGGGTATAACATTGATCAAATCTAATGGATAATAATTTTCCTAATTTCAACTAATTCATTCATTCATCCATTCATTCTTAATAAGAAGTATCCTTTATGAATGTTGTAACCATGAAAGGAATTTTTAAAATATTTCATTGATTATTTTAAACAAATGCTAACTGTAGAAAAGGGCTGTTCATCTTGTTGTACTAATGAGGTATAGCAACTTGGACCGATACATATATGTGCTTGGTCTTACATTGTAGCTAACTGACTGATTGGTTGGCCGTGAAAAGGGAAAACACAAATTATTGATTTGATTTTGTTTTGTTTTAATACAGGAAATATGTTCATTACACTGTTAATTTTTTTGTGTTTTACATTAAATGGAAATACTTTTCTACATTTCACAGGTGTTGTAGTTACTTTTTGTTTCATTAATCAATCACCCACGTTGCACTACGTCAACGGACGACATCCGACGTGAAACTTGAACACACAATCTTGAGATGACGAGTGTCATACTTCAAAAACTAAGCTAGCAATGAGAAGCGGTAATATAAATGGGGAAGAGGATGAATCATCGAGTGATATTTAAGCGATCAACACTTTATTTAGAGTCTGTGATGTGATCCGGTGGTCATAACAGTACAAAGGAATATGCAAATTGTTACCGTTCAAATAACATTGTCTGTTAAGTTAGTTAAAAAAAGGACTTAACCCAAATAAACCATAATCGAAATTGGGGTTGTAGGATAGTTACTATAATGTTATCCTTTTTTTCATATCATCAGAAAATGCGAAAATCTTGGATGGAGTTAGAAAGATAATCATGATCAGTGGTTGTTGTTGTTGTTGAATGGATGAAATGGATCAAATAATAATTCCTTTTGGTATTCAAGGTATTAATTTCCATGATTTTATCATACATACACTTTCACTTACTCCTATTGAACTGGGCTCCTAATATGTTTTTCTTTTCTCTTTCACTTCCATTCTCACAACGATTGTTTGGAGTCTTTTGCTGTTTGTCATCTTAATTTCATATCACCATTCTAACGTGATATGTCATCTTGGGCTAATACATTTCTGTGCCAAGATCTACATCGGCTATGATTAAATATTAAAAAAATGCCGTCTGAGGCTTTGAAATATTGATCAGTTTTTGTTTGTAACAGTTTGTCACATTGAAGTAAATCGTCATCTTGTTTATCTGTAACAATGTTATACACATTTTTTGAATTCCTTCGGCCTGCTTGAGCATCTGGGCTACCTGTTCCTGCCATCTAGATATTTCAACAAGTTATCTATTTTTATTTGTTTTAATATATCACTATGTTTATTAATCACACAACCTATTCTGCTGCGTTTCTGAAAAGTGTACAACCTTTCGTTGTCAAAGTTACAAAAAACTCAATAAGAGACAATGTGGTTGTTGACAATATACAACGGAAAGAATGCGCATTATTCAGATGTTCATTTACTGAACTGCTAACATCTAACTGGCGATCACTCAATATTTATCGTCAGGACCGACCAAGAAGAAAGAAACGGAAACTTGTTGAAATACTTTACGCTGAGAATTCTATATTGTACCAATAATATAATATTGAATAAAGCTGATAATAATAATAATAATAATAATAATAATAATAACATGGAACTCAAAACAAATGACAACCAACAGAAAAGTGGGAATCTTCAATACGAATGTCAAGACAGTTCTACCATACAGAACTGAAATTTCCAGAACTACTAACGAAGTAAAAAGAAATACATGTTTTCATAAACAACTATCTACACATAATACTCAGTGTCCGTTAGTCAGATACAATCTGTAACAGTCTACTATGGAAGAGAACAAACCAACATTCATCTGAAGAACAAATTAGGAAAAGATATTGGAGATATTGGAGATGGATAGGACACACATTGCGAAAAACACCAAACTCCACATGAGTCAAGCGTTAACATTAATCCTGAAAGGAAACGGAAGAGAAGAAGAGCAAAGAACACACTGTGTTGGTAATTGTAAGCAGACATGAGAATAATGAATAGCAGCAACTGTAACTAACTGGAAAGTGTTGTCCAGTAGAGAGTTGGATTGAGAATGCCGTTGATTGGCCTATACTCCACTACGAAGGGTAACAGGCGTAAGTAAGTATTGGATGAATGCTTGACTATTCTCGTATGTCACAAACATTGTATGTCACAAATCATGTATTGTAACCAGGGGGTATTATGAACAGGGCTACTGTACAGTATATTCTCTATAATAATGTAAATCATAACAACTTATAGCAACTCATGTACCATTGAGTCTGTTCTCATTTAGTTCGGTTGAGCCCTTTAGTTAACTTATTTAGCGGACAGAGTCATTCGTACTATAACAACTTATCATACCCTTATTATTGTTGTGCTTGTATGAAATATGTATGCTCGAACATTGCTTACCACCTACCCACACACACTACTCTACGCTTTCGAGTCGCTGATTCACTCAGTCGCCTCTCTGCTTTGTGGTCTGAGTTATCTGAAAATAAAAACTGTAGTCGCTGCTTCTCTTTGTCTTTTGATTTCAAACACCGTTGAGGATTATATGATAACGGTTACGTAGGTGATTGGTCGACGAAACACAGCCATTGCATTATGCAGTGATTGTGATACAACTTCAGCCAAGATAATATATTTCATTGTAATGCTGAATTTTTGGTGTTCATCAACTTTAGATCATCTCTTAATAAATTGTAAACCTTCTTACAAATACAAAGCAATAACATGGTAACAATAAAAGAAAGAATTTCTAACAAACAATCGACACAGTCATTCAGAAAACATAATTATGAAAACATTTAAAACAAGTAATATGATAATCACTTACAGGTATAAAATAACTACATTACTGTTAAACAGAAACTTACGACATGAGTCTAAGTAATCAGATATTATCTCTTATGTTACACTAATTACTGTTAGCTTATTTAAATTTGACTCAATATAGACTTACTTACTTACTTACTTACGCCTGTTACTCCCAATGAAGAATAGGCCGCCGACCACCATTCTACAACTCACTCTGCTCTCAGCCTTTCTAGTTCTATTCAATTGTTGTTCATTCTTTTCATGTCTGTCTACATTTCTCGGTGAAATGTGTCCTTTGGTCTTCCTCTTCTTCCTCGGCCTTAGAGATTCCATGTGAGGGCCTGCCTTGTGACGCGGTTGGGTGCTTTTCTCAATGTGTGTCCTATCTACTTCCAGCGCTTCTTCCTGATTTCTTCCTCCTCTGCAATCAGGTTTGTTCTCTCCCACAGTTGGTTGTTGCTAATAGTGTCCGGCCAATGGATTCGAAGTATTTTGCATAGACAATTGTTAATAAACACCTCTATTTTCTGAATGATGGCTTTCTTAGTCCTCCAGGTTTCTGCCCCATATGGTAGAACTGTCTCAACATTTGTATTGAAAATCCTGACCTTGATGTTGACTGACAGTTGTTTTGAGTTCCAGATGTTCCTCAGTTGTAAATATGCTGCTCTTGCTTTAGCGATCCGCGCTTTCACATCTGCATCAGATCCACCATGTTCATCAATAATGCTGCCCAAATGTGTAAAGGTTTTTACATCTTCCAAATCTTCTCCGTCAAGGGTGATTGGATCGGTGCATGGTGTGTTGTATCGGAGAATCTTGCTTCTCCCTTTGTGTATATTGAGACCCACTGCTGTTGAGACTGCTGCTACATTGGTCATCTTCTCCTGTATTTGTTGCTGCGTGTGCGATAGAAGAGCCAGATCATCTGTGAAGTCCAAATCGTGTAGTTGCATTCTGGCTGTCCACTGTATCCCATGTTTCCCCTCAGATGTTGATGTCTTCATGATCCTGTCGATCATTAGGAGAAAAAGAAAGTATGAAAGTAAGCAACCTTGCCTAACACGGATCTTTACTTCGAACGAGTCTGTCAGTTGTCCTCCATGCACGATTCTGCACTTTAATCCATCATCGGAATTCCAGATGATATTGACTATCTTGTCGGGCACGCCGTAGTGTCGAAGAAGCTTCCATAGTGTTGTCTTGTCCACGCTATCGAATGTTTTCTCGTAGTCAATGAAATTGATGTAGCGTGATAAATTCCATTCAATTGATTGTTCCACAATGATCCGTATTGTTGCGATTTGGTCTGTTCATGATCGTTTCTTACGAAATCCCGCCTGTCGGTCTCGAAGTTGGGTGTTTACGAAGTCCTTCATTCTGTTTAACAATACCCTGTTGAAAAGCTCACTATAGACATTTAGGTCATAAAACTTATGATGAAGTAATCAAAAGCTATTCGTTGAACAGTTTCTTAAAATGAATCATCACATTTCCAACAGCCTTGATAATGTACATATAAGGCCATAAATTGGTTTGAGTAACTTTGGTTCGATGCGATATAAATTGCATTCAACACAAATACTTTACTTCAACTGCTGTTACTGTTTGGTTTTATTTGATTCTCAATTGTAATTGCATGACCGCCATTAGTGATGTAAAAAATGACTTAGCAATGTTAGTGAAGTTGAGTTTTATTATTGGACGACAACCTTGAGAATGGAACTAAATTTAGTCAATCAAAACATATCAAGAATAAATTGATAATTTCTAAGAGAAAATAAAAAAATTTTTTGATGAGTATCTAATGATTTTACATGAATAAGTCACTTTATGAAATTGTTTGTGTGTTATATAACCCAGAAATCTTAACCTAAAACCTCATTCCAAACAATAGAATATGAAGACATTTCATATCTATAGACATACATTCAGTAGTATTTCATCCATAAATTCACATATGATAGTTATCTATAACATTCTAAAGTTATGTAAGTACTTGATCACATGTTACTCATTTAAATTCATGAAACCGTTAAATTCACCTTCCGTTATCACTACCAAATCACGTTTAATTGATGTACGCATCATGACCTTGCAAGTACTTACGGCGAGACTCTAATTTATGGACGAGCCAATCAGAAGCGTTTTTGAGATTTCAAGGTTACTGCGCCAACTTCAGTGCTTAATGATAACGTACGATCGGTTTACAGGGACTATTGTACAAAACGTGATAATTGAGCGGCTATAACAAATAAAACATCGAGACTATAATTAGTGGACGAATCAGTCAGGTATAAGATAATAGATCTCGGATTTTAACGCGAAAGCCTTCCATCCATTTGGCTAAATAGATTTCTGGCATTATAGCTTATGTTAGTTCGTGATGAAATCCCCATATATAATACCCAACTAAGGCAAATTACGACAATTATTGCGAACTGGATAATAAAAGCATCAGTAACACTGGCTGCAGCCAGGTACTACAATATACAAGGATGATTGGAAAGCGTACAGACTCCTACATAGGCTTGGTTATGTACATTGTATCGTTATCCACAAGCAGCATTTTGTGTACTCAACAACCGGAGTGTACATAAACAATGTTGAAGCTATGTAGTCGAGGCTGAAAGAGTTTTTGAGACTTTATCATTGCTCCAGAGGCCGACTATCCTGTAGCTGTATGGATGATTTCCTCTACTGCATGCATTACGATTTTAGAACATTTGAACCTCTTTCTAACCTCGACAAGTTTTTGAACCATGTATAAGAAGTGTATCCACTTTATTTCCCTGGTTTTATATAATATATTTTTTACTCTATACTGACTGTTTGCTGATTGGCTAATAGTTCCCAGGGTTAATTGAGATTTGTTCAAAGGTCGTCTATAAATTAGATACTTACAAATTGGTTATTGTCTCGGCGACATAACTCTGATTTACTAAGAGATTCATTGGACTTCTCATAAAGTTTCTGTACACTCAAGAATTGCACAAGTGTACAAGTGTGTATATCATTTAATCTACTTATAATGAGCAAGTATTTGAAGAAAATAGATCTACTAGCTTAAGGAACTGAAGTATAAACTACCTAAAAGACAATTCTTCTTCTAAAAACTAATTATTTTTAAAATTGTTTTTCTCGAATGACACCATCACTCAAATAACAACAAAGTATCTACAAATAATTCTACAGACAAAATTTCTTCTGTTCAGAAACATTTCTGTAAAGCACGATTATTTGCCAACAGAATACATTTCAATAGTTAAGATCATGAGTCAGTTGAAGTTAGACCACCATGGAAAACGCGGAATCACTGGACGGCCGTTTCGTCCTATTGTGGGACCCCTTAGCAGTGCGCTTCCACGACGCCACCTCGTGGGATTCGAGCCCAAGACCTACCAGTCTCACGCGCGAGCGCTTAACCACTAGACCACTGAACTGGCGTCCAACGGTGTTACATTTCCATCAGTTGTTGTTTGTTCATGTCACTGTTTAGAGAAAAAGCAAAGATGGTGATTACTCAAATGTAACTTACATATGACGTGATTATAATCTCAATAAA
The DNA here is from genome assembly GCA_944470375.2 of Schistosoma guineensis. NCBI lineage: Eukaryota > Metazoa > Platyhelminthes > Trematoda > Strigeidida > Schistosomatidae > Schistosoma > Schistosoma guineensis. The sequence continues at coordinate 44,657,490 of OX103892.1, read as the reverse complement.
ATACTTGTATTTTCATATTTTATGTGTGAATTTCTAAGTGAAAAATCGGATTATGAATAGTGGTGCTATTAACTGTTCAGAAATTTCCAAGTTCACATGTTTCTTACTAGTACACGTGGTAACGTTTTACACAAAAATGAAATGAACGTTTCATTAATTCTTACCTTGACTATAGAGTTTATTTATTGGTTAGACACTATCAGTATCAACCTACTGCAAGAGAGAACAAACTAAATCCCAGTGGAGGAAGAAACTAGGAAGAACCACTGAAAGTGGATAGGACATACATCGAGGAATGCATCGAACTGCATCACAAGGTAAGCCCTTACATGGAATCCTCAAAGGAAAAGGGGGTGAAGAGGAAGACTAAAGAACACATTACACTGAGAAATGGAGACAAATATGAGGAGAATGAACAACAATTGGATAAAACTAGAAAGAAAGGCTGAGGACAGAGTGGGTTGTAGAATGGTGGTCGGCATCCTATGCTCCATTGGGAGTAACAGGCATAAGTGAGTAAGTAAGTAACTGTGTGTGCTTTCCTTCACTTTCTTCTATATTGAACCAATTCTAAATTATGTCCTAAATAATAAGTTGAATAGTTTAGTGGTTTTAATTGAGTTTTTGATTGAGACCATGAACCGATTAATGTTAGACCATCACAATTGAAAACCTGGAAGCACTGGACGGCCGTTTCGTCCTATTGTGGGACTCCCCAGGAGTGCGCATCCACGATCCCGTGAGCGGGGTTCGAACCCAGGACCCTCGGTCTCGCGCGCGAACGCTTAACCAACTGGACCACTGAGCTGGCATCCAATGATGATAGTTTCTAACATCAACCAATCCACGAAATTGCGCGACCAACTTCCGTTGTACTGAGGTAGATACCTGTCTCTACCCGAGTCATTCAAAATGACATCCAATTTTAAAACAATTTTTTTAATTAGTAAATTAACGACAGTTTTCAATTGTTTAATGGTAAACATTTGCTTCGTTATTAAAGACATTCAAATTCCACGAAATGAAATGATTCCATAAAATCATTTCTTCATAAAACTGAAATCAATAACTGTTGAACACTAACGATTACGTCCTCAAGAGGTGAAAGATAAAACAAATATGAGTTGTTATTGAGATAGTCGCCAAACGCCCGGATTCGACCGAGAATGGGAAAAGTCAGCTCTCTGTCTCGAAATACTCTCACGCGGCTACGTGCATACGATCACTCCCAGAGAAATCCTACTCACTGCCTTCTCGCAGCGGGGGTATTGTTTTCGAAATTTAGAGGACGAAAAGCGAATTTCCAGAGCTTTAACTAGATTTGTGGATATAGAGTCCACCTAGGGGAGTTGGAAAACCCTGATTCCAAACCAATGGTGTACATGTGCTTTAGTGTCCTGAAAGGAAAAATGGTGTATGAACTTTTGATGGTCACCGACTACCATGGGACTGAATTTCCTTACGTTGCTCGACTGCTTTGTAAATCTTTATGTTGAAGGCTCCGAGTGTGGTCCTAGTGCTAGTAATTCGTTTCGCCGATTTAACCTTGGTGGATGGATCGAATCCATATCAGATTAGTCACCTCTAAAGATCCTGGAACTCATTTAGATGTTTTAATTCTTTTTGAGATGGTTTAGTGTCCCAACACCTGTCTGAAGTGTTAGATGCTTCTATGTTTATAGTTAGTATTTATTATTCCGTTACCAGTCATTTCATGTCTGCTCAAATGTTACGCGAATCATGGGTAATGATAAGTTTCAAGGTACAAGTTGTTATATCCTAACGAAGAATAAATGAATGGTAACTGGTAGAAGTTATTTATGAACTATTAAATAATTATTAAGTAATAAGACTATATATATATTCGTATTCCTTTCATTTGACCTACTGGGTACTATTATACGATTTACCATTCTTAACTTATTCCCGATTAGTTACAGTCACTCACACTCACAGTTGCTTTTAACTCGATCTTGTATAATTGTCAGTTTTCATTTTATGATGTGATCCGATCTGGTTTGTTTGTATATGAACTACGTATATCTGAAATGTACAATTCATTTAATGGAGTCTGCCAGTGTACTCTGGATTCAACTGGAAGAATCAATAGAGTTTCAGAGTTGAATTCAGGGTTGCTCATACTAGTGAACTCGTCATTGGTTTGGCACAGAGCCAAAATCGTCTAAGTCGGTGTTCTGATTGGTTGTTTAGTTACTTGATAATTAATAGACAATAGGACATAACAAAAGTTAATGACTATCATTGTGTCATTTACTATTTTATTCATCATTTTATGATAGCCATTTTAACTGGAAACAAATTGTATATCAACTGTTTCCTTATTTGAAATATGTCTTGAGTTAACTATCATTATACCAATATGTATATATCTATAGTTTCATTGTACTTGCACCACTCTTAAGACCTATTCTGTACTAATTAAAATGATTTGATGTCACGAGTGACATTGTCAGACAACTGAGGAACCGAGAAACCTGATTTGTCATGTGGAATCAATCAGAAATATTTACAACAATCTATTGTTATATACGATTAATTATACATTTAAATTATGTAATATCCGTGAAACATGGGATTCTCATAGACTTCTATCATGATCAGCTTAAGGTGTAAATAGATCATATAATTTCACAGGTTGAAAGCATGAGTCAATTGAAGCTAGACCACGATGGAGAACCTGGAAGCACTGGACGACCGTTTCGTCCTAGTATGGGACTCCTCAGCAGTCCTCATCCACGATCCCTCTCAGTGATCTAGTGGTTAAGTGCTAGCGCGGGAAACCAGTAGGTCCTGGGTTTGAATCCCACGGGGTACAGGACCGTGGATGCGCACTTCTGAAGAGTCCCATACTAGGGCGAAACGGCCGTCCAGTGCTTCCAGGTTTCCCATGTTGGTCTAGCTTCAATTGACTCATGATTTCAACCTGTGAAATTTCTAAAAATCTCCACAAAACCCATCCAGATCATATAATATTAAACACTTACTGAGTCAATGATATTCTATTTTTAAACAGTTGAAAAGTATATTGGTGTTCGGATTTGTGACAGATAACTTACTTACTCCTATCACCCCTCGTTGAGGGGTAGCATAAGCCACCCACCAGCCCTCGCCATCCAAACCTGTCCTGAGTAATCCTTTCCAATGGGTTCCACTTGTTATTCATACGTTTCATGTCTATAAGAGATGAAATAAATACAATATAATTTATGTATTGCATAATTTCGATCCATTCATCAACTTAATTAAGTAGGATTAATATCATTTCTATATATTTGATTATCGTTTATTAAAGGTCAATTAGATGTTTTTCAAACAAGCCTGAAATAATTACAACTATTTGTATGGAAAATGTTTGATATTTGAAAGAGTACAAACTCAGGACAAATAAGTTAGTCAGTTGAAAGTGATATGTAGGAAACCCTACTTAGTTTGAATTTGATAGAAGTTGATGCACGTCACCAAGGTAAATATTCAACAAACTGATGAATCTTATAAGAGATGATACGAGAGGTAATTATTAAGCTTGCTACACTTCAATGATCAAGTTTCAATGTTTTTGTCTTATCAGTAGAACTATGTAATACAGAGAATTCTGAATGATGCTAGAATCATTCTGATATATTTTATATTTCTTCCACTGTCAATAAGCTCACTTAATTACTTACGTTTGTTGTCATTTGTGGCCCAACATTCTCTTCTCATCTATTTCTATGCATGTTTGCCTAACTTTTCCAAATATTTGTTTTGTTTTTCTCTTATCATTACTTACTTACGCCTGTTAAACCTCATGGAGGGGCTTGGCCAATCACCAGCATTCTCAATCCAACTCTCTACTGGACAACAATTTCCAGTTAGCTACAGTTGCTGCTATTCATTATTCTCATGTCTGCTTACAATTACCAACTCAGTGTGTTCTTTGCTCTTCTTCTCCTCCGTTTCCTTTCAGGATTCCACGTTAACGCTTGACTCATGTGCAGTTTGGTGATTTTCGCAATGTGTGTCCTATCCATATCCAATATCTCCAATATCTTTTCCTAATTTCTTCTTCAGATGAATGTTGGTTTATTCTCTTCCATAGTAGACTGTTACTGATGGTATCTGACGAACGGACACTGAGTATTTTGTGTAGATAGTTGTTTATGAAAACCTGTACTTTTTTATTTTGTTAATAGTTCTAGAAATTTCAGTTCTGTATAGTAGAACTGTCTTGACGTTTGTGGTGAAGGTTCTCACTTTTCAGTTAATTGTCAATTGTTTTGAGTTCTATATGTTTTTAAACCGTAAGAATGTTGTCCTTGTTCTTTCAATCCTCACCTATACGTCTGTATTGGATCCACCCTGTTCGTCAATGTTGCTTCCCAGGTATGTGAATGTTTCCACATATTGCAGAGCTTCTCTGTCTAGCGTGATATTGATTTGATATTCTCCGAGTTAAAGGAGTAAATTCATAATAATCTACATTTTAAATGAGGACAGAATCTACAATTTTCCTTTCACTATATGATGCCAAGTGTCATTATTTATTTCGAGTGAATAAAACGTATCTCTGATACTATGAGAGTAATACTTAGCTTGAGAAACTATATACATCTAAGCCAAAACGTGGTGCTTCTCCATGAAATTTATAGTTGATTGAGCATTGAGCATAGTTGAAGAAGTCGTGTGACCTATTTTGCAATAAATCTTGATGACCCAGATGAAAATCAATTCATGGTATTTGTAAATAGTCCTAATTGCAAGTGTTTACTTGTCTTAGTAACAATTGTGATATTGTTCAGTATTCGTAGCTTACAAAAAAATTTATAATCAATTTGTTGCTCTGGTTTGGAGCCATAAAAAGTTCTAGTTTTCTAAGTATTTAGATCTCATATGGTGCGTTTTAGTGTTGCAATTTATGTATATAATCGTGTGTAATGATCAAGAAATCTAGCTGATCTTCTAGTTGTTCTGATTAAAAGATTAGGAACGAGTGGTAGTTTCATGAGTTACTAATGATAGAATAAATTTAGTGAACAATGTTTTAACATATTTAAAGTTATCAGTAAAGAAATGTGGAGATTTTTTGATCGAGATCATGAACCGATTCATGTTAGACCACCATTGAAAACCTAGGAGTATTGGACGACCTCTTTGTCCTATTGTGCGACTCCTCAGCAGTGCGCACTCACGATCCTGCTCACGAGATTCCAACCTAGGGCCTTCAGTCTCGCGTGCGAACGCACTAAATGATTTCATTTGAACTATGTTTTTCTTGTGTTGTTGCATGAATCACTTAAGTCAACTCTAATGATCACATCACATGATACTTAGTTATCCTTGATTGATCAATTAATTTCTATGGTAAACATTTTATTTTTAATAACATGCAATGCATTCACTTTTGAAACGTCTATTCAGTTTCACTGTTTGGAGAAATAATGAAAACAGAATAGGTTGTCAAATTAGATTTTTTTTAAAAAGAATAAGAAATTGACCACTATTGTTGTCACTACAAGTCTGACTAGTTACCATGTGATTTATTTGTCAATCGAAATACAACTTATACAAGTTTAGTACTATGTCAAACCAATGACGTTCGACCAGTATGAGCAGCCGAGCGTCCTTATTGGTCCTTTGACCTCTTAGCCCATCCAGTTGAGTTTAGAACACCAATACTATCTCCCACTATACGAATCATTTATTTCAAACATATTGGGTTTTTATACCAGGCAAAGAGATCAGATCATATCATAAAATAAGAAATAACATTTATACAAGATCAACTCAGAAAGTGTCAGTGAATGTGGAAGACTGTAATTAATAAACTGAACATAACTTGAGAATAGTAAGTCGTATCACCATAATAGTCTATGGGTCAAAATGAAGCTTATAATAAGAAGAATATGGATATACACAGTCTGGTTACTGAATAGTTATGCAATAAGTATATACGTATAATATTAGTCCATTAATAGTTCTCAGAAGTAACCTGTAACTTGATCTTCACTAGAATATCACAACTATTTAACGAAGTGATACGTGAAACCAACTTATGATTGAATACGTGATGTTATAATTGATATTTAGTATTAATACGTGAATCAAGTGAATCACATAATCAGTATACACGTTTATGTATTTCGTTTATCAGTCAAACAATGTTATTATGATAGAATGCTAATGCTTATTGTCGTAAAGAAAGAAAGTACAACAGTAATTAATATCTTCAATTCTGATCTTTCTATCAAATAATCTTTATTTTCTTTAAAGAATGAAAGTAGTTCAACGTAGGATTAGAACTGTTACAACTTGTGACCCTGTCAATATATGACGTAATGATACCACCAATTGGAGAACAGTGAATTATCGATCGGACCAATAACGCAATCTAGGGTCCTTATTCGTCCTTCTTCCTGGCTAGCTCTACCTGTTGAGTCCAGAACACAAATCTCAACCTTCACGATATGAATCATGTATTTCAAACATTTGAGGTTTATATACCAAGCAGATAGACCATATCGTACCATAAATAGGACACAACAGTTCTATAAGATCAAGCCGAAAAGTGGCTGTGAATGTGGGAGGTAGTAATGGATAGACTGGGGATAACTCAAGAATGGTAAATCGTATAATAATATTTTATGGGTCAAAATATAGCTTACAATAAGAGGAACACGAATATGCATAGTTCAGTTACCTAACAATAAAATAATAAAAGAATATATGTATAGTATTAGTCCATAAATGGATCTCAACAGCTGCCATTCGATCTTCTCATCGGGGGGTATAACACGAACCTCCAACTGATTGGTTAGACAGAAATTCCTTCAAAATAATTAGGACCATTTTTCTTAATTTTCATTATGATAATTAACTTTCAGTAGTTAATTATAAAATGCTTTTTTTAAAGAAGAAAACACCATCTCCATTTAATATGCATTTTGCCTAATTGCTCAATGATATACATTCAATTTGAGTTGATTCCTTCTCTATACAGTTACTTTGATCACATTGACAACCTAAGACAATTTATTTATTTATTTTATTTTAACACATAGATATTGGTACGACGAGGCACCAAATAAATATGCGCCACACAAATCTCACTTGATATGTGTCAGGGCTGTGATACTGCCCGAGTGCCCAAACTGAAGCAGGTGGTTTTCCTAGGGGTCACACCCGAAGCCTTCGACCTGAAGGTCTGATCCACAAGGCAGTGGAGCATCGTAAGAAGATGCAGTCCCATGGTAGCCGGTGAACAACAATTGCTTCATACGCCATTAGTTCCCTCAGGATACTGGAGCCCATGTGCACCATTGGTTTGGGATCCGATTAAAACGCCGGATATTCGCTTTTCGTCCTCTAAATTTCGAAAACAACACCTCCGCCACGAAAAAGCAGTGAGTAGGACTTCCCTGACAGAGGCTACATACGCGTGGCCATGTGTGAGCATTTCGAGAGGGTGTGCGGACTGTCCCCACTCTCGACCGTACCAGGGCATTTGGGGGCAGTAAGTAAGTGAGTAAGTAACTCTAGATATGAAGAAATCACTTCATAAACTTGCTTTTATTAATCCTTATTAAAACGTACATATATTTTTCCCTTTTTAATGTTATCCTATCTCTATCTACATTGAATTCATTCAAATATATGAATGAATGATTTTAGGGTGATATAAAAATATACAACAGCTGTTCAATGTTCAATGAAAAGATAGTTAATTACTTTTAATTGTTTATTTAATAATTCAGTTAATGCAAACAAAACTGATCAAAATCAAATTGACCGTATCTTTAAAATTTTATTTCTTGATTAAACGATTTAGTGCTAAGAATATTTTTATTGCATTTCAAATAACAATGTCCATATTTTAGGCCAAATGGAATCTGATTATATATACATACTTACTTACGTACGTACGTCAGTTACTCCCAATGGAGCATGGTTCGCCGACCAGTATTCTTCAACTCACTCTGTCCTGAGCCTTCCTTTCTAGTTCTATCCAATTGTTATTCATTCTTGTCATGTTTGTCTCCATTTCTTGGAGTAATGTGTTCTTTGGTCTTCCTCTTTTCCTTTGGCCTTGAGGATTCCATGTGAGGGCTTGTCTTGTGACGCAGTTGGGTGCTTTCCTCAATGTGTGTCCTTTCTACTCATTGGAATATTAAAAATATATTGATTTAGTTAACAGTCTAGTTCTTGTATGGTGTATGATACTTACGTCTATTGTTATAAGTAGTATATAACATTCATCCAAAGTTAAATGACTAACAACAGATGGTGATAAGAAGATGGAATTAAAGAAAATAGAAAGAAATTGTGAATTGAAAGAATTAAACTGAATATAAAGGACAATTAATGGATGATTTACAAATGAAGTAATTCATGTATGATTGTTATATTTTACCATGATATTTTGTCATTTTGTAAGAAATAATAAATTGGTTGTCGCCATCTGTGTTCTCGTTTATCATACTTTCACTATTTAATAAATGAACTTTATCTTTTTGTTATAACTTGTGGATTTGTGTCTTTATCAATGTATAACGTAATGATACCGCCAATTAGAGAACAGTGAATCATCGACGGGACCAATAACGCATAAAACCCGTACGAGCAATCTAGGGTCTATGGTGACATATATTCAGTGATTTTTGTAACAACAAAAATAAAAACCACATTTTTTCTCGAATTTGTCACACTTTATTTGTAACCACATTTTTATCCAATATCTGTTGTTTTGCTGTATCACTTGTTAAAAAGACGATGATAATTGTTTCGATGAATGGTATACACTTCTACTACCGGGTTGTTTAAAATATAGAACAATACCTACGCTGTTTGTTCTTCTGTTTTTTTGGCCACCGTTTTGATTGAAGACTATAATAGTATTATAACGTCATTATAGGCCTTCCGACTCAACGTTGGACTTTTGGCACGGATTACTATTGTATAATACTATTGGACTCCGTCTTCCTCATTATGTCTTCGGTGCAGTCACTTGCAGAGGAACACCTGTCAACCAAGTGAACTCAGTTTGTGGTCGTTGTCCTCACGAGGCAGTTAACAAGTAACATTCATTCTATAGTAACTGTTAGCATCTGTTTGTTTAATATATCTTTTGTATTGCTAACGGTATTTTATTACCTTTGTTTTTACTAACGGACAGACATCTAGGTTTCTTAATCATTAATTCGTTTTGGTATATCAGTGTTAACCTAGAGTATCGATATATTTTGTGTAAGCTCCTTTTGTTTGGGGACCACCACAGGTCCTTATTCGTCCTTCCTCCTGGCTAGCTCTACCTGTGAGGTTCAGAACACAAATCTCAGCCTCTGAGATATGACCCATTTATTTCAAACATACTGGGTTTATATACAAACCAAACAGACCATATCACACCACAAAATAGAAAACACACATTTGTACAAGATCAAGCAAAATGTGGCTATGAATGTGAGAGGTAGTAATTGATAGACTGGGGATAACTCAAGAATGGTAAATCGTATAATAATAATAGTTAATAGATCACAATAAAGCTTATAATAAGAGGAACATGAATATCAATAGTTTCGTTATTTAACGTCCATATAAAATCCAAACAGTTACCACTTAATTTTCTTATCAGGATACAACATTTTCCACTTGATGATGTGATAAGTCTTGTCAATTTGAACGCTTTATTCGGTTCCTAAGCTATTCTGGTAACCGGCAAGCTAGAACTACACAGCGACCCGAACTCGGGAGAAAAGGCGCAAAATAAGTGAAAAACACTTTATTACAAAAGTTCATTTTTGTACAGAAAAACACGGGTATTTATAGATGTTAACATTTGTTAAATCAACATCTTCGTCTATTTTAGGGCATCTTGAAGCTCCGTTTCAGTTCACAGAAAGCCGACTCAACATGATCAACAAATGATAATGTATTGAGATTTCTATCATGAACTGTTCAAACGATATACTTGAAAGGATTAAGAAAAAAAACCTTTATCCTACTAAGTATTATACAATTTTCAGTAATCAAAAAGTATCCTTGTCTTACTTAGATCCCTGGATAATTAGTACTTATGAACATTAGGAAATCGATTCTGGTTAAAATGAAAGTAGTTTTACTTTATTCCTATGGAAAATACATAACATGTATACTAAACAGTAAAAGATAACTAATCAAATTGTAGAATGAATACATTTAATTAATTAATAATGGTTACGAGATTCGTGAAATGGAGTTTACGTACATAGGACAGTTTATACTAAGTAATCGGTAATAATGATATAATAACGACAGAAATCTCGTCAATGTATAGAAAACGTTTCACCTAACATTTTACTTACTTACGCCTGTGACCCTCAATGGAGCATAGGCCACCGACCGGTATTCTACAACACAGTTCGTCCTGGATCTTATTTTCTAATTCTACCCAATTGTTGTTCATTCTTTTCATGTTTGTCTCCATTTCTTGGTGTAATGTGTTATTTGGTGTTGCTCTTCTCCTTTGGCCTTGAGGATTCCATGTGAGGGCTTGCCATATGACATTGTTGAATACCGCGTTCCTTAACATTCTAAGCCACCTTTTAATTGACAATAAACAAATCATTTGCAATTCTGATGTATGTTTAGATAATATTAAATTTTGTTAGCAGCTGATGATATTGTAGTGAACGAGAACATAGGCGGGTACAACCAAATGTACTTTAATGGAACATTAAAGAATCTCTTAGTAAAATCCGACAACTACATAGTAATTAGTTTATTTGCAAAGTATTCATCAGTTATCTCAGATTTCATTATTCTATCGTTTCCACACCAATCATTCCTTGTTCTCCTTTTTTGCTCTTTAATGATCTTAACCATCTATTTTCAGACATTTCACTTTCAATTGATGATATGTACTACTTATACTGATCGATATCAGTAACATATACCACATAGACCACCATGGAAAACCTGGAAGCATTGAACATTAACACCATTGGATGCTGATTCAATGATATAGAGGTTCAGCGTTCGTGTGCGAGACTGACAGGTCCTTAGTTTGAATCTCACGATACGAGATCGTAGATGCGCATTGCTGAGAAGTCTCACAAAAGGACGAAACGGCAATGCAATGCTTTCAGGTTTTTACATGATGATCTAGATTCAATTGATTTTATGATCTGAACTATTCAAATTGATATTATAGTTGGTATAAATGTTTACTTCATACAATCTGTTTACTTTGTTTTGTTGTTTTCTTTTCTTTTTCATATGAAATGGATTGTAACACAGGTAAATCAACCGAACTTTATTTTTCAAACGACTGATGTAGATTGTGTAATCAACTATTCACTATTTATTATTGTCTTTGTTTTTTGTTGTATCCCTTCTTTTCTATTGTTTACTGTTATGTGAAAGAAACAATATAAACATTTTTTAGTTTATTGGAGAATGGAAAGAAACAAAACACTTTCCACTTACAGGTTTTTTTATTGCATCAGCCTGAAAAAAAAGTCAACTCAACTCCTTCTCTTATATTGGTCAATAAATCAATTGTAATCTAAATTAGAGAATGAGTTAATTTGACTAATATAGATACAACTTTCGTCAGATCAATATTATTGTCTTCATGACATATTTACTGTTTGGATCTTTCCTTCGATGGGTGAGATCGAGAATGCTCATTATGGAGGAATCCTATACTAAGAGCTTCCAGGTTTTTTATTGGTGGTCTAGCTTCAAATGACTCATAAATTCAACTATTAAATTATTATCAGTTTAGGGGTTGTGGAGATTTTTAAGTTTTTGATTGAAATCATGAGTCAAATGAAGCTAGACCACCATGGAAAAATATAAAAGTTAAAAATCACTAGATTATGAAAGGTAGAAAGGGTAGTTAACACTATGGAATAATGAAGCGTCGAAAATACTGTTTTTTTTTGTACACAAAGGTATGGTCTCAACTAGTGAATGGTAATAGCCTGTGCTGTACATACGTTTTTCATTTGTATTCCTTTTGAGACGATTGTTCTGATTGTATGTATGAATTTGAAGGAGGCTTCTAGTGAAACGGAATGACCAGAATTAACTAAATACTCGAAGATTGAGCTTTCAACTGACTTCTGTAAATTTTTGGAAAACAAAGCAAGGTTATTTTCGGATACGTGTTTTGACAGAGCTCACTTTGTGAAGTCACTATAACTTGCTTCACTTAAGCAAGTAAACTGATAGATGCACATTGATTTGGATCAAAGCGATAGTTCATCATCAACAGAACTTCAAATTATGGACCGACTAGGAAAGATAATGCGAAGTTTAACCAAAGAGTATTTTTTTTCTCTGAGGTTTCGAAAGTTTGTTCTTGAGAAATTCTACTTCAGTATCCTCTTCAAACTGACTGTTCATGATGATAGTCTTATTTGGTGCTGTGGACACTGTTTCATATTGTTCTGGCTTCATATCTTTTGTAATGTATCCAGTTGAAAACTCATTATTGATCCGTATCTGTCATGGTTTATTGAATCCAATATCGAATGTATCCACGGCACAGATGAGTCTAGCCCTCGTACAGAGTGAATGAATCAGGTTTCTCTTTCGCCTCAGTGGGACTCAACTTTAAACATTCATTTATTACCCATTTCATGTTGATTTTCTCTATATCCGTCTCGGTAAATAACCTTCAGGTCTCCTTTTTACTATAAATATCTAAGAAGTGAAATTTTAAATCCGACTATTACTATATTGAAAAATTAATTGATCGATGACAGTTATTGAATGTGTCCAGGGTGTCGTTGACATTGATACTTTTGTTACAAATAATGGAAACGTCATATAAATATATCTTGTATAGGTAAAAGCCTTCAATTGTTGATCTAAGTGTAATGTTTCAGAGATTGTCAAGAGGAGTCAGCTAGAAATGAAGAGATTATTGACCCTATCACTGTGCTTCAGTCTGTCCATAGACCTCATTAATAAATTTAAATTGGACGTTTAAAGTGCTTCGAAGAGGCATTACCTTCAAACAGTGTATTGGAACGCAAACAACAAATTCGTCGTTTCCAATATAATTACACAACATGAAAATGGCCTCCGATAGAGATACATGAATCATAAAGAGAAGTAATAGCTAGTAACGTCATCTTTTTTCCCCTGTTACCTTGACATCTGATATTGAATTAAAGAATTCAAATGAATCAGCACTGATTTATTAATTCTGATTGATACATGATTAATTTACTCAGCACTCTCTCCGCGTCATTATTTCTCATTGAATCTACTCAAATTTATACATAATATAATCTTCCATCAAATATCTGATCGAATTTGGTGATTGTATAAATATTTCTCTTCACCTCTCCGTACCATATATATAGTCTGATCATTATTCTAACCATTTCATTTAACGTATGCCTAGATTCATATTACCAATGTATGTTGGTCATCTTAACATTAACTAATAATAGCTAATATCTCACAACAGACCTGTTTGAACTTCACTGGTCACAGCTTCTTAAGTGACTCATGATTTCAACTATTAAAATGACTAAAATCTCCACAAAACCCATTCTGAGAATACAAAATAACCAATAGCATTACAATCATTCATTTGACTGCTATATACGTATACTCCATATTTTTTAACAGATGTATCTATTCTAAGTAAATAACATGAGATACTAAATGGGCAAGGAAGACTAATAACACAGAGATTTATTCTTTAACCAGTTATTTACCAAAATTTTTACATCTCAGTATATTAACTTATATTTATGTTAATAGATTTGACTGCCATATGATTGGTATGTTACAATCGTTATATATAGCTGAATTGTGTTTGAGCTAAGCTATCAGTGATACATTTGGAATGTTATTCTTTGAGTAAGTGATTACATGTGCCTTCGATCGATAGACTAAACCGACTGAAACATGGAATTGAAGGAAACTACTTTAATTAATAGGCTGCTTACTTTCACCTTTCCTCTTTCTTCTGTTGGCCGACTGGATTATGAAGACCTCGACATCTGAGATGAAAGACGAAATATAGTGTACAGTTCGGGATTAATTAGAAGATTCGAACTTCGCCGACAACCTGGCCCTTCTACTCATGCACATCAACAAATGCAGGTCATGATAAACAATGTAGCAGATGCCTCTGCATCGGTAATCCTCCAGAAATATAAAGGAAAAAGCAACATCCTCAAATACAACATGGAGAACACTCTTGATGGAGAAACTCTAGAAGAGGTGGAGACTTTGATGTATCTGGGAAGCATGAACGATGAAAAAGGAGGATCTGATGAAGACATAAAGTCTAGGATTAGCGAAGCAATGATAGTATTCCCACAATTTAAGAACATATAGAACTAAAAACAATTTTCAACCAATATCAAAGGGAGAATCTTCAGTAAGAACGTCAAGACAGTTCTACTGTACGGAGATGAAACTTTGACGAATACTTCAACCATCATCAAACATGTACAAGTATTTATAAATAGTTGTCTACACAGCATACTCAACATCCATTGACCGGATACCAACAGCAACACTGTTCTGTGGGAGAGAACAAACCAACTTCAAACTAAAAAGGAAATTAGGAAAAGACGATGGAAATGGATATGACATACATTACGCAAATCACCAAACTGCATCACAAGTGCTAACTTGAAATCTTAAAGGGATGTAGAAAAGTGGAAGGCCAAAGAACACTATACGTCGAGAAATACAATCAGATATGAAAAGGATGAATAACAACTGGAAACAATTGGAAAGGACTGCGCAGGACAGGGTTGGATGGAGAATGCTGGTGAGCGGCCTATACTCCTTCAAGAATGGTAACAAGCATAAGTAAGTAAGTAAGTAACTGACATTAAATAATCTCAATAAATCAGTATTATTTTTCTTCTTTTCTGTAGAAAAACAACCTTTTGTCAATGAAAAATTATAATTTCTCTTAACTAATCCAATTAAAAATTACCTTCACTTTAATTGAATTAAATAGATTTGAGTTAAATAATTTTCTTGCATAATCAATAAATTGGACATTAATTTTATTTATTTATTTTTGTAATTATGAGAAATAACTCCACCCGGAGCCCTTCTTGGCTTAATTTCAGTCCTAATCTTGGATAAAGGAGTTGGGTTGGGCATGGTGTTAGCGACTTCATCCCGTAGGAAACTAACTCGATTAAGAAAAACGCTAACCAGAAAAAATAATTCGAACCATTTTTAAACTCTGACCTAGGAGTTCGAAGGTTTTCATTACGCCAAGAAATCGAGACAGACATGAGAAGAATGAACGAAAATTGGACAGAACTAAAAAGGAAGGCTCAGGACAGAGTGAGTTGGGGGAATGCTAGTTGGCGGCCTATTTTTCATTGAGAGTAACAGGAGTAAGTAAGTAAGTAATCATCAGAAATATTATGGAATAAATTAGCTATTAGTAATGAATTGAATTATCTTCGCCGACGATATTCAGAATTGAATTTTCATTAATCACATTGGTAGTTTCTAGAATTTCTGTGCTGATTGTCACATGATATTCATTTCATTATATGTTGTTTAATACCTACGAATTACGATTAACAATGATGTCTATCTATTCGAAACTTATGACATAACAGTAACATCAAGGCAATGGGGATAGAATCGTTAACACGATGCCCAACCCTCCTCCTTTATATGGGCTTGGAATCTGAAGTAACTTCAGAGGGGCTCCAGGAGGAGTTTGGATAGAATATACACATAGCAAATAAGACCAATCAAAATTCAGTCAAGCATATTAACAAACAGGATAATTCATATTCTTTATTAACAAAGAAATAAGTATTATAGATGTCAGATAAGTTTTTGATGATCTGAACTTAGTACACCAGTGAAAATGAGTTTAACTTTTGGAGTAGAAGATATTGAGTTCGAGTCTCAATTCTTACATCAATATGGGTTCAGATAAATTTAGCTGACATGTTCCAAATATGATGAAACATGAATTTTGAATTGCACTGCCAATTACAAACTATTTATTTATCAGTTAACTGTCTATGGCTAATTCTTTCATGCAACAGTTCGTTTTTCTTGGTAAAAGCATATCATTTAGAAAGTTGATGAATTTCAATGATTTTGTTAGAAATGATAGAGGTTTTACTGTCATTACCCGGAACGGCAACAAGAAGTCCTCAATAAAATCATCTGTAGTATCGGTTACTATGTTAAGCCCACATAACTTATTCCAGCTACTGGACAGGTCAATTTATTCATTTTTCTTGAACCACGCGTTTTGACCTTGTTAATTATTCATTTATATGAGCGTATGTGTGTACTTCATATCCTACTTATCACATGTCCGTAGCTTATTTTTGTGTGACTATAAATATTGATTAACGCTTGAATAAATGGAGTTGGCTTATGTGCCTTTTCCACTGTGTGCCGTTTCGTTTCGCTCTCTTTTTCGCTTCCTTCGCTACGTCTCTCTGATTGTCTGTTCCGATCAGTCATTGTAGAAAATATAGGTATTTAAACATCCATTCCCGTATTTGACTTATTTAATTCCGTTATTCACCAACGCGAATTAAGTCGATAATTATATACGAGTATAGACGACATGTGTACTTCAATAACGTTCATACTACCCATTTGGAGCCCGATCTTCGGTGACTAAACATCTCTGTTAGAGGACACAATAACACTAAAAATATCTATCAGAGCTGCATATCTTCATTGCTAGATCTCATGCGATAATGCAAGTAAGAAAGCTGACATTATCGTCAAGTTACTCAAATTGAAAAATAGTGCTATATGAACCTCCAGTCCAAAAGGCCCAAGGTTAAATGCTATTTCATCTTCAGAAATGTCAAGGAACATCATGATTAAAAGAGGATATTTTAAATAAAATATAGTTGGAATCAATCGAATTGGTGTTCTATAGTGTTGGGATATTCAGGAAAATATCCCAAAAATTATCCTGTTGAGCCTAATGCTATCCTTGGACATGAAATGGTATCATCTTATTGGTCAATATTTATTTAACGTGTCATTTTCCTACTGGCCATTATCGTACAATGTTATTTTCTATTTTATGGTACGTTGTGGTCTGCTTGACTGGTATATAAACAAAGTATGTTTGAAATATAATGATTCATATATCCGAGGCTGTGACTTGTGTTCTGGACTCAACTGACTGGGCTAGACAGGGAAGCGAGACCAATCAGAACCCTAGGTCGTTCTACGTGTTTGCGCGTCTTTGGTCCGATCAATAATTCGCTACCCTTAATCAGCATTATTTTTCACAGTCATAACATATAGATATAATCCATAATAAAACACATCGGTCATCTTTTGGAGACAAATTCTTCTTCTGGTTTATATTCGAACAGTCAGTCAGCTACAATGTAAGACTATTCACATATATGCATCGGTCCAAGTTGCCACACTTCATTAGTACAACAAGATGAACACAAAATTCATAGAAGTAGTTACTTTAATGATAGTAATATATAAAAGAAGGATCGCATATAAGGATATAATACAGGAAGAAAGAATTAGAAAGAATGATATAAAGTAATTCTAATCTCACGGTTTAAGGAAAGACATAGAGTGTATATACCGAAACCATTGTGATCGATTCCATCATTCTCTAATAACCGACGTCTAACCTCACTTTTACTTACCCGCTATATTTCTAAGACATCTGTGATCAAATACTAGTAGCTTACGATTATCTTCTAGTCTTAAAGGTCATTTTTCGCAGTCATAAAGTAGAACAAAACAAACTGCTGCACAATATACTCTTCCCTTAATTAATAGGGTGATGTTTTGGTTTCTCCATAAGTGATATAAGTTGGCAATAGTCACATGAATTTTCTGAATCCGTGCAAAGATTTCCAACAACAAACTTCATTATCACAGAAAAATTTACCATTGAATTGTTTAACTGAAGAATATTCTACAGTAGATCAAATCAATATCGAAAACATAAACCATTTCACAATGGGTAATTGTTTCCTACAATAAAATGTATAAATTCTATTGTGTTCTATCATTATTAGTAATTTTCTATTAAAATTCTGGTTTGCGTTTTTTTAGCGAGCTGAATTTCTACGGGATGGGGTCGTTAACTCCATGCCTAACCCTCCTCCTTCATCCGAACTTGGGACCGTCAGTAGTTCCTCCCCCCTATTAAGATAACAAACCTGAAGTTCACTAAATAATAATAATAATAATAATTCATATACAAACTGTAAATTATTTATTTATCTTAACACATAGATATTGGTACAATGAAGCACTAAACAGATATACGCCACACAAATCTAATCTCATATGTGTGAGGGCTGTGATACTGTCCAGGTGGCCAAACCGAAGCAGGTGGTTTTCTTAAAGGGCCACACCCGGAGCCTTCGACCTGAAGGTCTGATCCACAAGGCAGTGGAGCATCGTAAGGAGATGCAGTCCCATGGTAGCCGGTGACCAACGATTGGTTCATACGCCATTTGTTCCCTCAGGATCCTGGAGCCTATGTACACCATTGGTTTGGAATCAGGGTTTTCCAATCCCCTAGTTTGACTCTCCATGTCCACCAACCCGGTTAAAGCGCCGGACATTCAATTTTCGTCCTCTTGATTTTGTAAACAACACCTCCGCCACGAGAAAGCAGTGAGTCAGACTTCTCTGGCAGAGGCTATATACACGTGTCCATGTGAGAGCATTTGGAGAAGGGAGAGGACTCTCCCCACTCTCGGCCGTACCAGGACATTTGGGGGCCCAGAAATCCTCAAGAATAGTTCAGTAAAATGTAAAATAATTTTCGTGATTTACAAGAATCAAAAGAGAAATACCCAGATATTACGTCATTAAAGTAAAGGTTCCTTCGAAGCAATACATGTAATCAGTTCTATAAAAAAATGAAAGATTTTGAAAGTAATTAGAATGAATTCTACCGGAAGTAATTCATATAAAGTATAATTGTGAAGAATAATTCCTGAAGATGGAAAGTAAATAACGAGCAATGTTTGAGCATAGGGCGATCATTAGTATTCTTCATTCATCTCTGTCTTGAATAATCCTTTCTAATTGTTTCCAGTTTTTTATTCACCTTTTTCATGTCTGTTTCCAGTTCTGAATATAGTGTATACTTTGATCTTTCTCTTTACCGTTTCTCTTCATGATTCTAAGTCAATTCCTGTAACTCATGTAAAGCTACTGCCGATCCTAGGCATGGGTAAAGAAGGAGGTTTGGGAGTGGGGTTAGCATCTCCTATTCTGTAGAAAACAACTTTGCTAAAAAAACCCAGCTAATGTTGAAATTAAATTTGGATTGATTCATTAAAATCATATAATCAATGTATTTAACCTTCATCAGTTCACGATGTCATGTGAATGTCTCTTATTACTAATGGTAGGAAATGTATTCACTCATTACAGTTGAACTCCCTTAATAACTGCTCCTTCAGTATAGGACTGAAAATCCAAATTAAGGCTGATATACACTAATGTAATTCTCATCTTCCTAATCTCGTTGTTTTGTACCAAAGAATCGCTTATTGCTCATGATCATATCTTTTATTATCAATTTAATCATATTCTCATGACTATGTCTACCAAGAATAAGTTTTAATAAAGGTCATATAAAGGAACGTTAAGCGTTCGCATGAGAGACTGAAGGCCCTGGGTTCGAACCCCGTGAGCAGGATCGTGGATGTGCACTACTGGGGAGTCCTACAATAGAACGAAACGACCGTCTAGTGCTTCCAGGTTTTCAATGGTGGTCTAACATGGATAGGTTCATGATCTCAATCAAAGACTTAGTAATCTCCACAACCCACATGGTAATAAAGGAAAATTTGATGAAGTTGTTGGTGTTATCCATTATGTTTTATCTGTTTACCTTTCAATGACCATAAAGCATCTATCAAAGAATTTTCAACATTATGTATCAAATATTTTACGTAATAACAGGCAAAAAATCGATTGTTAATGATACCTTTTACGCATCTTTAAACCGCATACATAAAGTGGAATCAAGCTTTTGTGAAAAACCATATCCTTATACTAATGGATCAACTAGTAGATTCAATACATAATCATCCCTTTCTCTTATAACTTGTGGACTATGTGCCTTGTTAATGTATAACGTGATGATACCACCAATTAGAGTACAGTGAATTATCAGTCGGGCTAAGGACGCATAGAACCCGTACGTTCAGTCTGGAGTCTTGATTGGTCCTGCTTGCTGCCTAGCCCAGCCTGTTGAGTCCAGAACACAAATCTCAGCCTCCGCGATATGAATCGTGGATTTCAAATATACTGGGTTTATATACCAATCAAACAGACCACATCGTGCCATAAAATAGGAAACAACATTTGTACAATAATTAGCCATATGTGGCTGTGAATATGGGAGGTAGTAAATGATAGACAGGGCATAATTCAAGAATCGTATATCGTAGAACAATGATCTATGGGTCAAAATAAAGCTTATAATGAACGGAGCATGAATATGAATCGCTTAGTTACCTAACAATTACACAATAAAAGAGTATATGTATAATATTAGTCTAAAAATGGACTCCATCAGTTACCATTTATTATTCTTATCGGGATATAAAACTTTCCTTGTATCGTCTTCGGTTGTAGAGGAAATAAATCAATTGCTTTTTGTTGTATTCTGATTGGTTGGAAGATGTGTCAATTTATTTCAAATAAAAGTACAATTTCCATTACATAATATTTCTGAATGTACCCATTGGTTATGTTAACTATTGAGTATCGGTTCGCGTATGTGCATACTGTGCTGATTTCCTTGGTATAACTGTTATGAAAAAAAGTTTGTAGAGTAGGTAAAATGTAGTTCGCTGTGAATTACAGGATGTGCGTTCCGTCCTATTCGACACTTATCATCTGGATGTACCTGCATTTCAGTGTTGATGCTTAATTTGTGACTCGAATCGTTGGTGTCGACATTAATAACGAACAGTACAGAGTAGGTGTTAATTCTGCGGCGCAGATACATGTAAATAACGCAATCCAATTAAAAAGAAGCCCGTGTCGTGGCTTTCACTACTAGCTACATCTCATCCACTGAATATTAAACCCCACAAATGGTTTCTATACACATAGATTCATCTTTTGATTTAGCATGGTTACAATGCTAAGATGCTAAGTAGAGCGATGATCACACCCTTTCAACAGTGTGATTTTATCATTAGATACAGAATCTCTGGTCCAAATGATGAACTCTTGCCGTGTGAACTGAAAGTTCATGATTTCAACTATTGAAATTATTAAAATCTTGACAAAACCCCTTCTGGTAGGCCATTACAAAGAAAAAAAATTATTAAAGTACACAAAAAGAAGTGAGATTGCCACTCTGGATAATAAATCAGTATTACCAGGGTAGGTTAAGTGTAAAGACAACTTGTTTTTGAACAAATAAAGGGGATTTCAGTTTCCGTATAACCAAGGCTTCAATAAACCTTAGTATACGTGTAGTGAAGAAGAACACGGGTGGGGACAATCGATTGTATTTAGCACAAAAATTACAGACTATCTCAATAAAATGTGAATACCATAAAGTCAATCGTCAATTTGCAAAATATCATTCGATCATATCAAACTGTACTGTTCCCGTTGCAAACACTAATCCATTGTCGCCCATTCCATTGTACATGCGTTTTCTTACAATTCCATTGTGTTCTTGCTCTTCCTTTCTTGAACTTCGCCATCTTCTGCTGCCAGACATTACGTTCTTTTAACGCACGTTATATACTACTTATATCAATATAAGTAGCTCACACCACATACGTCCTTGAAGTCTTTTGTATAAAACTACAAATGCTGACTTGATATCAACCTTATGACCAGTCTCAATCAAATGTTTCACAATGGAGGATGACGTCAGTCTATCATGTGATCTTATTTGACCATTGGAATTCATTTGTTTCTGCAATCATTTTGGCATGTGTTCACTCACCCTTAATTGTAAATCACTATTGCTCCTCCCTATGTACATGTTTCCACAGATACATGTAAATTGATAGACGTGATGGGATGTGACACAATCGCTTTCGTGCTGCTTGGACTTTTGGTGAAACATAGACCTTGTTTTATTTCAATAATGACAAGTTGGGCTGCATAAAATGTCCGGTTGATAGCTAATTTAAGTCTCTGTTTCAACATGAGACTATTTGTGTCGCCTCTGAATGGTAACATAATGTAAACTCGGTTTTTTAGGTCCCAGAAGCGTCATAAGTCTAATCGTATAGCAACCCTTCCAGCGATTTATGAACTCCAATGTATAACCATTATTCATTCACGTATCATCGTCAACCTAATCATCACTTTGTGTATAAATTGCTTCATGGGACTCTGTTACTTATTCTAATAGAATTTCATTTGTTTTCTACCATACTGTATAATGATGAATACTATTTAGCCTAAAGATATTCTCTTTAAAATAATACACTTCATAATGTATAGCTACATCTCTCAATTAAAATACAAAACAAATTTGTTTACAAATTGAGTGTGTGTGTGTGTGTGTGAAGGGTGGGGGGAAATTGGGAATATATTAGTTGATAGCATGTATAAAATTACAATCCATAGTAACAAATATCTGAATGACTTGTTTTTCTATTTTCAAAGAAAATTGTTTGACAATAAATGTAAAAACAATAGTTGAAATCATGAGTCCATTGAAGCTAGACCACCATGGAAAACTTGGAAGCACTGGATGCGCACTGCTGAGGAGCTCCATACTAGGACGAAACGGCCATCCAGTTGTTCCAGGTTTTCCATTGTGGTCTAGCTTTAATTAACTCATGTTTTCAACTATTGAAGTTATGGCTTACCTTTAACCTGTCTAGTTGACCTTTTCATTTTCATATATAAATGTTTTTAACAAGTGTATGTGTGATCAGATTGTTGGAAATGTATTGAGCAAATATATCATCACATAGTTCTGATAATCTCCATCTTTTCATTGCGTTATCGAAATTTATCCGAGTAACTGTTTTAAAGTGATCATTAATAGTTTCTTTTTATTTATTAAGGACAAGAGCCTCACCACCACCAGGATTCTCTATACAACTTTGTCTTGGATAATCTTTTCCAGTTGCTATTCATTCTTTTGATATCTGATCACAATTTTCAACGCAGTGTTCATTGGTTATCCTATATTCTGTCTCCCTTCAGGATTCCAGGTTAACGCTTGACTCGTAATGCAGCTTAATGATTTCCATATTGTATGTCCTATCCACTTCCACTGTCTTTTCCTAATTTCCTTTTTGGATAGAGGCCGGTAGGCTGTTACTGATGGCATCCGGTTAACAACGGACATTCAGTATGTTTTGTTGACGACTATATATAAATATTTGTACATTTCTAATGATGGTTATGGTAGCTTAGCTAAAGAGATTGTGAATAGCTTTAATTCAATTGCTTTCTAAGTTCGATAGGTTCTAGTGATAAGTTTGTTGGTGATGACGTAGATATACACTTTTGATGGATCTTACA
Organism: Schistosoma guineensis; assembly: GCA_944470375.2. Classification (NCBI taxonomy): domain Eukaryota; kingdom Metazoa; phylum Platyhelminthes; class Trematoda; order Strigeidida; family Schistosomatidae; genus Schistosoma; species Schistosoma guineensis. The sequence continues at coordinate 44,634,006 of OX103892.1, read as the reverse complement.
CTGTGAAGAAATAGTTGTCCAGTGCTTTCTGATTCTTGTTAGTTGTCTCTAGTAAAAAAAACCACACTACTTTCCATAGAAACACTTAAATAACTGACAATTATCTGGTAAAAAGGCTCTACTTTAGTACATCATAATGATACACACACATTGATCATAATGGTATGTTACACAGAGGATCGAATCGCTGGTAATATTACTGAATATAGTCTTCGGTAAAATATCACTTTAGTTTGCTTCTAAATTATAATGAAAAAAGTACCAATACAGATTAATGTCAAGTGAATAAATCATAGTTATGTCCTCCTGGTTTAGAACTCCTATAAAAATAAATCTAGAAGACAAAGTGAAGGAGTTATGAATCCTTATATCAAACTAATAGTTCATATCATTAACGATTATCGTTTCGAAATATGAGCTGGATGGCATGAACAGTTAACTACTTTGTACCTGATATGACTTTCATGAATACAACTCAATGTCAGACAATATTGGGTATATAAGTCTTTTTCAGATCATGAATCGATCGATGTTAGACCACCATTGAAAACCTTGTAGCACTGAAATATGGTCACGCAATTTCATGGACTGAAGTCAGACATTGTCATTGTTCAATGTCGGCTCAGTGGTCAAGAGGTTAAGCATTCCGGGAATCGAACCCCATACCGTTTGCTTCAAACATCATCGCGTTATCCAACTAACTGCTGAGTCCTGATAGCCAGCTGCTTGTGCAATGGGGTGAAGTTTGAATTCAATTTATGTTGCTTTACTTGTATCATCCCATTGTTGTTTAGGACTGCAATCGAGCGGTTTCCATCAGGACTCAGTAGCTAAGTGAATGACGCGATGGCGTTTGAAGAGAACGGTACTAGATTCGAGTCCCGCAGGTACATCTAGCTGATGATTGCCACTGCTAGTCACTATTCATCTTTTCTAAAAAAGCTTGTGAATTAAGGTTATATAGAGACAATCCTCACAGTGTTTACATATGCCAATAAGAGACCGATAAATTACAGTCCTAAATAACAATGGAAAGATACAAGTAAAGCAACACTAAGTGAATTTAATCCAATTCTTTGTTTTTACAATTATTCAATTAGATGAATGTTTCCATTTTCATAGATTTGCCAGAAATTACTCATTCTATCATGTGATTGAAACTATAAACTTAACCGGCAGTAATCGACATTGAACACTTCAATATTTAAATGGGAAATTGTTTTCCTCAAAAGAAAAAAATATAATGATAAATGATTATATTCCCTGACAAATTGTTTACTCACATAAATATATATCACAAGGGGTTTTTGAAGTTATTATAATACTTTTTATAGTTGATATCATGAGTCCATTAAAACTAGACCACCATGGGAAACTTGGAAGCAATAGACAGATGTTTCGTCTTATAGTGGGACACCTCATTTTCATGGATTAGTTGGAGTTTGACATTAACACCGTTGGCTGCCAGCTCAATAGTTTAGAGGTTAAGTGCTCGCACGAGAGACTGATAGTTCCTGGGTTCGAATCTCACGGGGGAAAGGGGAATCGTGGGTGCGCACTGATGAGGAATCCCACAACAGGACGAAACGGCCGTTCAGTGCTTCCAGGTTTTCCATAGTGGTCTAGCTTCAATTGACTCATGATCTCAATTATTAAAATAAATATATCTTATATATTGAGATTAGATGGTGGTTGGAGGTAGTCGACAGGAAACCCTAGACCCGGGTTTCATGCTGCTTGGCACACGTCAGCAAGGTTTACCCGTAATCTTCAAGGAACTGGTGCTCTCTGACGGATTCGATCCCGTGCTACCCAGCTTCACAGTCAGATACGTTACCACCGATCTATTCGGGCCGCGACCGACCTCAAGATTACAGGTACACCTTGCGGACGAGTGCCAAGTAACACGAAACCCGAGCCCAGGGTTTCCTGTTGACTACCTCCTACCACCATGTAATCTGAATATATAGTGCCCGCAGTGTCGAGTCACCTAGACTGGTGGCCACATTGCAACATAATCGATAGCATTCGATCTACACTAAATAAGGACTTGGCACACATTACATTGATCACCACCCAGTGATCGATCAATTGTGATATCTTATACATTCAAATGAAAACAATAAGTAACATTGTTACCAAAGTTTGACTTGATCATTTCAAAATCAGTTGGATAGATTTTGAGATGATGGAGACAATTTGTAGCTTAAGGGGATAATTTTGATGAAGTTTATGGTGAAGATATTGTTTAGAAGAATGATGAAGGCCCCATGACCAAACCATTCGTCTCAGAGAATTAAACTTCATAAAAAATTGGGTAGGTTGTTATAAATAAAATTAAAGTAGCCTATATATATATATATACTAATGAACAGAAAAAAGAATTAGATTTTCCGATGTTTCGTGACTTATTTATGCCGCTTCTTCAGAGGAACTAAATAACCAAATAAGAACTATTAAATAAAGAGATGTTCTTTTAAATAAGAATGGCATAAAATCAATAAAGATCAAGTTTCTTATACTGAATAGAATACAATAGAAAATCGATTAAGGATTATTTACTTAACATTAAGATACGCTTGAATAAATGTTTTTCACTATAGATTTTTAGTTAAAATTATCAACATGTAATTGTTATAACTTATGGCCTTGTACACTATCGATCGGAACAATGATGAGCAGTCTAGAATCTTTACCAGTGCTTCTTCTTGACTAGATCTGCTTGTTAAGCTACAGCAACAACTTACTGTGGGAAAGAACAAATCAACTTCCAGCTGATGAGGAAATTAGGAAATGAATTTGAAAGTGGGTAGGATATATATTATGGAAATCATTAAACTGAATCACAAGGCAAACTCTAACTTGAAATCCTGAAGGGGAACGAAAAAGAGGAAGGCCAAAGAACACAATGTGCTGAGAATTGGAAAAAGACATGAAAAGGATGAATAACAACTAAAACTAACTGAATAGGATTGTCCAGGATATAGTTGGATGAAGAATACTGGTGGTCGGCCTATGCTCCTTCATGAGTGGTAAATAATTCAGTGAATTACACATTGACGTCTGAAGTGAAATATATTGAGTTTAAGTCATAATGTGAACATCAATTTTAGAATATAGGTATATCAAGCAGACAATTACTAGCTAAAAATGAACGTCGAATCCTGAATTATAATTTAAGCGACAATCTATCTATTCTAGAAAATCTTTCTAATGATTATAATAGTAGTAAGTGTAGCTGTAATGGATTCAATCAAAAGTAAAATTACTTTATTAGTGATTGTCGTATTCATTTAAGATTATTTCTATTTTTAATCGAATATAATGAATATTGAAAAGAGTAAACACAAAGATTCTAACAGAATAGCATGAATTCATTTTATCTCGTCTGAGTCTCTTCAACTGCTGACAACCTGTGATATGTAAGGATGGTCCATGGGTGAACTCAAGGAAACTTTTAAATGCTCAGAAAGAGTCGAAGATATTTCATTCAATCATCTTTTGGAAAAATATTCCAGAATCCATACATGTAGCTTCTCTATACGACAAATGTTAATAACCCTCTGTGTGTGAATTGGATAACTATAATGATGATTTCGTTTTTACTAAGAATTATAAATACCTAACAGTTCTGTTGAGGCAAAATCCGCTTCACACGTCCGCGTCGTGCCTCCTGGATAATGAGACGAATGACTCATGAACTAACGTGAGCGGTAACCCGGGTGGTGGGGATGGGGCTAATCACCTACTCTTACCTTCACCCACCAAACGATTACGAAACCCATAGAGAAACATAGCACAATTACATGTGGAATGGAAAACGACAAAAAATTTTCGAAAGTGGTGCATGTATCATATGGAGTTGCTCGTCATTGGACAAACTCCAAAGGATTGCGGAAACAGCTATTCTAGCCCCGGTACTTGTTCCGTGCTTCGATGTGGCCTGTTTCTCTCCAGAACGGTCTAAAATGCTTCACCAACTTGTTTGGCTGGAAGGGAGGAACAGTTCTGTACCATAAATGACACTGTTTTAAATAACATTCCTTTCACTTGTCTTCTGTCTTCTCATTTGCAACTTGGGAAGGTTCTAGCATTCGAGTGCTGAAGTTATACGTGGCACATTAAGAATCTAAGCTCTAGATATAACAGATATTTAAACCTTATAATTGCATAATGGGTTTAAATTACTTACATGAAAGGGTTGGGTTGGAAGTTATATTGGAGACATATTCGTACAGTGTATCAAGGGTGTAAATAAATTGAATAGACTGAATGCTGTAAATATATAAACCTTATGTGAAATAACATTCTACAAGATTGATTGTGAAAACAGTTCAAACAGCCAGAAACAAGTGATTACATAGTGAGTAAACATGGCTAGGAATATAGTGAATAGAGCTCAGTTGATAAAATAAGATTATTCATTTAGAAGATAGTTGAAATAAAAACTCAATGATGTAATAAATATGAGAAAGTGTTTGAAGAAAAAGAAAAAAACTTTTTAAAGATGCAGCGAAGGGCTATTTGTTACTAAGGCAACGAAAGATTAATAACCATCTCCTTTCGAACACATAAGTCAGGTTTTTGACGCCTGATAGCAACGGCTTCAGAAAACTGGAGTTTGGATCACCTTAATGATTGCAAGGTATCTATCTGATGTCCTATATCAAGGAGATGTTTTGGTGATTGCACTATTTGGCGTCTTTCTTTCTCATGTTCAAAAAATCTAAAATATGCCCTCTTTACTGTTTAGCCAATGTAGTTGCTTTGGCAGCGATAATGTAATGTTTGTTTCTTATTTTCAGTATTCTATTTTATTCAGTTTAACATTGATTTATTTCAGAGTGATGCTTATTCAAGATATGTTATTCTTTGTATGAAACTTACACGAACCACGTCCAGCATGGCATGGAGCATTCGATTTTCTTGTAACTTCATATATGTAACTTTTTCCCAATTAATAATCAAATAAGTGTACAAATCAACACAGAAATGAGTGTATCTTCGTCTATGGTTGTTGTATGTATTTTGAGGTGAATAAATCTTCACTTTTACTAATGATTTGTGTTCTTCTTACTTCACATCATGGGAATTGTAGTGGTTCCTTGTTCAAGTATAAATAATAAGCGATGTATATATAACATGTACAATATATTGATGGTCAAGGATAGAAAGTCGACAAAACGAAATTCAACTATTGAAATTACTAAAATCTCCACAAAACCCCTTCTGATAATAATCATCTACTCACTAGTGACTGACTTCAAGAGACACTCCTGGAGTTCTAGTGAGAAGTCGTAATCAGTGGAGTTCAACCAGGTATGTTGCGAGATATCAACTCACTGAAAACAATGGTGTACGGTGGCGCAATTTCGTGGATCGGTTGAAGTTATACATTAACACCATTGGATTCCTGCCAGCTCAGTGTTCTGATGGTTGATCGCTCGCGTGCGAGACTGGTAGATCCTGGGTTCGAATCTCGCGGTGGGAGGTCAGTATCGTGGATGCGCACTGCTGAGGGATCGCATACTAGTACGAAATGGCCGTGCAGTTATTCCAGGTTTTCAATTGTGGTCTAGGTTCAATTGACTCATGATTTAAACTATCCAAATCGAAATTCATAAAACATCAGAAATTTAACATAAAAATATGTATCAAGTTCATTTGAATTACTTTAAACATTTAATCAACCTATAATTATGCGATTTTCCTATTTTGTTAAAATCGTTAATCCATCAATATCAGAACAGCATTTCAAACCTGGAAGCACTAAACTCTCATTTCACCTTTGTTATAACGCTCGGTTTTACTTCGTCTACACCTATGGGACATTAATTTACCTTAGACAAATATTTACACTAGAGTCCCTCTCAGTGTCTATTCTACAGGACTTTAATACAATTGAGATCAAGAACACGCGATTAGCCTTACTAGAATGTAAATATATTTCTACATCAAAAACCGACAACAATTTAACATCAATGAACAGTCAATCAGTCACCTGTCAGACTATTTACATATCTGATTAAGCAGACAACCAATCACTATCATTCTCGCCCACACATATCAACCCTATTATGGGACTCTTCATCAGTAAGTATCAACGGTCGCGCACTTAGGACTCAAACCTGACAACTTCGATCTCATATGCGAACACTTAATCTCTAAACTATTAATCCGGTATCGAATGGACCGATGCATATATGTTCCTGGTCCCACGTTGTAGCTGACTGACTGACTGAAGTACTACTACTCCTAGGTCGAATATCATAAGTCAAACTATAGAACAATGATTACTTGATTACAAACCACAGTAAAATACAATTTAAACAGATATGTGATAAATGACAGATCTCGTATCATCATCATCATCATCATCATCATCATCATCATCATCATCATCATCATTGTGATCATCATTGGTTTATTCAATATGTTGTAGATTATAGCTTTACATTTCGTATCTCATTATTAGCATTATTATTGTTGTTAATCTTCATTCATTATGTAGGGAACAAGAACAAGCAAGTGGAGGCAATCAGATGTATTTGAATATAAAATTACAGAAACTCTATGTAAGATCTAAGAACCATACAGTAAATAGTTCATTTGCAAAATGTCAATCACTTGTCTCAGACATCCGGAAGTATTGAGTGATGACTTTAGTGCTACGAAAAATTCCAGTTTTGAGGCGTTGCTTGTATTGTAGTTTACTTCATTTCGGAGTAGATGTTTTTCTATGTTTGTTAGTGGTTGTTTCGACAGGATGAACAAGCAGTTGTTTGTGTTTTCCTCCATAAATGGTTTTAAGATCTTGATTAGTTTGTTCTTTAGAGTGTTTCTTCCTTGTTCTCTATGTCGTTGGCATGATATCTCCATGACTGTTGTCAGGATTTTCAATTTTTCTAAGTTTGTGCTGATGATGTCGTTCAGAAGAACGATAAAAACTGCACGATCAAACCATCTAGCTCAGAGAACAAAACTCCATCGAAAAAAATGTTCCACACTTCAATAGTTCAGATCATGAGTCAATTGAAGCTAGACCACCATAGAAAACCTGGAACAACTAGACGGCCGTTTTGTACTAGTATGAGACTCCTCATCAGTGCGCATCGACGACCCCACCTCGCGGGACTCGAACCCGGGGCCTATCAGCCTCGCACCAGGCGCTTAACCAACCTGACTACTAAGCTGGACGGCATCCAACGGTGTTAATGTATAATTTCAACTAATCCACGAAATTAAGCGACACATCCACCATTGTCATCAGTGAGTTACTATCTCACAACTGACCCGGTTGAATTCCACTGGTCACTGCTTCTCACTAGAACTTCAGAATACATATCTTGAAGCCAGTCACTAGTGAGCACTTCATTGCTCTTCCATTTCAACACAAATCATTCTTTGTTCTCATTTTTTTCTAAGATCTTCATAACCTTCTACCTCCAAACACTTCACTTTCAGTTGATGATACATACTACTTATATCAGTAACCTATACTGCTATTATACTTTCTTTTTATAAAAAAACACTTCTGATGCTTTGTTAAATTGATCTGTTTCTCTTCTTTGTCTCATTCAATCATCATTATGTACCAAACCCCCCCCCCCAAAAAAAAAAACGATTGATTCCATCTATCAATTCTCACAAGACATGAACCGTAGAAATCATAATGAAATACACCATGACAGGATAATAATAATTTTATACTTATCAACTATATTATTCCTTTTCTATATCTATAATGATTATAATCAAATTACCTTCGTTTTTCTCAAATGGTTGTTTTAATTAATGCTACGATGGATTTAATTTATGCGCTAAAATCAAACATGATGAATACATATCTATCTATAGATCTTTTTTATTTGAATTAGAAGCGTTCTTCTATTGTGAATAAAACAAATGTTAATTGATGAAGAAAGATATCAAAAAGGATTAATGTAATGTCAGGGTTGAATTATTTCAAATGTGCTTGCCTATTGAAGCGTTTCTTTTTTTATCTTGTTTAATGTATAGAAGCCCCCAAATGCCTTAGTACGGTCGAGGGTGTTGAGAGTTAATTCTTCTTCTCGAAATATTCTCATGTGGTCACGCGTATACAGCCACTGATAGGTAACACCTACTTACTGCCTTATCGTGACAGGGGTGTTTTTTTTTCAAATGGTGTATGAGTCTATTGAAGGTGCCACAGGTGTTTGTAGTTTAAAAACAGTTTAATAAGCAACACCTTCTATAATTGAATCGTGCCCATACATTGGTCAACGGGTAGCATGGAACTGCATCTCCTGACGTTGCTCCACTGCCTTATGGACCAGACATTTGGGTTAAAGGCTCCGAGTGTGGCCCACCAAGTAAACCACCTGCTTCGGTTTAGGAACCCAGGCAGTAACACAGCTCACACACAAAGCAAGTGAGTTCCGTGGTGCTTATGTATTCGGTGCCCCTTTGTACCAATACTTATGTGTTTAAATAAATAAATAATAATTTCAATAGTTAAAATCACGAGTCAATCAAAGCTAAACCACCATGGAAAAACTGAAAGCACTGGACAGCCGTTTCGTCCTATTGTGGGACTCCACATCAGTGCGCATCCATGATCCCGCCTTGCGAGATTCGAACAAGAAACTCATAGGTAAATGGAGTAGTGATTGTGAATGATATATATATTTCTATGTTTAACAATATACACTTCATTTTGTTTTCTGAACTTTGTCTCGAAACAATTGGTTTACTGTTTATGGCAATGAGACTGCATAAAAAATAGATGTATGAAACAAGTTTAAAAGAAATTGATATATAAATAGTCTTGAGATGGTGGAGAAGATTTGTAGCTCAGGCGAATGATTTTAATGGAGTTTTGTTCTTTGAGCTTGATGGTTTAGTCGTGAAGTTTATGTGCTGATGATGTCTTTCAGAAGAACGATGAAAGCTGAACGACCATACCATTCAGCCCAAAGAACGAAACTCCATTAAAAATAAAAATAGTCTGTTCCACTTTAAATTAACAATTTAAGATCACTTAATCATATACTTCATGATCTCAACCAAAAACTTAACAATCTCCACAACCCCCATACTGATAATTAACATGTGCTCACTAGTGACTAGCTTCGTGAGGGAATTCTCGGAGTTCTAGTGAGAAGTCGTGACCAGTGGAGCTAATCCGTGTCGGGTAGAGACAGGTATCTACCTCAGTACAATGGAAGGTGGTCGCGCAATTTCGTGGATTGGTTGATGTTAGACACTAACACCACTGGTTGCTGGCTCAGTGGTCTAATGGTTAAGTGCTCAGGCGCGAAGTCAGTAGGTCCTGGGTTCGAATCCCGCGGGGTGCGGGATCGTGGATGCGCACTGTTGAGGAGTCCCATACTAGGACGAAACGGCCGTTCAGTGCTTCCAGGTTTCCAACGGTGGTCTAACATCAATTAATTCATGATCTCAACCAGAAACTTTACAATGTGTTGTTCAGTTAGTCTTCTTTTAAGAATTTCTTCGAGTTGACTTATGTCTTCTATTTGACGATATTTAACTGGAGTTTACTACTAATGACAGTTTCCTTATGTTGTATTATTTTAAACGTATAAGTAAATTGTTTTCTGATAATGATTACAGAATGAAGTGTAAATTAAATAAATGAATTGGCTGATACATAATTGATAGGTTGTCGTGTCTAGTATGATATCAAGTCCATATGGTTTATTTTACCTTCCAGAAAGACTGACTAACTTATGCTTTACAATGTCACATTCTGACTTTGTTAATTATTCGATTATTAATCTTGGTTGTTTATATGAAACTCCACCTGTAGCCCCTCTGGAACCACTGCCGATTGTAAGCTCGGATAAAGCAGGACGGTTGGGTATGGGGTTAGCGACCCCATTCCGTAGAAAACTAGCTCGCTAAAAATAATCTGATTAAAAAAAAATTTATTCAAGCCATTTGGATCTGTCTAAGCAAAATACTTCCGGTCTGTTGGCCAGACACTATCACTAACAGCCTACTGTGAGAGAGAACAAACTAAATCCCAGCAGAGGAAGAAACCAGGAAGGACCACTGCAATTGGATAGGACACACACTGAGGAAAGCACCGAAATGCATGACAAGGCAAGCCCTCACATGGAATCCTCAAGGCCAAAGGGGTTGAAGAGGAAGACCAAAGAACATATTACGGCGAGAAATGTAGACAGACATGAGAAGAATGATTAAAAATTGGATAGAACTAGAAACGATGGCTCAGGACAGAGTGGGTTGTAGAATGCTGGTCGTTGGCTTATTCTCCATTGGGATTAACAGGTGTAAGTAAGTAAGTAATGTGTTCATTGTTCACCCTATCCATTACATATCTGCAACTTATTTTTCGTCTGAATACAATTATCGGGTCACGCTTGATCAAATCAAGTTGGCTTTCTCGCCTTCTATCTCCTTTTCGCATTCTTCACTTCAACGAATGCTTGAAATAAATACATTGAATGCAACCAATATTTGGCTTCTTATTACTACTGTCATACAAACAGGGTTAACTCAAAGAAAATATGGAGTTATATAGAAGATTTATGTTCATAACATATTCGCATCATCAAACCAGAGTCAAATCAGAGCCACAAAAAGGTAATGAAGATAATAGTACCATGGATATACTGTTTCTGAAGTTAGGAACAAAACATAATAAGATGTGACTGTACTTCCCAGTTACTGTTATTAGTAACTTTATTCCGTATCAGATTTTTCGTACAATATAGAATTCTCAGCACAAAGAATTTCAACAAGCATCCCTTTCTTATTTCTTGATCGATCCTGACGATAAGTATTGATTGACCGCCAGTTAGATGTTAGCAGTTCAGGAATTTACATTTGAATATTGGTCATTCTCTTCACAACAAATTATCAGCCATCACGATGACTGGGATTGTACTTTTTTGTAAATTGTACAACGAAAGGTCGTAAATTTTTCATAAACACGCCTGAATAAGTTATGCGAATAATGGATATCATTATGTATTACAGTAAACAAAAACAATTAATTTGTTGAAATATCTAGATGAGAGGAACAGGTAGCCGAGATATTCTTTGTGGTAATGACACTTTACCAACTGACATTATCTCTGGATTACTTTGAATTGAGCATTTACGACAAATTTATTGATAATGGTAAACATAAATCGCATAAGCGGAGGTGAAATCATTTTTCAGCTCAATATGATTCACAGAATATATACAATACTACATGTAGTTATCATTCATTAAAAAATCTAGGTTCATAATAACAAGAAGAAACCACTGCCAAATACCTTAGGAAAACAACTGGCGTATTAGGACAAGAAGTCTTTGTTGAAAGTGTAAAAGTAAAAGAGGATTAGTGTCACATCATAGCACATCAGAATACAGAAGATGAATGAGAATCAAGTTAAAAAATCATTGCGCTGGCTAGTGGTAGTATTCAGTGTTTTTCAGTTTGATATTCCACTCGAACACTCGTATCTTGCTAATGTGACGATTATTCGTCTATTGACCTTTAAGTATTCACACTCTCAAACTACAAAGAGATTTCGTGCTGACCTCCGTTTCTCAATGTTTGAAGTGCGGTCTACTGTCACTGTCCTGATGTAACGTCATATATAAATGACGTAACCGGATGAATAGCTCACCTAAGACCCTTAAAGAAGTAAGCATCGGATGCAGAGAGTGTGTAGACCTTGAAAAGTAGAGTTCAATCATAAACACTTATCAAGTATATGTTGCATACATATATCAAATGCTCATGTTCAAAGCTTGTCCACTGCATAGTATACAGAGAGTCATAAACACAGTAGGCATTATCATCGCGTCAGCATAGAATTTAAACACCCACAGTATTTTTGCATTATCTAACGAGGTTTTATAATCCACAATTTACGACAGAATGATGGATTAGCGTAATGTCAGTCAACTGCGTACGTTATTTCATGGAAGTTAAAAATATCATCAGTGCCTTATCAAATGCCTTTAGGTGTGGTATGTGAAATGTCTTCCTCTTAGAAAACTACCTTAACCAGTTTCAGCACCAGAATGTTTATATCATTTCATATCAGTTTTTCTAAGTATCTAATACTGCGATGAGTTCGGATATCGTATGTTGCTTTTCTTTTTTTCACTTTAACTAATTTTAAGGATTAGAATTTAAGACTAACAATAAATTTCAACCACGATAACACCGTACGTCTAGAAATCTAATGAACTTTCAGCTGAGCACATCCCTAGGCTGTTTTCATATAATTATTGGGGAACCCAAATGTTTTCTATCATTTTAGATGTGATATGATGGAAAGAAAAGTCTAAGTTAGATTGATTTTACTCAATATGAGTTTTGGTTCAAGACTACCTTCCATTTTGATTCAATGAAATGATTACTCAATGTAGTTTTCTTGTTTTCTTTTCTTGTATGATATTTTATTCTGTATAACATACGATATTCTTGTATTCCATTGACATGAACTATGCTCTGTATGTGAGTTGTTATATATATATATATATATATATATATATATATATATATATATATGTGTGATCTCATTCTAAATCTTAATCAAAATGGGTGTACAATCAATGTATAAATGAGTGTATTTTCTACTAGTCGTCGTCGTCATCGTGTTTTGGGGCTAATAAATCTTCACTTATACCAGTCTTTGTGTTCTTACTTTCACATCGTGGGAATTGCAGAGGTTCCTCGTTCCGAGTATAAGTGATCAGCGTTTTTCCGGCTCAGAAATCGGCGAAGACCAAATATAACAAGATGAAACATTCTTCCTTGTAAGGATACTGAAGTACAAACAATACAGAGAGCGTAGTACTACTGTTATGTCCCGGCAAGAATAATGATTGGTAACTTTTGGGATCCATTTATGGACCAATATTATGCGTATATTTTTATTGTATAGTTGGTAAATAACTAAACCATTCATATTCGTGTTCCTGTTATTATGAGCTTTATTTTGATCTATGAACTATTACTAAACGATTTACCATTCTTGAGTTATGCCCAGTTTATCAAATACTATCTCCCAAATTCACAGCTACATTTGTCTAATTCTTGTACAAATGTTTTTTCGTATTTTATGATACGATATGGTCTATCTGGTTGGTAATGATTCATATTGCAGAGGCTGAGATTGGAGTTCTGGACTTAACTAGGCAGGAAGCAGGACCAATCAAGACTTTAGACTGCTCGCACGTGTTTTACGCGTCATTGATCCGATCTATAAGTCACTGCCCTCTATTCGGCGGTCACAAACTATAACAACTACATGATTCCGGTTTGTATACAAAGTGAAAGTAAGTGAAATATCACTGAATCCTCGTCAAATTATCGAACAAGCTGAATTCATCCATTAAACAGAAGATAACTTTTATTTGAAGAAACCTTGCTATTCTGAACACAATGGTAATAATAACATATGGTCTAATGTTTTATCATCTAGGTATATTGTAATTAGTTCATATTATTTTTCTGTCATAGTATTAAAACTGAAAACTGTTATATGGAGGTTATTAGAAGCCTCAATTTTGTTACGTATTATATGTGCCTAGTACTATTTATTCGTCAATCTCTATGCTCAGTTCTCAAGTGTATGATCTCATGTGCATCATTGACGTTAGATACACCATTATTTCTCAGACTGACTGTATTCCAATTGAGGTTCCATCAGGTCAGTCTGTTATTTTCTCTACAATAATTCCTATCATTTCGTTATCATTTGATATTTACTCACAAGATTTATTGAGATTAATCTTGTAGACTTTCTAAATATATTTTCATATTATCACTCACTTTAGGGAACCAAACACTGTTAATTGGTCAATGAAACACCCAATGATAAAGTTAACATTTCTCTTCATCTCAATAATATTTGAAAAGATCTCCTTACGTCTTTATTGTACTTAAATTGTTTAAGTAGCATATAATTTTATTTACTGGGTTCGAGTCCCAGAGTGAACATCAACTCTGAGATCCAGGTACATCCAGATGATGAGTCGCAAATAGAACGAAACGTGCGTCAAACTGGACTCCACTGCTAGCCACTATCCATCTTTGCTTATAATGCTTGTAAATTAAGGCAATATCGAGGTAATACGCACAGTATGCACATACATCAATAAGAGACTGATCAATTTCAGTCCTAAACATCAATGGGAAGATATAAGTAAAATAATAACCAAGTGAATTAATAATCTTGACTATTCACTAGATGAAATGCATTGTTGCTTTTATCAATGACGAAACGGATAATTCACCAATACACTCAGTAAACTAATTATTAAAACCGAATCTTTAACCTTCGCTTTGGCCTTATTGATCGAAATCGAATGACATAATGTTTCATAAAGACCGTAAAATCTGAACATTGTTGATATATATTTCCTAAGGGAATGATAAACTAAAAGAAATTCCCAGTACATATTAAATTTCGATTGGTTTTTAACGGATGCAACCCACTACGAGGAAATATATCTATAAATTGTCTACTGAATAGATCCATATGAAACAAATATTCTACTGTAGCTCAGTGGTAGAGCGCTCGCTTTAAAAAAACCCAAATGCCCTGGTACGGCCGATGATGAGGAGAGTCCGCTCGCCCTCTCCAAATGCTCCCACATAGCCACGTGTATATGGCCTCTGTCAGGCAAGTCCTGGTCACTACTTTCTCGCACCAGGCGTGTCGTTTACCAAATTGAGAGAACGAAAAGAGAATGTCCGGCGCTTTAACCTGGTTGGTGGACATGGAGAGTTCACCTGAGAGAGCTGGAAAACCCTGATTCCAAACCAATGGTTCACATGAGCTCCAGTATCCTGTAGGAACAAATGGCGTATGAACCAATCGTTGGTCACTGGCTACCATGGGACTGCATTTTCTGACGTTGCTCCACTGCCTTGTGGACCAGACTTTCAGGTCGAACGCTCTGGTTGTTGCCCCCTAAGAAAACTACTTGATTTGGTTTGGACACTCGGGCAGTAACACAGCCCTCACAAATATGAAATTAGATTTGTGTGGCGCATATGTATTCGGTGCCTCCTTGTACCAATATCTATGTGTTAATATAATTCAGTGAATAAACTACTGTTAAACAACTGGATACAGAAGTATAAAAGAAAGAAGCCCATATTTTTTTTAAAGCAAGTGGACATATAAGACCATGTATAACTTTGAGATTTTAAATGTTTGCCAAAATGTATGTCAAAATTTGCAGTAAATTCTTGCAGTTATCTACTCAAGAATGTTGAATAGTTCGTTGATTTTTTTTCAAATTCTCTTGTGATTTTCTTAAGAACACCGATTAGTCAAAGTATTTTCAGTAGCTTTTAGGCATCTGGAGTTAAGTTAACTGGACCTCCTAATAAAGTGACTTTGTAATGTGAGTACAAATAGTAGTGTGATTGATAAGCAACAATTAGAATGATAACATCTTCAACAAATGATATAGACTACTACCTATA
This sequence comes from Schistosoma guineensis, assembly GCA_944470375.2. NCBI lineage: Eukaryota > Metazoa > Platyhelminthes > Trematoda > Strigeidida > Schistosomatidae > Schistosoma > Schistosoma guineensis. The sequence goes on along the minus strand of OX103892.1, from coordinate 44,618,534 downwards.
GGTATTAAGTAGCGTATAATGGCAAGACTAATTTATGGACGAGCAAATCATGGGCGTTTTAAAGATTTCATGGTTACGGCGCAAACTTCAGTGCTTAATGCTAACGTACGATCGGTTTACAGGGAATTTTGTTCAAAACGTGATAATTGAGCGGTTATAAGAAATAAAACATCGAGACTATAATTTGTGGACGAATCAGTCAGGTATAAGATAATAGATCTCGGATTTTAACGTGAAAGCATTTCATCTATTTGACTAAATAGATTTCTAGCATTGTAGCTTATGTCAGTTCATGATGAAAACCCTACATATAATTCCCAAGGCAAATTACGACAATTATTGCGAACTGGATACTAAAAGCATCAGTAACATTGGCTGCAACCAGGTACTACAATATATGCGGATGTTTGGAGAGTGTACAGATCCCTACATAGGCTTGGTTATTTACATCGTGTTGTTATCCACAAGTGGCATTTTGTGTACTCAACAATCAGAGTACACATAAACAATATTGATGCTATGTGCTCGAGGCTGAAAGAGGATTTGAGACTTTATCATTACTCCAGAGGCCGATTATTCTGTAGCCGTATGGATGATTTCTTCTACGATTTTGGAACCTCTGAACCTTTTTCTGACCTCGACAAGTTTTTGAACCACGTATAAGAAGTGTATCCATTTTATTTCTTTGGTTTTGTATAACATCTTTTTACTCTATACTGACTGTTTGCTGAGTGACTAATATTTCCGAAAGTCACTTGAGACTCGTTCAAAGATCGTCCATGAATTAGGATCTCACCGTGTGTAATAGATGAAAATCTATGCAATGAAACAAAAATAAAATCGATGGATTATTTCTTAATCAAGGAATCTTGGACGAGAGTTTTATTGTGTTATTAGTTTAACTTTTGAAGATTAACAACCTATATCCTTGAGTAACACAGTATAAGAGGGCTATTTGTCAATAACAACAGTTAAAATCCTGTAAGATAAAAAATATCATAGTGGATATGATTTAGTTTCATATATACCATTAAGACTGTCAGCTAATGAGATAGGAATATATTCACATTACATTTTGAATTATTATTCTATTATATGTCTTGCATATTTTACCAAGTGTATTGCATTTTCAGACTGATTGTGAAATAGTTTTAGTTACAACCGGAATACGATCATTAGTTATGAATTTCACAAATTAATAGAAATATGGTGATGAGTATTACTTATTTCGACTGTCATAAGTAGTATGTAACACTAGCCACATGTGAAATGCCTAACAGTAGATGATTAAAAAGATCGAACTGAACAGAACAGAAAGAGAAACAAAGAGGAATTGAAATAAAAACAACATTGAAAGAATCATGAAGTATGTAAAAGGACAACTGATGGAATATACGTAAATGCATGAGTGTACACTCACGACAACAGTAGTACTGATGGTATATAGCGAAGCTATTTCTTTATTAATATTTGATCCTTAATTGATTTCAATTAAAATACATACCCCCCCCCACATTTCATTTCATCAACATTCATTAACATTATATCATTTCTTATAATGTAAATTCGAATACAGATTTTAAGCATTCATATATGAGCAGAAAACATGAAGAGTATAGTACGTGTATATGGAACTTGACCTTTGGGTAAGGTCTCTGAATAACAAATGACTCAATATTTATAGTCAAATAATAATGTATACCATACAAGAACACATACACCTCAACAACGGGTACATTCGAAGTACTACATACTCACTTTCATGAAAATAACTAGAATAGGTCTCCAGTGATAATCCTAAGAACATATATTTGCTTAGATGCTCACAAAATACATAACCTTATTAAAACGACATTGTACTGGCTTAGCTTCGTTAATCAATCACCTTGATAACCATCGTTATATACATCTCAGTTCTGTATGAAACCAGACGGCAGTAATAAGTGACAACTATAATTTATTAGCAGATAGCATAGACAACAAAATTATAAACATATTAAACGAATTGGAAGCAGAGAGGTGAATATATGTGTATGCGAGTAAATACAAAGGCGAATTTATAGTCAAATGGAATAAGATGCAGCTAATCAAGGTAAAGGTTAATCATAGGATTCTAGTACATATATACATAGGAAGAAGAATGATTCATCGAGCGATATTTAAGCGATTAACATTTTAGTTACATAGAGCTATATATGCATAGGTTGTCACATGTGGATCAAGTGTATACATTTATACGGACAAATACAAAGAAATAGACGAATTGTTACTGCTGGAACAACGTTGTCTGTTAAGGTTAGTTAACAAAAAGGGATTAACCAGAATTTAATCATAATCAAAATTGATTGTAGGAGAGTGGCTTTAACACATTAGCTGGTTAAACAAAACGTCGGCTGGATAGAAGATATAAATTGTTACTTGTGCTGACCTCCTCGACTATACTTATTATCAGTGTCAATGATATAATATACAGTAATGTTTGGATTATTGAATGAAATCTAAACAAAAGATGCATTGATTCATAATAAGAATATGACTTCATGTTATGTTATGATAATCTATTTCTAACATTAAGCAAAATCATACATAAATTTAAACTCTGTACACAATTTCCCATGAATTTCCTTTTTAAAATATGTACATCATTTTTACATTGTAAAACCTTTCGAAAACTAGTTTTTGCTTGTTTTTGCTTGTCTTTCATGTTTAAGTTACCGTAATGCTCCATTGATTAGTTAATATAGTGCACATGTACGTAATTTGTCCAGGAGCTCCTCTGGGGCTACTTTCGATCTCAAGCCCGGAGAAAGGAGAAGGGTTAAGCATGGGTTAGTGATCCCAACCCGTAGAAAAATAACTCGCTAAAAAATGGTCCACGGATGAACTCGAGGAAGTCCTAAGAAACTCAGAAGGAGTCGAAGATATTTCATCCAATCATCATTTGGAAGAATATTCCGAAATCCCTACGTGTAGCTTTTCTATTCAACTAATGCTGATAATTCCCTGTATGTGGATTGGATAACTATGATGATGATTTCGTTTTTACTAAAAACTATAAATACCTAACAGTTCTGTACCATAAATGGCACTGTTTGGAATAACGTTCGTTCCATTTGTCTTCTGTGTTCTCATTCGCAACTTAGGAGGGTTCTAGCATTCGAGTGCTGAAGTTATACGTGGCATATTAAGAATCTGAACTCTAGATATAACAATTAGCATATGTGGTCCTTATATGATTGCACTTGAGTGTTAATGAAATTAATGATACAATATAACTAAGATGTCAATGGTATCACTTAGAAACAAATTCATTACTTTCAACGTTGACAACTTACACAACAAGCACAAAAATTCAATAATAGTATTAAGAATATGTACTTATAGTTGTTTGTATTTAAGATTAAACTGATCAGTTCGATTCCCAGAAAAACTCTCAATACTTTATTTTAACTCTCTATATACCTGATTAACAAGTTTGAATTGAAATGAAATTTCTGTACTAGGACCACACTATTATCATTCAACACTTCATATACAATCTTTTACAGTATAAACCTATTTCACTATTTCAGTTATTTATATATATCAAATAGGTTCGAATTATTTTTATGGTTAGCGTTTTTCTAGTTAGTTAGTTGGGTTCGCTAACCTCATGCCCAACCCTTCTCCTTTATCCGGGCTTGGGACCGACAGTAGCCCAAGAGAGGGGGTCCAGGGGGAGTGTTTAGATCAGTTGGCCAGACACTATCACTAACAGCCTACTGTGAGAGAGAACAAGCTAAATTTCAGCGGAGGAAGAAACCAGGAAGAACCACTGCAATTGGATAGGACACACGCTGAGGAAAGCACCCAACAGCATTACAAGGCAAGCCCTTACGTGGAATCCTCAAGGCCAAACGGGGTGAAGAGGAAGACCAAAGAACATATTACGGCGAGAAATGAAGATAGACATGAGAAGAATGATTAAAAATTGGATAGAACTAGAAACGATGGCTCAGGACAGAGTGGGTTGTAGAATGCTGATCGACAGCCTACTCTCCATTGGGATTAACAGGTGTAAGTAAGTAAGTAAATTATATCCATCTAAATGCAAACACGAGCAACTTATTACATAAGAATATAAAATCCCTCTTTTTATAGAAGAATATTAAATTATTATTTTATATAGACATATTATACAATTCATCATAAATCATAGAATAGAACCAGTATCATTATAGTCTTTTATAAATTTTCTAAATGAAAAATTTAATCTCTCTACATAATTTATTTTTTAAAGCTTATTTATACTACTAACAAAATGAAGCAGTAGTATAAATGTTAAACCAAAAAAAGTATGGTAAGAATACAGTGATAGGTTAAAACATATGTAGATATAGATATGTAAATATTGATTAACGTTCTATATTAGAAAACTGACGTGGTGCAGGACGATTGGAATAATTCACTTTTGGCATTGGTCTTGTTGTTTGTTGTTGTCCTTGTTTATTATCTAAAATTACATTCGATATTGATCGATGATTATCTTTACGATCTATTTGTTCTTGTAATATATTTTCTAATTGATTAATACGTTGATCAGCTTCTCCATAAACTTGTTGAAGTTCTTGAATTCTTTTAATTGATTGTTTGCTTTTAATGAATACTGTTTCTGAAATTTTAAAAAAGAAAATAATAGTTCACTTTAAAACAAGTTCATTCCGCCTGGAGCCCCTTTTGGGGTTATTGTCGATCCCAAGCCTGGATAAAGGAGGAGGGTTGGGTATGGGGTTACTGACCCTATCCCGTAGAAAACTAAGTTGCTAATAAAATGCTAACCAGAAAAAATAAAAATGTTTAAAACAAAATTATATCATAAGTACTGAAGTGATATTGAATATGGGCAATATTATTATGGTAAGATCTTGTAGTGTCGGTTATTATGTTAAGCCCATATACCTTATTCTAGTTTCGGACAGCCCATTCTATTCATTCAATTTGAGTCACATTCTGACCTTGTTAATTATTTGCTTATCAATCTTCACTGTTTTTACATGAGCGCGTAGTTGTGTTTAGATTTCTTATCCCATTACTCATCGCATGTCTGTAACTTACTTTTGTGTAACCATAAATGCTGATTAACGCTTGATTAAAAGGGAGTTTGCTTACCAGCCATCTCCACTCTGCGTCGTTTCGCTTCTCTCTATTCCATTCACCTCATATATGTATTCACAAGTCCATTCTCGTTATTCGACTTATTTAATTCCTTTATTGACTAACACAATTAAAGTCAGTGATTATATGCGAGGATAGGTGATAACAAACATTCATACGATCTAATTGGAGTCAGATCCATGGGCCACTAAAGTGGAGAGCCCTTTCGACAACATCATCAGACCTAAACGACAACAAAAATAACGGGCCTCCACAAAAATCTCATTTGCTTTATCAAAAATATTGATTTGAGCCTAAGATTATCTTTTTTTGCCACTCATCAATTTCAACCTGGAAACTTTTGAAAATAAAGAAGCATATGACATTTGTTTCGTCTTAATGCTAGACTTTATATTCATGAATTAACCATTGGTCTAACCCATCCTTCTTTAGAGTTCTTTGATAAGTTCCATATTTGTAGATCACTGTAATGAATAAGTCATTAGATGCTTCATTGAAATGAACTGCTGACAGTTAAAACATTCGGATGAATCTGTCTTTAAAGAATCGTTTCTCAGATTAGATCAATCCAAGTCAAAAATCAGCATACAATCGAACAAATCTCTAAGATTAACCAATTAAAAATCAATCACACACCTACTTATCTTAGAATTATACTGTGAAATGGTGACTAATTGAATTCAATCACCTAGACACATTGTATGATTATTATGCTGTGCTACAAATTAATCGAAGATAAAATTATGGTTTTGAAGTAACACACTCAATGTTGGATACAAAAGGCCTGATTTCGATCTTTGCCAAAGTTGTGTTGGTTCACTGATTTAGAGACTTGTAATACAACGAAAAAGTTTTCTTGTGCTTTCTATTTTTGGAATAGATTCACAGCCGAAGAGAATCGTTTCAACTTTACGATTGAATGAATGAATAAATCTTTGATAAAATACCGAATAAGTTTAAAGTATAGTGTTATTGAATAAATCCATAGTTTGATGTGACAAGTCTGTAAGCGATAAAGTGCGTTTGAAAGTTATTCAACAGTGGAGCTAATCCGTATAGGGTTGAGACAGATATTTACCACAGTACAATGGAAGATGGTTGCGCAATTTCGTGGATTGTTTGAGGTTAGACATTAAAACTGTTGAATGCCAGCTTAGTAGTCTAGATGCTAAGCGTTCACGCGTAAGACTGATGGCGCTGGGTTCGAATCCCGTGGGCAGGAGTATGGATGTGCACTGCTAAGGAATCTCACAATTGGATGAAACGTCCATCCAGTACTTATAGGTTTTTAATGATGGTCTAAAATCGATCGGTTCATGATGTCAATCGATAACTTAATAATCTCCATAACCCCATACTGATGAGATATATTATTTCATAGTAAGAGATTTTGTATCCCTTGATAAGTGATAGAAACATTTCTGAAGTAGAAAAAAATTGTATCTTTTATGTTTGTTGATTGATTAGGTTGTCATGACAATTTTTAGACTGAGTTAAAGGATTAAGACAATACGATGAGATGAACCTTATCAGTACTATGAATTGTAAGAAAATGTTCATTTCAATTCTATAATATTAAATAGGTAGTAGTAATACTCCTTAAACTATCTTTGATTTGATATACTTTCAATGGTGTAAGCATTATTTGTAGAAATTGCACTATCAAAGAACCCTAATTCCAATAAGCATAACTGCAATAATTCAATGTTAATTTATATGTATTACTAAGTATTCTGCTAGATGTAATGCCTGGATTCTGAAATTACAGAATAAGATTGATTAAATGACGAATTAATTGGAAACAAAATTGTATTTTTAATGTCTTGATGAGAATATTTAATAGATCTTCATTTTTAGCATTGAGTTATATTGATTGGAATTTTTATTGACAGGACAGTATTAACATGCTCTGGTACGGCCGACGGTGGGGAGAGTTAAATCTTCCTCTCGAAACGCTCTCACATGGCCACGCATATATAGCCTCTGCCAGGGAAGTCCTGATCACTGCTTTCTCGCACCAGTGATGTTGTTTACGAAATTGCGAGGAAGAAAAGCGAATATTTGATGCTTTAACCAGGTTAGTAGATATGGAGAGTTTACCTAGGGGAATTGGAAAACCCTGATTTCAAACCACTGGTGCATATGGGCTCCAGTATCCTGAAGAAAAAAATGGCGTATGAACCTATTTTTGGTCACTGGTTATCATGGGACTGTATCTCTTGACGTTGCTCCACAGCCTTGTGGATTAGACCTTTAGGTTAAAGGCTTCAGGTATGGCCCTCTAAAAAAGCACTTGCTTCGGTCTTGGCACCCGAGCAGTTTTCTTTATTCTATGAAGGAATTAAGTTGAAAGATCGGTCCATTTAACAAACTCATTACAAATGTAAATGATAGCTATTTATCTTCATTAAAAACTAAAATAACACATTGATGTTTGTACAATAAATGACTAATTGTTCAAAAAAAGAAAAAGGAATACACCAACTTAATAATGATTATGCCTAGTCCATCAATTTAAGTGGCTGTTTTCCATTTACTGAAATGATATCAAGTTTAATACAACACTACTACTACTCTTATCACATGTTATTATTATATCTAATTTCCTTAAAATGAATATTTTTGATGAGCTGAATGATTTGGTCGTGGAGTTTTCATCAGTACAAATTTCAGATAGAAGTGAATTGTTCGAATTGGAGATATAACCAAAACGAAGAAGTAAACAATAATAGGTTTAAGGTCAACAACAACCAATCAACATCAAGGTCTACAGGACAAGCTGTGAATCACAAATAGAGAAATTCAAACATTCACAGTTGATTGATTACTGAATGGTGATCAATGTCATATGTGTCAAGTCTTCATTAGTGACACGGGATCAAATCTTTCAGGGAGCACCAGTTCCCTTAAGATTACAGGTAAACCTTGTTAACCAGTGCCAAGTAGTACGAAACCTGGGTCTAGGGTTTCCTATTGATTACCTCCAACCACCATCTAAAATTTGAACACTTCACGGCTAGACTCTAATCTATGGACGACCCGTGAACAAATCTCAAGTGACTTGGGGAACTATTAGCCAATCAGCAAACAGTAAGTATAGAGTAAAAATATGTTATACAAAACCAGGGAAATAAAGTGGATACACTTCTTATACATGGTTCAAAAAATTATCAGGGTTAGAAGGAGGTTCAGAGGTTCCAAAATCGCAGTGCATGCAGTAAAGGAAATCATTCATACGGCTACAGAATAATCGGCCTCTGGAGTCATGATAAAGTCTCAAAAAATCTTACAGCCTCGACCAAATAACTTCAACATTGTTTATGTGTACTCCGGTTGTTGGATGCACAAAATGCTACTTTTGGACAACAACACGATGCACATAACCAAGTCTATGTATGAGTCTGTACGCTCTCCAATCATCCGTATATATTGTAGTACCTGGCTGCAGCCAATGTTACTGGTGCTTTTAGTATCCAGTTCGCAATAATTGTCGTAATTTGCCTTAGTTAGGAATTATATACGCGGTTTTCATCATGAACTGACATCAGCTACAATGCCAGAAATCTATTTAGTCAAATAGGTGAAATGCTTTCACGTTGGAATCAGAGATCTAATATCTTATACCTGATTGATTCGTCCACAAATTTTAATCTCGGTGTTTTATTTGTTATAGCCACTCAATTATCACGTTTTGTACAAAATTCCCTGTGAACCGATCGTACGTTAGCATTAAGCACTGAAGTTGGCGCTGTAGCCTTGAAATCTCTCCATAAATTAGAATCTCCCCCACTTCACTTCTATCTGAAGTTTGCGCTGACGATTAAAAATCTTCACAACCAAACTATGTAGATTCGAGAATAAAACTTCATCTAAATCATCCATTTGAGCTATAAATCTTCTTCTTTATCTCAACAGATTCATTCATCATCATCATCATCATCATCATTTAAATATGTAACTATATAGAGAAATTTCACACAAATAATAATAATATACACCTATATTCATTTCATGTTTAACTCTAGGTGTATTCTAACATTCTTTGTGTTTCTGGTTGACCTGTTAAAACACGATTTATAATTCTCTTTGACAAATTCATTCTATTGCATAAACACTAGATATACATTTATATGTAAGTATATCAAAATGCACAGATATACCATAGTTTACATTAGAAAGTAAGTGACTTGTTAAACAAAATCTATAAACATTGAATAAATTACTTAAATGATAAGAAATATATATGAAAAAGTGTAAAGTGATTTTCAGCAGAATAAAAACTTGTATTCCTAATTGTATGTATTGATAAACTGTGGTGCGTGCTACTTATATTGATATAAGTAGTATATGACGCGAGTCAAGAATGTTATGTCTGGCGGCAGAAGATGGGGGAAGATCAAAAAAGGAAGAGCGGGAATAAAAAGCAGTTAGTATGAAAATGCAAGAACAATGAAGTCCGAGACAACTATTGAACATTCTGCAAATTAAGTATTATAGTATGGTTTTTCTATTTTATCAAGTAATTCCGATTGTCTTCACCTGTGTTCTCCTTCACTACAAAACTAGAGTGAGAATGTTGTAACTAAACAATGCATATCAAAGTATTTCAATATATAATAATGATAACCAGTGGAGTTAATCGATGTCAGAACAAGATAGGTATCTAATTTAGATCATGGAAGATGATCACACGATTTTGTTGAATGTTGGCTAAATGGTTTAGAGGTCAAACGTTCAAACGTGAAATCGAACGGTTTGAGTTTGAATCCTGTATGCGAGATAATGGATGAGCACTGGTAAAGAGTCTTATACTAGGATGAAATGACTGTCAACTGATCTAACATCGATCGATTCATGATGTCAAACAAAAAAACTTAACAATTTTCACAAGTCCCTACTGATAATAATGTATATACTAATGATATATGTTAACTAAGTAATAAACCTGTTATTTATGAATAAACGACAAATATTTCAGTAGTGAACAAGAATGAATGAATTCAAGAATGATGATTAACTAATTTTTGACCTATTTACTGAATGAAATTGCACTCATTATGAAAATTGAGACTGTTGTGTTGAAACTGATGTGGCTTGGTTTCTACAGTTGAGAAGTTCAGAAATGGAAAGAAGTAACTATCTAGTACTTGTGTGGTGTGTGCTACTTATATTGACATAAGTAGCATAGGATGTTAGTCGTGAACAGAAGGTCTAGCAGCAGAGAGACAAGAGGATCGATCAGTGAAGAATGGAAACAGGATGCAATTTGTATGAAAATGCAAGAACAATGAAGTCTGAGTTATTTTGGGACAATCGATAGACATTTTGCAAATTAAGCATTTACTTTATGATTGTTAGATTTTAATAACAAGTCGTGTAATGTTGAGTTAAATACATTCGATTGTCCCCACCCATGTTCTGTTCCCTACATTTGGTGTCGCTGCCAACCAGGAGGTGAGGGGTGCTGTTCTGCGAATGCCGTTGCGGGCCTGGAGCTGAGGTGCTATTTGGGGCAGTCTGGTGCTGAGAGATGGCGTCGAATAGAGTGTTCTGGAGGGGCGGTGTTGGCTGTAGCGGGTGCTGTCGATGGAGAGAACCGGTGGGACGTGCGGCTGCTGGGCGGACATCGGATGTAGATGTCTCAGCAGGCCGGTGGAGCACGGGTGGTAAGCGTCTCAGGTGCCGAGTGGATGTAGGATGTTGTTGCCCCGGCAGCAAATCTAGTTATAAAGTTTTTGGTGTTGTTGGACAGTGAACTTGAATCATCCCATTTATATTAACTAACATATTTTACAAGTGAATACAAACGTGATATTTTCTTTCTATGACTATTAAGTCAACAAGACATAATGTAAAAACCTATCTTCGTCATAGCTTCATAGAATTTCATGATGAAGTGATAGCAAAGTAAATTGTACCATTACAGTTTTAGAATGAAACAGATATGTGTTGCATTAATCTCCTTCCCTTTTCATCTGATCCATTCAATTAAAACATGATATGTATCTGCAAATATGCATTTATTCAGACATATATCCTTATTGTACATCAGTGTTACAATATATTGACAGTTTATTTTGATCTTTGTATGGAAAAATGGATAGTTTTAGATTGACATTCATCCTAAACTAAACATGAGCTAAAACATTTTGTATATGGATCCTATGTCTAAGAGATTATATTGATATCACCTTGGACCAGCAAACGAAACTAAAACCAGCAATGAAATAAAAGGACAAACTAAACTATTCCTCTGCGCTCCAAACCTATCAGCTAGAGGAAGAAGATTAGATTCAGCCAGGAAAATATATAATTTCACAAGCACTACAAGGTTTATTACAGAGAAGACAATTATAAGCCAAGCAAAGCTTCAAATTACTTCAAGATTTCGAGTAAGGTCAATAAGCCTATAAATTTACACTCTTATATCATTTCGTCGGTAAAATACATGATTTCTTTCGAAGAGCACACCGATCTTTAAGTTAACTCTGTTTGTGACTAAACTAACCAATGCATTAGACATGGCGAGTCTAGAAATCGGTAAAACTGTTTGTGACCCAATAGTTCAATATACTCTATTTAATAGTTTGTTTAAACAACAAGTTCTGTTCATTTGATCATTTTTTTCGGTAACTGTTACTTATGAATTGTTTTCACTACTGGAAGCAACATATCATACACAGTACTGTTCAACTAGTCAGTAGTCGATGATCGAGATTCGAAATTATTTATAGACTTTTATATATTCTTTGAGAAAATTCTTTTGTTGAATTAATTATTCAATGAATTAGTATGTTTATAATAAAAAGGCCATTTAATTTGAAATAGGCGAAACTAAAAATTTTTGGACGAACCAATCACGTACAAGATAACAGGTTTCGGAGTTTGGCGCGAAATTCACTTATCCATTTGGCTAAATAAAGTTTTGACATTATAGCTGATGTCAGTTCGTGATGAACACCGTAAATATAATTTCTAACCTTAATCATCAACTGTAAATTATAATTATAATTCTTCAGACAGGTTTATAACCATCATTTAGTCCCGGTTGTCAGGTGGATACTGACAAGGTCAGTCTAACGTCACTCGAAGGTCGTCCATCAATTATAGTTTCACCTTGATGTTAGACCACCATTGAAAACCTGGGAGCACTGGAAGGCCGTTTCGTTCCATTGTGGGACTTCTCAACAGTGCGCACCCACAATCCCGGTAGCGGGATTCAAACCCAGGGCCTTCAGTCTTGCGCGTGAACGCTTAACCTCTAAACCACTGAGTTGGCATTCGATAGTCTTAATGTCTAACTTCAGCCAATCCACGAAATTGAACCACCGTTCACTATTGTCTTCAGTGAGTTACTATCTCACAACAGACCTGGTTGGACTCCACTGGTCACACTGTTTGACATAGATTCAGTGTTTGCTAGTACTTGTCAGAAAGACATATTTACGAACCTAAAAACACTGCTGCTCTCTGTGGTATTCAAATCAGTGTCAACCAGCAAGTTGATAAATTGAAGTGAGTTAGTATCAAAAGACTAGACAAATGTGGCATTGGTTACAACGTAGTGATCGATCAGTTGAACAGATCGTTATATATATATATATATATATATATATATATATATATATATTCATGCTTATTATTTATACAATAGTTAAACTTGATCCGAATCGACGGTTATTATAAATACATAGATGTATCTGACTGGCATCAGTTCACAACATTTGTATAGTAGTCACAATTTATTTTACTGTGTAATCTTCTCTGACTTACATTCATCAATCATTAAAGCTGAACTAAACAGAAATGTATTTCAATATTTTAAGTGGTCTAGAGGTTAAACGTTTGCGCGCAAGGCTGAAGGCCCTGGATTCGAATACTGCGAGTAAGATCGTAAGTGCGCACTGCTAAGGAGTCTCACAACAACTGGACGAAACGGTCGTCCAGTGCTTCCATGTTTTCATTGATGATCTAACATTAATCAGTTAATGATCTCAATCACAAACCTAATAATCTCTATAACCCTTTACTTATAAAAACTGAAATTTGTCAACTATCTATCTATCTATCTATATGATTCTTTTATGATGAATCAATCAATTGAAGTTCAACTAAGGTCTAGATCATCAATTCTTAAATGTTGACAATGATTCAATCAATTAGAAACTGTGCATTATTCATTCTATTACATATTCTTCTACTACATATCTTGTTTGTTTGTTTTTTCTTACTACCCTCATTTTATTAAGAATTTTTCATTCACTACTACTAATTATCAATTTATAAATAGTAGAATAGAACAACATTATGACATAATAGAAATTTGATGTTTATTGTATTATCTATTTCAAAATGTTGATTGTCATAGAAAACAAAGAAACAAACAAACAGTAAACAAGTGAGTCTTTTGCACATTGCTGAAGCTATTACAATCCATGTTCACAAACCTAACCTTTGCACTTAAACGAGGTTTGTACAATCATTCTCGTTACCTTGGCCATCAGTATAATAGGGAAGCTTGTAGCAGAAATATGATAAACGATTCTCGTATTTCTTCAGTGGTTTTTTTGTATGTTTTTGTATTTTACTTATTCTCAATATCCATTTCTTGATTCTTACATAACTACTATATTACTGACGATTCATCAAAATATTCCGTGTCGGGCAGAAACAGGTATCTACCTCATTACAATGGAAGATCGTCGCTCAACTTCGTGGACTGGTTGAGGTTAGACATTAACACTGTTGGATACCGACTCAATGGTTTAAAAGTTAAGCGTTCGCGCGCAAGACTGAAGGCCCTGGGTTTGAATTCCGCGGCCGGGATTGTGGATGCGCACTGTTGAAAAGTCACACAATGGGACGAAACGGCCGTCCAGTGCTTCCAGGTTTTCAATGGTGGTCTAACATCAATCGGTTCATGATCTCAAAATAAAAAGGTATTCTGTCTCCTCTCACTTTTATATGTTATGCAACGTAGCAATTGCTTGATTTTCAAATAATGACTTTGATTATGATTAAGATGTATGAAGTGGATAGGACAAACATTACGGAAATCATTAAACTGTATTACAAGGCAAGCGTTAACTTAGAATCCTAAAGGGGAACGAAAAAGAGGTAGGCCAAAGAACACACTGAGTCGGGTATTGGAAGCAGACATGAAAAGGATGAATAGCAACTGGAAACAATTGGAAAGGATTTTCCAGGACAGAGTTGGATGGAGAATGCTGGTGATCGGCTTATGCTCCTCCATGAGGGCTAACATGCATAAGTAAGTAAGTAGGTGTAATCTTCATTATTTAAGTAAAGATACGAAATTTCAATCATCATTTCAATTCAACATCGAATTTAATCTTAATTTCTAAACAAAATCTAAAATGAATCTTACTAATATTCTATAAATTATTTTCAATAATTCTAAACAAAAATATTATAGGAATTGAGTTCAAGAGGTATTTGCTGGAGTTCTAGTGAGAGGTCGTGACCAGTGGAGTTCAACCAGGTCTGTTGTGAGATAGTAACTCACTGAAGACAATGATGGATGTGCCGCTCAATTTAAATTAATTGAAGTTAGACATTAACAGTGTTGAGTACCGGCTCAGTAGTCTAGTGGTTAAGCTCTCATACGCGAGACTGACAAGTCCTAGGTTCGAATCTCGCAGGGCGGGATCATGGATGTGCATTGTTGAGGAGTCCCACAATAGGATGAGACTGCCATCCAGTACTTTCAAGTTTTTCATGGTGGTCGATCTTCAATTGACTCATGATCTCAACGATTAAGATTACTAAAATGTCCACAAAACCCCTTCTGATATGTAAAATTATAAAGTATTTTAAATAATGCCTATTGAATAATTGGTCGTATATAAAAAATTATATTCCCATGAAATATTATGTTTCTTTCTCATGTTTATTTGTTTGAACTGATCAAATTAACGATCACATATAAGTAGTGTTTGTTGTATAATAAAACATGTTGATTATTTAAATAGTAAATTTTCCAAAAAATGTCAGACAATGAAAAGTATGAAACACTCAAGAAAGCAGATAATTCGATTCATACTCGACTTGTTATCTGGATATACCTGATATCTGGTGATAGTGTCTTTACCTACATATTACTTATTGCTCCAAACGTCAACGTGTTGTCTTGCTGCTGAAAAGCTAAACGATAAGTATTGGATCCGTTTTTCTGTATGAATAACAACATTTGGATGAAAGCACATCTAGCTAGTTAGTCCCAAATTAGACAAAACAAGCATCTCTGATACTAATATCAGCTAGAATTCAAATAACCTAAAACTTAAAATAAACTAAATTCATTGTTCTTCTAAAGTCATCTTTATAACTCACGTTATTACTGTTCTAAGCATTATATAGAATGAAAGATTGATAAAGAATTACACCAATTTCTGGGGAGTTAAGTTACATAATGAATTAAAACAGTTTGATTGGGAAAACACTTATATATTTCAAAAAGTACAAAAAAAAAACAAGTACAATTCAACGGGGGATATGGCCAGTGATACTCTGAATGCTAGGTTAACGAAAGTAATTAGCAGGACATTCTACACAGTCGATCTTGCGTTCACCTTCTTGAGTCGACCAGTGATGTCTACTCAAACGAAGGATAAGTTACCTGAGTTGGCCTCCTCAATGTGCATTTACAAATTCAGCTGCTCCTGTGGAGATAGCTATATCGGGCATACTATCAGGCAACTTAACCAACGAATCAGTGAACATCTACTAGCCTGGTTTATGAAGGGATAGATAAAAACAATACGCAGTTCTATCTTAGCACATCTTATTGATAGCGGTCATAATGTAGATAAATCCGAAGAATACTAATAATTCACAATAAATACAATGAAAACAAATACAAACTGAATACTTACTTTTTATAAATCTTTTAATATACCATAATCTATAAACAATCATAAGACCAAAGATTTCAGCAAATGTTGAAGCTGTATCTGCTTGTGAAGTAATATGTAAATAATTACATAATTCTAAAACTTTTGATGATGTAATCCCTCTTGATGGTCGACTAGAATGTCGATAAATATTATAGATATCTAATGAGAAACAAACTGCACATACAAGACCATCTATAATAAATAATAATTGACGACCCCATTGACGAATTCCCATAGCCCATATTTTAAATGGAACTTCCACAACAAATAATGTCAATGTAAATAAACTTAAACATTCTAAAGCTAATTGACCTTCTAAAATTAATCGTTGAGTATTTCCGGGCTGAAGAAAAAGAAATACACATAAAGTAAGACAATGATCATTAAGTAGTAATTGAACAACATAAACAATTACTCACAAACTAAATCATACATTAATCTATGTAGTGTCGAATTTACTATAAATTTTATAAGAACAAAGAATTACTCATGTCTAGCACGCCTTGTCGCTAGTACTCTACATTCTTATAACCTTTTATACTATGTATATAGAGTTAAAAGTTAACTCAAATAACTATCGAATTATCCCATAGTTAATATGTAATTGATAAAGAGTTACACATCACAACTATAGTAATCTGTAATATTGTGGTGTGTGTGTGCTACTGATGTCGATAGGTATAAGTAGTGTGTATCACCAATCGAAAGTGAAATGTCTGGAGGCAGAAGATCAAGAAGATCAAAAAACAAAAAGAGAACGAGGACGAAGAATGATTAATGTGAAATCGAAAGAACAATGAAGTCTGAGACAATTGATTGACGTTTTGTAAATAAAGGTATTACTGTACGGTTCTCAGTTTTTACTAGGATGTTCTGTAATTTTGTATTCAAATGTATTTGATTGTCACCACTTGTTTTCTCGTTCATGACTATATTAATTTTATTAAAAGAGATTGTTTCTTTATATTACTAGCTTAGTTAACACCATTGGATGCTGACTCAGTGATCTAAAGGTTAATCGTTCGTGCGCGAAACCAATAGGTTCTAGGCCCGAATCTTGCGAGGCGGGATCGTGAATGTACATTGTTGAGGAGTCCCACTATAGAACGAAACGGTTGTCCAGTGCTTCCAGGTATACAAGTAATCTCTGATTTCCAATGGTTCCTCAGGTAGAATCGGTTTAGTATTAAAACTTTATAAACTTATAGATTTCCAATCGGAAACCTCTCAGATAAGCAAAATATAGTATTGACCTATTTTCGTTAGTAATTTAGGCACGGAACATGTGAAAATGCCATTAAAACTGAATAATCATTGAGAAATTAGAAAAAATGCAGTGAGTAATTAAATAGCTGATTAGTTGTAGAATTAATCACGGGTGCTAGGATTTACTGTCGATGAATCATCTTATTAATGAATATCATTGGGTCATTTCAATACGACATCCATGAATTAATGCATTCTTTCTTCAATGTGGTCTCGTCGTAATCTTTGAGGGTTTAAATCTTCTGCATGTTGATATTTATAAATGGATGTGACCAGACCTATGTTGGTAAATAACTTCTAAATATGTATGAATCAGTATCGCTTGGATTTATGTGTTTATTATATCGTAAAAACATTATTCTAAATTGTACTATAAGAGATTACAATCGTTGCAAAAACTGTATAATGTAATCTATTCTACAAATATTACATACTTACAGGTAAACGTAATGATTCTGTTTCCAATATCACTCGACATAATACTAATAATGCTTCAAAACCTGTCAATCCAATAACTGATAAATAATATTTTCTCATATTAAACACTTGTTTTAAACGTTTCCTAGCTAATGTACATTTTCCAGATGGTCGTGTTTTTGCCCGTGAATGTGGTACATTATTAATTAATTCCTTATTAGATTCATCCATTGTTATATGCATTTTATTTAATACATATGAAAGATGTATATATATATATATATATGATTGTCTGTATTTTATTGGACAGATTGCACCATTAAATCTGAAATGGAATAAACCAAAGATAACGAACTCTACCATGAGGAAACTTTTTTTCAATAAGCCAAAAATGACCTGTATTTCTTTTACTTACAGCAAGGGATAACTGAATTGTACTCAGTGTTAAATTCTTTCGAACTGTTAGAGCTAATCAAACTCTACTAAGCAATTAAACCGGCTTATTTGTCAGCACCAAGAAGTAGACAAAACATAAGGTTAAAAACACTTTTCTATAATCAAAAAGTGTATTTATTTTAAAGAGAGCACCAATCTTTGTTCTTGCTCTCTTTAAGATAATAAAGGGAACTATATACATGACATGAACATTTTTGTCCTATAGGAATTTAGTTGCCTCAAACACAAACGTGAAACATTTCAATGTTAAAAACACTGGTTCATAATATCAGAAAATCTCAAGGCATATCTAGATAAATCTAGCTTGTGTTACAAATAGTCACCTATAAAACAGTTCGAATGTAACCAAAACCATGAACAGATCCTATACACGTTTTATTCACGAATACGAGTTTCACTATGCGATAAGTGCAGATATATATTTCTCATTACACCGTGTTAACTGCTTTAAAGATATTCACTCATTACTTAAAATATACTATATCATATTGGAAGATTACATCATAAACTGACTTATACTAGTCAAACAGTGAAAAAACAAAGTACATGACATGTGTTTCATGATATTATAAAACTTTTCAACAGTCGAAATCCACGATTACCCCAAAGATTTTACTTCACTTGAGATAATTTTATACTGTCAACTAACTTTCTTTTAAACAATCTCTACAAAGCTTCAATTCATCTGTTTTAAATTATCAGCCTAAAATCGGTATTGTTTTCACAAACGTATTAGTTTGTATATCTCAACAATTATATAATGGAAATAAAAACTGAGATTGAAGAGTTTAGGAAATAAGCGAGAAATAATTCTTACCGATAAAACTATATGAAATAGTCATTGAACAGAAAATCAAATATTTACCATTTCTATATTGAACCTTGTCAAATATGTATAAAATGAATGTGCATATGTCATAGAAACTAGATTTGATTCTTTTCAAAATATATACCACTCAATGTAAGATAACTATGAATCAGTTAAAATGAAACAATATTTGTAATTTCATAGTCCAATTGGAGGTATTTGTTTATTTCTTTACAATATATGCTTGTATGTATGTTATTTCTTTGTTCGATTGGATGTATATTCATATTAGTGTCTATACATACATATATGACAATATTTTGATCAATAAAAGGGTAACAATTTAACATTGTTTTCTTAGTTTTATAAAACTTAAGTATAAAATTTATTTCATATAACATACTACATTGTATAATTGTTGCATGAATGTTGGTCTAGTTTATAAATACTAAACCATCATGATTATAAGTTAAAACTTGGAATAGATTCAACATTTTACATCATTGTAATTACTTACAAATATGTAATGCTATTTATATTTTTATTGAAGACATTAGAATTCGATTTAGCATAAAACTAACAATAAAAGTTTTGTACATATTATCTTTAATATAATTGGATTAAAAATAATCCGTTACCTGACTTAACGGTAACTTCTGAGATAAAACAGAACAAATGTTGTCTGTTCAACTAAAAAACTCATTTTGATGGTACACGTGATAACAAATTTTTAACTAAGGCAAGTACCACAGCGGCTACTCGGCGTTCTAATTTCGACTAACAGTGTGGATTATAACATTGGTTTAACAGTGGGGAGTGACTAATATCATGTTCAGCTACTAACCATTGATAGTCAATTTTTTCAGACTAAGCCACTCACCAGTTCAAATGGCCTAAATCTACGTTATGATGCTATGGGATATGAGATAACCTGCAGAATGCTGTGGACGTAAATCTTGAATTGGTTTCAACCTGTCTGTAAAGTTTTAGTTTAGTCTTTTGAAAACTAATACCATGTAAAAGGTGTGTCAAAATCTGTCAGTTGAACAGTCCTGAAACTAGTCAATCAGCAAACTACGTCCAGGATCCTCAAGTGTACGATTTGGGGAAGCTTAACAATAGATGAATTATGCTTTTAGCCACTCATTATACACGTAAGCAAGTATTCCAGGATTTACCAATACATCTTAATGGTTCCATTGTTGAAATTTATTGAATAGTGGACAAGTAAAATCGATCATCAGTCAAGTGCTCCTCATTTTCAGAAATTTATTTCTTGGTAAAGATCATGTATAAACTCGCTACAACTACACGATCAATCAAAACGAACACTTTCATTAAAACGACATGGAGGTATAACGAGCTAGGTTTTGTAATGAGTTACAATAGGTAGTTGTTTACAGATTAGTATATGTTGTAAAATTTCTGAACACATTGGCCAATCAGCTGCCTGAGTTTATCATAGAACGTGAAACAGTCCTCATAGAATCAATTCACTTTCAGTCGTTATTAGTAAGCCAGGTCAAATGCCTGCAAGAAGAAACAGATACATCAAGATTTCAAAACTCTTTTGCTGCTAACAACGAAATAGAACAGAACTCGGATTTTTAGATTCTGTCAAATAGTAACCATGAAAGTGAAATAAAACAATTGTTTAACAAGAGGACTTCTAAGATACAAACAACATAACAAGTAAAAGCTGCATTGTGACTGTAAAACTAATGCTTAAAAAGCACCAAACAAGCATCACTACTAATTAGGAAAGATATGCAGAATTTTGTTGCACATGTGGCATCTTGAATGTATGCCAACAATGCATGGTAATCTCTAGTATTTCTTAAAATAAAGCTGGATTCAAGACATAGTCCAGGCTGTCTCAGTTGGAGAAAACATAACCAACTGAGATAAATAGTTAGAGGTTTACAGAATTTTCGTGACAGCCTGTTCATGTGGGTGGTTATTCTCACACTGACTTTGGTCATCTAAGAAATACTGCCTTCTTTTGATTTAATTAGTGGGTAAATGTTCCATATTACCTTGACTAATACTGTCTTTAATTCATACGAATATATGATTGGGTTTATAGTCATCTTAAAAATGGGAAGTTCTAAGAGCTTTTTATCAGCAATATTAAACCAAGAGCGCCTCAAAAACTTTTACCTTTTAACCAGTAATACTTGATAGTTATTCTGTGATTACATCCGAGCATTTTTACCATATAGCAAATTTCATTTGGGATATGGCGAACGATTACATGCATTGTCGCTTGATTTGCAAGTCTTTTTACTCTAATTAGATTTAAACAGGGACGCTTTTTGAATTCTGCTCGTCGTAGATGCGTATTTGTCAAACAATTCGCAGCTTTTGAACATGGATATCATGTATAGCGTCTGTGCTCTAAAAAATATCAGATGCACCATAACTACCGTACATTCAACTATTTCAAGATTTGCCCCGTAAATATATACTTATTAATATATGTTCTTGATCATTTATATCACAAGCAACCCCAAGCAACACAAAAAGGGGAAATAAAGGGGAAGAAAGGGGAAATAAAAAGGACGAAAGGGGAAATGTCGCTTTTTCGCCTTTACGTCGGTTATTTAGGAGAAATGTCGCTTTTTCCCCCTTACGTCGTGTATTTGGGGGAAATTTGTCGACAGTTCTACGTAACGTACAGTGTTTGAATGAACCACGTCCAGAACTGGAGTTTTCATAAACTTCGACAAATTTAGTCACCGCTTAATAAAAAAACAATGGTATTGTCATAGAAACAATGTACAAAATACGGAACCAGGCATTCGGTTGATACGCATTTAGAGTGACTTCGTTTGGTGTTTAGCTAAAGTGTTCCGACATGCTTTGGAGCCATCACAAAAAACTTACGTGATGCAGGTGAGTGACGTGCTCTCAGATTCTCATGTTCATTGTAACTGATTACCTTGTGAGGCCAATACTATGAGTTATATTGAAGTCAGTGAGAATGTTCGTAGACGTAGGGCCACTGTGAACTTGTCACGTTCCCTTGGCTGTCATAGATCCACTTATAACAGAAGGTGGAATAAAATGAAAGCTGCTTTCATGAAGAAATATCACTTTCTTTCGTTCAGTGAGTTTGCTAGTGAAAGCACCGTAAAAGGTAACTGAGTTTCACAATGTTTTTAACTTAATTGATAGAAGTAAAGAGAGAAGTCAGTTGTAATGAAAGTACTTCGACTAGTACACCGTCCACTAGCAACATCAATCAAAGGCTTGCACATAATAGTGGTATGAACATCAAATTTGTACGTGAATTTCTATCTTATAGGATATACTGAAGTGAACTTGTGCTCTCAAAAGTTCGTGAATCGCAAAGAACTGATGAACGACCTCATGATGTATCTAAAGTCAAATACATCTCTGAGCATAAGAGATGCTGATCGGGTTCTGTATGGTCTACGATTTCTTATCCCGGACATACCGAAAAGCATCAGAGGTGTTCTGAAGACATGTCCAAGTGTTCAACCAAAGTTCATCGGCAGTGGGGTTTACTACCATCTAGGATTGAAAACCAATCTGCTAAGATACGTTGAGCTTTGGTTGTGTACTACTGATTTTGACTCTTTAAAGTTATATGTCAATATAGACGGACTTTCTATGTCTAGAAGCTCCAATCAACAGTTATGGCCTATACTAGGACGGATCATTGCCCCTCAGCTTAGTGACGTGTTCATGATAGGGATCTACGGAGGGAATAGTAAACCCGCAGAATTCAACGAATTTTCTGCGGACACAATTTATGAAATAAAAAAAATGACTGACGTGGGTCTTTTTAGTGTCAAGTTTAATAAATGCATAGCTATTCGTTTGGCGGCTGTTATATGCGACGCACCTGCTCGTTCCTCTGTTAGGTACACGGTGAATCATAACAGTAAGGCAGGTTGCGATAGGTGTACTGTTCTTGGGAGACGGCTGGAGAGTAAGACAACCTTTCCAAATGGGGTATATATTTTAAGAACAGACGACAACTTCCGTCGTCAGACTCAATCTATTCACCATCAAGGACATTCGGCGGATATTTAGGCGAAAATGCGACAATTCGGCGGATATTTAGGCGATAAGTCGTTAATTTGTCGACAAAAAGGCGAAAATAGGGAAAATCCGCATTATTTCCCCCGGACAGGCGAAAATGGCGACATTCTGGCGCGTTTTCTCCTTTATTTTCCCTTTCGCCACCAAAGCATTTACCCCTTTATTTCCCCTTTCTTCGCCTTTATTTCCCCTTTTTGGGTTGTCTGGGACGACGCAACATGAAGTAGTTCGAACCTCGTTCTAGTTCCGTCACCCAACAGAATCTAACTATAGTTTGATCAGGAGAGCGTAGAGTCTGGTTACCGTAAAAATTTCAGACCAAAATAAAAACAACGTGACTGCAGTCACGTTGATCATGATCAATAACTACTTAAAATCTGAATATCAGAAACAACACTACTTTGAAAAGAAGCTAAAAAAAACTCACAAGCTGGGCAAATCATTTATTTAAGCATTCAATACAATATAAGAAGAGACGGTTGAAGCATTAGGTTATTACCAACTGACCACGAACTCATGTATGACTTTTGAATATGTTCGATCATCTCAAGGTCAAACCTTATAGCGTTTCAAATGGTTCAAATGGTTGTGGACGGAATAGAAGAAACTTTCGCTTAACAAGCTTCTGTATCTAGTAGCATCGGATCACCAATACATCCAGGCAGGAACCCAGGTATATTAACGATAATAGAGGAAAAAAGGTAAATCATAGTAAGATGATGACCTTAGTTCTTAAGAATGGATCGAGTTTCCTCTTAAAGGACTCCTGAGAAGTCGCTTATACTAACTCAGCCGGAAGCAAATTCTGGCATTCAACAACTCTTAAGGAGTAGAAATTGCGTCTCTAGTTTCTGGGTGTTAGGTTTGTGTTGGAGCTAAGCTCAAGTCGATGTTTAAGAGGATGTCCAGAGGTGTTAAGGATACTTTAAGCCATCAGAAGGTCATCTCTAAGACGCCAATACTCTAATAAGCAAAGGTTTAGTAAATGGAGGCGTTATTCGTTAGGCTTGAATCTGAGTCACCGAACTGATTTCGTGGCTCGCCGTTGGATATGTTCTGGAGTATCCTTATCCTTTTGGAGTGAGGGAGGAAATACTGTTTCCGTACTCTAAATGGAGGCGAATAAAACTGCTGAAAATTATGTGGAAATTTCTTCCGTCAAACTAGCCAAAAATGTGCTTCAATGTTACCAGTGCAAGGTTTGCTCGAAAAGCATTTTTTCACAGCCAACGTAAGACTTCAAATCGGGTACCAGCACTCCTGAATCCTTATCAACTTGGGACACTTCTAGAAAGGAGTTTCCTGAGTCGTAACCGTACTCTGCAACATGTCACAAATGAACTGCTTCACACTTTGAAGTGTTAAAGGTAAGTCTGCTGTCATCTGCTCAACTTTGAAGTCGAGTCAGACCCTCCTGAAGTGCCAGTATATCCCCTTGGTTGCACCTCTCTCCAAAGTTTCACATTATCAGCAAAAAGTAATAAATCAGGTGATAGCTGTTGTAGAAGATCGTTTATATAAATTAAAAAAAGAAGAGGTCCTAGTGTTGAGCCCTAGTGGATTTCAATAGGACATTCCATAGTCTGAGAGAAAGTAAAGTTAACCCTGACCTCAGAATGTCGAGATTTTATATATGAAGTGAGCTAGTCAATCATTTCAGCTTATTGTTAGGACATACATGTTTGGCCGTATCAAAAGCTTCTGATAAGTCAAGGTAAATAACTTCAACCTTCTTCAGGTTTGTTATACAAGAATAACCCTTGCTGATACCGTGTTGTTGGGTGTAAACAAATTTATGGATAATAAATAGTCGTGTATACCATAGCACATCAGGGACTTAATAACTTTTACAGGTATAGAGAGAGGGGTCACTGGTCAGCAGCTCGAAGGTTCGCTGAGTCGATCACCTTTAAAAACTGGTGTGATGTGAGCCAGCTTTCAAATTTCCAGTAGTTTGCCTCGGCTTAGCAAGTATGAGAACATCACTTTAAGCGTTGTTGCCAGGATTGAGGCTGCTTCCCTCAGTATAGCAGTTGCAGATGAAGCTTTCATCAGTAAAGTTGATGTGGGTCGGTTGAAGTGTCCAGAAGTATTATTCAGCCAAAAGGTTCGTGACGTCACCGTCGTTATTGGTCGGGCCATTAGGACCTAGCAGTTGGGAAACTCCAGTTATTGCTTGTCGAAGAGAGACTGCATAAGGGAATAAGCTTTTAGGATTAGGGACAAACTTATTCATAAGCTTTACCTGGTACTGAAGCCTATCTTCTCTTATTGTCTTTGTGCATATATTCCTTATATGTTTGCATTGCCTTTACGCGCCGTTGTTATCAGTTCGTTTGTATTCTGCCCAACAGTGTCTTCGGCGGCTTATTAAAAGAAGAGTGAGGTTCTTGATGATCGTAGGTTGCTTGTAGATTTGGAAATCCTTCCAGCACATGATTGTCGTACTCAATGTCAGCAGCGGGCTTGATGTAGATGACTTCAAGGTGGTAGACAATCTTACTGAGCACCATACGGATTCATTAGGATTGATGAATTCTTGATTGGGCACTTGATGTGCCTCCAGCTAGGATTGTAAGTACAAGGCTAATCCACCCCCAATTCCTGTTTTTCTGTCATTGCGAAACAAAGACATCCCGGGTATTGCTAGTTCCTGGTCTGTAACCTGAGAAGATATCCAAGTTTCAGATACTCTTATCAGATAAGCATTATTAGCATGGCTAAGATCACGTAGGTCATCCATTTTATTTGGCGAACTCGCGGCGTTCATGTATAAGCAGTTTACGATTTCAATTCTCCTTCCTTTTGTCTGTATGAGCCTTATTTGAATGGACAAGTAGCCTACCTATACAAGGTTTTCCGAGTTGATAGCCCCTGTCCTTTTCCCGTTTTTTATGATCGAGAAAGTCCACAAGTACAGTGGTTAGCTCCAACTTGCCTTTGAGCTTGATCCTGGCGTCATGTAGTCTTGTAACGGCTTAGATCCATATAAATTCCAGTTAGCAACCGACGTCTGTTGGAACGAAATGCTTTCAGATTTGCAGCTGCCATATGTAGGATAGGAAAGTTATCTTCATTAGCCGCGGTTTACAATCTCCGTCCTCCTTGGGTAGCCTTGTCACTTGTTGAATCAGTATGTTTTCAGGCGCTCAGAATACGGTATGCCAGGCAGTATTCTTACGTTCCCATCAGATTTCAATAAGTGACTAGCTAGTAGGATGAGACACGAAGTAGCATCGGGTGATTTTTCCCCCGAGTGAGTCGTGTGACCGTCAAAGGCCCTATTCTGAGAGGTTCAAGTTTCTTGTTTAACTCTACACAGGGCATCCTGTCATTTTTGTTCTGCAAAGTGAGGGAAAGATCAGGAATGTCTTCAAGGTTCATGATTATGAGAGAATCGTCACGAACCGTTATTGTCTTCCCAGGTTTTCCGGTGCGCTCAGGTTTAGGACCTTGTTGTCTGGGGGTCGAAGCGAGTTCCCGATTCCTTGGCTCCTTGATGACCGGACGGACATTCTTGGGAATAGACTGTAAGTCCAAATCGTCGGTCGATTTCCGCACAATTCTTGGGACGTTCAGCTTCTTAAACGGTGACGCTCGATCCTTTACAGCTTTGGTAACGAGGGTCCAATCACCTACAAGGTTTTGGGAACCACCGTTGCATCTATGGACCCTGTCTGTTCTACTTCTCATCCTTCACTTTTCACCTCTTTATTAGCAATATTGTGGTATATCACAGATAGCATATGTTGAACATATGAGTTCGTCCTGCACCGTTACACCCTGAATTTACATGGGGTCATTATCAAGAAGCACCAAATAATGCGTCAATGTCACCGAACGACTGCTCTGAACCTTAATTTTATTCATTCTCTAACACCAATTGCTTGTCACGATGCGGCCTTAAGAAAACGCGATATCTCTCGTATTGGACATTGGAGTCTTACTAACATCCATATTATAATGTTTGAAAATTTATCATCTGCTTATATAACCAAAATGCCTTATAACATATCAGCCTAACTAAGTAACTTATTAAAGCGAATCCTGTAGCATTTGTACCAATTTGATCATACCTGTAAACTGACGTGCCTCATGTAGCATATTGTTTTCTGAGAAAATATGTAATTAGAATCACTTTAAATATCCGACAGACTACACTAGAAGCTGAATACTTCATCACATCCCCGTCGTTCTACGCTGAAGCTGATGCTATCTAAAACACCTGGGTCAAAACGCCTGAGCGACGCATTGAAGACGTTGGGTCGATAATGACTCTGCATGAGTGAGCGATCCTTGCCTATAGATGTGTCATACAATGAAGTTTCCCAAAGGATTCTCACATGTTTCCAAGAATCACAGGCATTAGAACACTTATCCTTGCCACTGTAATGGTAAACCGAATCCCAAAATCTTGGATTAATAGTTGTGTGACTACCTCATCTATAATATCTTCCGTAGACGTCACCTTAAATATTCTTTCATAAACATCGGCTGCTCTGCTTCTCGCCCTTTCTTTTACTTGTTCTCTTCTTGAGCCCCCTTGAGCTATAAAACGGGTGACTTCATCCTACACCATCCTTAAAGCCTCAGATATTCCAAAGGGATATAAGGTTGCGACATTTAGAAGCTCCCACCTTCAATGGATCTATCCTTGATCATCAGTTGTACGTCATAACGCAACTTTCGTGATGCGCGCCAACTGTGATACTGACTAAAACCATTAACATTCATATCTTATAAATTATCAACACAGATGAGTAATTTAGTACACTGGATATTGTATCATTTTTAAAAATTCGATCTTGCCTGTAAACTGGCATGCCTCATGTACCAATTGTGACTTTCATAACATCATTTTTATTATTATTGAACAAATATTTACACTAATATCCGGTTTCACTCTGTATACTATTAAATAAATCTAAATGTATTCATCCGAGTGCACTAATGGGTTTTTATTTTATTCTTCTCAATTTCTGGTTTACTTCTGAGGTCGATATTTATTACACAATTATCATTCTTATCATGGATGAACCTTTTCACTAGGTGCTCACTTTTTTCTCTCTCTTCTTTCCTTCTAAATGAATATTATTCTTAAGATTACGAAGTTTGTAATTAAGACAATAACCTGTGTTACATTAAAATTAACTTCTCAGACGCGTTTTATCTTCACTGCGTATATATGACTCATACATATGGATATTTCCTTATCCTTTTCATTTAATTGAGACTTTCACTCCAAACTAAAACTGCACAAACATTTATTCTAGCGTCATATCTTACTGCGATGATAAGTTATTTTTTCTTAATTATCTTTTGTTACTAATCTAACGTATATATATGGTCGTTTATTCATGTTCTGTGTTCATAAACTATTTGCGTATTTCACGTCTCCTTTATTTCTATTCCCTTATTTTCTTCCTTCCTTCTTTAAACTCATTTCAATATTCTTCTCAATTACACAGACCCGATTTATTATTATTAAACGGAATACACCCATTATGACATTAAATAAGAAAGAAAGATTAGTTCAGTGAAGAGTTCTCTTTTCGGCAAATTCATTTTCAAAGCTGTACAATTGCAAATATATATACTTATTTTTACAGGGTGATAATAATACTGATAATAAACTTATGTTATACATGGTGACAGTAAGGTTAAATAAACAATGGTATTAGAAAAATTTTTAAAACAAGGAAAGTTTGATAGTTAATGGCTTAGACATTCATCGGGTAAGGGTAGCTCAGCATGATAAAATAACATAAAATGTTGAAACAGAGATGAAATATAATCGGAATGACCGTGGAAATAAAAACAAACCGGTTAGGGGTACAAGATTTGAAGGGAAGATGGAAGGTGAAGCAGGTGGCTGTAAAAGAACAAGAGTAATGAGAAAGAGAAAATTTTTTTAATACATTAAGACCATGGTAAAAGAAGAGGTTGTACCAGTCTCTTTTGTACACATAATTCTGGTTTTTCAAAATGTATGGCTATTGCCTCGGCAATGCAAAGAAGATGCAGTCTAATTGTCTTAGGAAGGCTTCTACTCACCTTGTAGATGACCTTGAACGCAGAGTCTGTCTTGATTGAGTGACCTGTGTTCACAAGGTGTTCGATTATAGAACTTCTTATTGAGCCGCTGCCTCCTCTTCTTAGCCACGCCGGACAGTGTTCTTGAATTCTTTTGAATAAAGTACGCATCGAACGACCTATATACCTAGCTCCACAAGAGCAGGTAAATTGGTAAATGCACATTGAGTTGGTCAGATGCGAATATTATTCTCCAGCCGATTACTGTTCACCAATAATTTGAAAGATTACCAATTTACCTGCCATTAACTATCAAACTTTCCTTGTTTTAAAATTTTTTTCTAATACCTTTGTTTATTTAACCTTACTGTCACCATGTATAACATAAGTTTATTATCAGTATTATTATCACCCTGTAAAAATAAGTATATATATTTGCAATTGTACAGCTTTGAAAATGAATTTGCCGAAAAGAGAACTCTTCACTGAACTAATCTTTCTTTCTTATTATTATTACTCTATTATTATTACACTTTTTTAAACATGGCAAATATAATGCTAACATTACTGAAAATTGTGTATTATTGCATTTTTTGAAGAAACCGGAAATAGTTTTTTCACAACACTTACGTACCCATAAACCATTAATTATTTTCATAGCAGTGTGATATACTTTATGGACATCTAACCCATAAGATAGACTTTTCAACTATCTGATTTGCTTGTAACATGGACCTAGTAGAGACAGTGTATTCCAACTATGGGCTTTGATTAAAGCAGTATTCATACTTACCACAAACGTAGGAGAGCCTAACATCACAAAAGGAGGGAGGGTGGCGTTACTGACCAGCAAACATGAAGGTGGGGAGATAACTTCAATCCACCCATGTCTGTAGGGCAGAACATTTTGTTTAATTACGGCTCCTTATGGTTTAGTGGGGTGTCACGAACTTATGGTATTGATGCTGATTTATCACGCAAAATACCTCTTTAAATCGTGGCACGAACGTTGAATTGGTTTCACTTCCTACCCAGAAATCCTATTACAAGCAAACTAGACAATTCGCTAATATACGAAGCCTACTCAAGACCCTATAATACCTGAAAAAACATAAGAATACAAAAAAACGAAAGGGGCTCTAATAGCTTCGATAATAAAAGGAAGACAGCCAATTGTATATCACAATACTGTTTCTAGCACTATATTTTATTTTATAACCACACATAATCGCATACTCTAAGCTCCTTTCCGAATCGCCTCCATTTGTCAGTTGTATGTCCACTCATACCTTGTTAACACTTAATTTCCTTAACCTATTAAAATGCTCTTTCTTAACAAATACCTTTATAAAAGAAAATTAGACTGAGCAATCATGCCTTAAACATTCCCTCATGAATATTGGCAACTCTGACTCTCGTCTTTTTTTTGCTTGCTCCCTCTTTCAGCCCCCTTGAGATATGGAACGAGTGACTTCATCCTGCATCATCTTTAAATCCTTAGATATTCCAAAGGGACATAAGGTTGCGACATTTAGAAGCTCCCACCTTCAATGGACCTATCCTTGATCATCAGTTGCACATTCGCTACGCAACTTTCATGAAGCGCGCCAACTGTGATACTGATTAAAACCATCTACATTCATATCTTATAAATTATCAACCCAGCTATGCAATTTACTACAGTGGATATTGTATCATTTGTATCAATTTGATCTTGCCTGTAAACCGGCATGCCTCGTGTAACAAACTGTTATTTGAGTATAAATTATTATTATTATTATTAAGATGTTTGTGAATAATAATAATAATAATAATAATAAAAATAATAATAATAAGGAGCTTAAAGAGAAAGTAAGAGGTTTATGGTCAATAAAAAGGGTTAATTCACAGCCTTTGGTATAGTGTTGAAAATGCCACACAGCACAATACATAGCTAGGATTTCCTTACCGAACGTGCTGTACGTCGATTCAGTGTCTAACAACCGTCTAGAGAAAAATGACAAAGGTTGCCAGGAAAGGTGAGCCCATTGTTGTAAGACTCCTCCTATTGCTGAGCCAGATGCGACAACTGCGATACTAATGGGTACTTGGGTGTCCTGATGTGCAATCATCGTTGCTTTAGCGATAAGTTCCTTAATTGTGGAGAACGCTTTTCGTGCGGTGTCGTCCAGATTGATGAATTTTACACTTCCACGAAGTTTGTCGGTTAGTGGTTTCATAAGTAACGCGCATTTCGGTATGAACCGTCTATAAAAACTTACAAATCCGTTAAAAGTGTGTAATTGCTTGATGGTGGTCGGTTCTCGGTAATCCAGAATGGCCGCCACTTTGGTTCTAAGGGGTCGAATGCCTTGCTCGTCTATAGTGTGTCCTAGGAAGTATACAGCCTCTGCCACGTGTATATAACCTCTGCCAGGGAAGTTCTACTCACTGACTTCTCGTGACCGGGGTGTTGTTCACGAAAATGAGAGGACGGAAGGCGAATGTCCGGAGCTTTAACCGGATTCCAAACCAATGGTGCACATGGGCTCCAGTATCCTGTGGGAACAAATGGCGTGTGGATCGATCCATGGTCACCGGCTACCATGGTAATACATCTCCTCTTGATGCCCCACTGCCTTATGAATCAGACTTTTAGGTCAAAGGCCTGGGGTGTGGCCCCCTAAGAAAACCACCTGATTCGGTTTGGGCATAAGGGCAGTATCACAGCCCACACACACACACACACAAATATGGTGTGGCGCATATATATTTGGTGCCCTCCTGTACCGATATTTATGTGTTGAAATAAACAAATAAATAAGGAAGTTTAATGAGTCAGTTCCGGTTTGGCATTTCTGAATGTTTACAGTAATGCCATGTTCTTGTATTCAGTGAAAAACAAGATCCAGATGCTTGATATGGGATTCTCTGTCTGGACTTGCTATTAGATAGTCGTCAACATACGCATGTACGAAGTTGAGACCTCGAAAAACGTCGTCTATGAACCTTTGGAAGGTTCGTTCAGCGTTTCTTTGACCGAAAGGGATTCGCAAAATTCGTAGAGTCTGAAGGGAGTAATGATAGCTGTTTTCGGTATGTCGTCAGTAGCCATAGGGATTTGGTCATACGCTTTAACCAAGTCGATTTTCGAAAAGACAGTTGTACCTTTCAAGGTAGCTATCAAATCGTAAATGTGAGGCAACGGGACCATGTGCAATGGAGATGCCGATGGGCTGTTTGGCGGTCTTATGATACCTAAGTCTATCATGTGGTCGAACTCGTTTTCGCCAACCTTAGCATTTCAGAGGCTAGTCGTCGTGCTTTAGAGAATGGAGGTGGTCCTGTAGTCGTGATGTGATGTGTAACGTTGCTGTTTACACATGGTAATTTTGGTAGCGTTTGGTGTATCCCAGAATACTTATCGAGTAGTGGTTGATAGAAAGGGTCTATCGTGTGCTTAATTGTGACTGGAGATAATCTGCAACAACAAAAGGAAGTTACGCAAACAGATAAATTAGTGTTTCCGTCTACTAGCCTCCGTTTGAGTGTATGGATGATTAACTTGTTGTGCTGTAGGTGGTCTATACCAATAATTGACATGGAAACATCTGCAACAACAACGATCAAGTGTATGGGTTTGCGTAAACCCACATTATGGTAAACGTACCTTTTACTGTATTAGACGATAGGCTTTCCGTTTGCCGTATGTAGATTTAAAACCGATTCGTGAAGCCGTTCGTTAGAATTTGCAGCCTCGTAAATTCTCTGTTTTGAAGACAAGAAAAATGAGGGCATATAAGGTGCAAATTTATCACTAAGCAATTTGTAAACTGTAATCAAGTCGCCTCTAGTTCTACTATATGACAACGGGAAAAGGTTTAGCTGGATACAAAGTCAAAAACGTCTTAGCGTCGACATGACTAAAAGCCCTACATATTGACCATAAGGTTCTAAAACCTTTGGCGGGTATTGCAAGGCAGTGTGCAGTATTCTTGAGGTCTTGGCTAACGATGACTCCTAAGTCACTATGTGCCTGGACTACAGGTAGCTCAGTGTTATTCACTGTGTATGTATCTATACCTTGATGACCGTTATGCATCACAACACACACATCGTATCGTTCTCCATATCTTGACATCGTCAGCATATAGCAAGACCGATGATAATAGGAGATGGGGAAGGTCATTTACATACAAGAGGAATAGCACTGGCCCCAAAACTGTACCCTGGGGCACTCCACAAAGCATACTTTCCCAGATAGATAACTTTGAGTTCACGCGTACTCTTTGTTGGCGCCAAACTAGGAAGTCTTTTATCCACTTCAATAGATTGCCTCCACTTCCGACATTTCTTAGCTTATATAAAAGCCGGTTGTGCGGAACGCTGTCAAAAGCTTTGCTTAAATCAATGTAGGCCACGTCTACAGGTAACTTTTGGTCCGTAAGAGTGCACCAGTTTTCATGAGCCTTTAATAAGTTAGTGAGACAAGAATTAGCCAGTCTGAAACTGTGCTGTTTCCCTGAAAGTATCCAGTTTTCATCGAAGTACTTAAACAGATAGATCAAAGTATATACTCAAAGGGTTCGCAAAGAAGTTAGATAATTACTTCAGTAGCCTAGGATGCAATTCATCGGGCCCCCTGGATTTACCTATGTCAAGCTTATTTAGCAGACCAATGAAATTGAGTTCTTTAATGGTCACTCTATCCAGTGTATGTATGTGGGGATCTGTATACGCTGACGGGAAGAGTGGTTCTATGGTATATACATTGCTACAGTGGTTCGAGAACAATTGAGCCTTACCAAAGTCGTCCTCCACTAAGGATGAGGCAGTACTGTCTCCCCATAGAGCAAGAATATTTCCTTTCCTCCTTGTCCTTTGGTTTATATAGGAATACAAGCGTTTAGGACATTCTATGGATTCCTTAACAAGTTTTTCTCCGTACAGTTTTCTAGACTTACGGAGGGTGGAGGCACAAGTGTTCCGAGACTTTCGATACTGAGATTTTGACTCATCAGTCCCCAGTAACCTAAATCTATCCCACATTTTCCTTTTCTTATGGAGAAGGATACGGACCTCCCTACTGAACCATGGTGGTGAGTTTTTCGGCCCCTTTGGTATAGTCCAAGGGGTATGAGGTGTGGTAACTTTTAAGTATGAATTTCGAAATGCGTCCCAGGCCGTTTCAATGGAGGACTCTGGGTCTATTGTCCAATCTACTAACGATGCTGAGTGCAAGATATCTGTATTTTTGCTTTCCAGACGTTAGGTCTGGATTGAGCTAATGCCTGCTTGTGATTGACAGCTATATGGAAGTCGAAAAATGAGACTGCCTGATCAATTTTACATAAAAGTGGCATGTAATGGAGGTTCGCAACGTCATCCTCACAGTGAGTCAATATAAGATCAAGTAAGTCCAGGTCATACCTAGTCGCTTCCTTCACATGTTGCACTAGGGCACATGTGATAACCGCATCAACTATTTCCTGCTCGAAGGAATTTTCTGACGATTCAGTTCGCAGGTTTTCCCAGTCTACCATAGGTGCACTAAAGTCCCCTACGATTGGAAATCGACCACTTTGTGACCAAGTATTGAGACGGCTTAGCTGGAAATCATTTACCTCACAGCTTGGACTGAGATAGACCAAACCAATCAGCAGCTCTTGTCCCTTGCATTTCAAGCGGCAACTAACTAATTTACACTGTCGATAATGGCAAATGGGACAGCATTCCTAATATCAAAGCTACATCCCTCCTTTACGCTTTTGTATTCTGTCAGCCCTTACTAACGTAAAACCCTCGAAATCAAGTCCCATACTATCTATAAACTGTGTCAGCCAGTTTTCTGTGTTCGCAATTGTCCGGCTTCACGGAGTTAATCTGTACACCTATTTCCTATCGCTTATTGAGTAAGCTTCAGGCATTTGTGTAACAGATCTGAAGCTTATTTAAGTGACTTCGTGCTTCACCCAGAGTGGCTTCTCTGTCGAAGCCTTACAACCCGAAAATTTACAATTTTTAGGTCTTTTCTGCGAGCGTCTAACCTAAGTTATAGCTCTTTTTGGGCTCCCCGTCTTTTTCCGCGGTCTGCCAAGGGAAAGTCCTTGCGGATGAGGACTCCTGAACCCTTTAATTTATGTCCATTCTGTAAAATTAGATGGCGTTCGTTCGAGGACTTGAATACTACTTTAAGCGGTTTGGATTGATTTGGTTTCAAGTTTGCTAGACTCCCTAGTCTGTACGCCTTCAGCAATGTGACCCCGGTGATATTTTGAAACATGAGTTGATTAAGTAACTGTTTTATCAGCACAATGTCATGCTCCAAACGAGCTTTTGGTTCGGAGCACTCACTCTCCTTGATTCCATGAAAAATAACTGATCTGTCGCTGTGATCAGCTTTCGATTTTTCAACTGTTTTTACGGGTGCAGGGTTTCTTTTTATATCGCTACCCTGATCTTCCTTACAACCTGTACCCACTCGTCAACATTGCTAGGAGAAGCAACCACAGTTGCGTCAAACATACTGTGGGATTCCGAGCGGTTGTCGACGATTTGGGAGGTCAGGTTATTTTTCCCACTAGAAACCGATAGAGCCTTGTGATTGCGGCTTCTAGGCGTTTCCTACTGGATACCATTTAGAAAACGGGGGACAGAAGAAACTTCGTTTCTTGAGTTTTTGGTTAAGACGGGCCTCTTTGAACACTGTTTTCCCTCCTTTGGTCGGTGTGAGTCACCTGTTTTCGAAATCACCTGAGTATATTTCACGACAATTTGCGTGTTGACAGAGCGAGTTCTGTTCGACGTATCCTGACCACGCTTGCCAAAACGCTTTTTGCAGCATTTACCAGTGAGATGGCCTCGGTTAGCAGGCTGTCTGCATCCGAACAGCACTGCTGACGAAGCCATTTTCACTGAACTGTTTGAAAGCCGCAGATGTTAAGTTCTTGTAAACTTCGTGATACCAGCCTTTACACTCATAGCACTGCATGCCGCTTTCAACTGGATGACGATAACCCGGACGTTGTCAAGTGCTTTTTTGCACTGTCCAGTCATTAAACAGGGGTCTTTTTTAAAAAAAGAAATAGATTCAATTATTCTCAGAAGCGAAAATGATCTGTGACCAAAAAAACTGGAAAACTGTAGATTGTTAGAACCAAAATAGTAACAGGTACAATAGAAAACAAAGTACTCAAAAGCACCGACGACAAACTAATTTAGAAACATAAATGATACTCTACCCGAATACTTTAACTGAAATAAAGTCAATTAAAGTGAAAACAGTAGTCGTGATACATAATAAACGATCAAAACAATAGAATTTACTCAGCGAGGAAAAATATCGCTGTCCTTTTAATTAGCGCGCGCGTAGTTTTTTCTAGTGTTCGATAGACATAGTTTACCATAGTAATTTGTCAGTATTTTTACCCTGATTGTTTAATACACCATAATTTACATCTGGGGACATAAATGGCACAGAAGTCTGTTAACAGAATACTTTTACCTAATCTATAACCATTTAATTCAATAAACACTCACCTTGAATGTGGCACGTATTCGGATGGTGTTATGCTATTCAAATCCAATATGATTATACTTCTTGCTGTATTCGTGCTTACGTTTACTAGTATTTCTCCATTTGATGCAAGCTCTAGCAGCAATGTTTGCGATTCACAACAGAAACTATTCGACCCCATTATTAAGAGCGGAAAAGCTTTAGAAGTAGTACGTTTTCGTTGCATTAATTTTCGTAGTTCTACTTCGTCAATGATACAAAAGAAACGATTCAGTTGACATGGGCAGGTGAAAACAGTGGGGTAGTTTTTGTTTTTCGTGCTTTTAATGATTAGGTTTTAATACTAGTGACGATGACTGAGGGGGAGTCTGGCCCTGGACTAACATCCGACATATATCGTAGGTAAGAAGAAAACTTTTTAATGCCATGTAGTGACAACAACGGTAAAACGTTCACAAAAATTACGCAGCAGTTGGGTGAGAGTATTTACATCCGGAGAGAAGATGGCCTTCAGCGTCATCAGAATCAGAGAGATTCAAAAGAAGTGAGTTTAGTCCATTCCTCTCTCAGGGATAGCTCAGCTATTTGTGATATGTTATGATGTGGAAAATATGACCAGGTCCATGATTTTTGTTACTGAGGATGGGGGTTCTACTTGGGAAAGGTCTAGTGTACCATTTGTCTTAAGCGGTCAGCTGCGTTTTTATCCACGTGAAAGACTTTCTCCATGGGTTTTAACTTTAGAAGAAAAAACCTCGGTGAGTTCACTTGACTTTTATAACGCCTGTCACTCAGATTTTATATCTGTCACTTGATAATGGTAAAACATGGAAAAACATTCACGATAATGTTGTGGATTACTTTTGGTTAGTTATATGCAAACTAATCTTACGTTATTCAGGTCTGTTTATGAAATAGATCCAGGAGAAACAGTGTACATACTTTATCATCCACAATCCAGTAAAAGTAAGTCCGTTTATGACTTCTCAAATGACTTAATTTCAGTTACTTGTCATCATTCAATCGTAAATTGTTGTTTATAGTTTAATTTTAAATTGTGTATTTATAGTTTTAAAAGGAACGGTCTGAGCCTTTAATTGTTAAACCTCCACAAATATTACTTACAGACTGCGAATATCTCAGTTTAATGATCTAGATATGTAAAGATTAGGTAGGGACGGAAAAGTCGAAGTTTCAGTAGGTCGTTTCAAAATACTTCAATATACTTAAAGATATTAAATTCTACTCTAGAGAACTCTGGTAAAGCTGCTGGGATTATTTCTCAAAAAAGTGAATCTCAAAACTTCTCCCAAGCTTTAAAATGTACAGTTAAATAAAATTCGTAATACTCAACGTATACTTTTCAAGTACTTCCTCTACATACGGTGTTTGAATTAGTCCTCAATATTATGCTTAGGACTACTAATACTACTGCAAGCTTTTATCAGGTCAGTCAGAAGTCTCTTAAACCGTGAGACATGATTATTTATTCATTTTAAGTTTTTTTAGTAGGAAATTAAAAACTATGTTGGTTCTCTTTAGATATGTTTCAGAGTATCCAAATTTAGCACTCTGAAATTATCGCTTCAACTTTAAGAGGATCTAGAGCATTGTTCAATAAGACTTCTTAAAGAGTGTTTACTCAACTAAATATGGGTTCGCATTTTGGTCCATCTTTTCTTGACTGCTTCTAGGAGTTGTTGGATTCAGGTCTCTCAAGTTTTAAAAGTTACTGGAACGGTAGGTCACTTTACTCATGTTAGTATAAGGTAGCCATATGACAGTAATATTAATCATGGCCAAAGATAAAGGAATATCTCTACATTTAGACTTAAATTACTCATTTTTCGTAGAGTTTTTCGCTTATATATCTGGATTGCTTTTTTCATTGTACTCCGACATAAATCTGTCAAGGTAGCAGGAGCTAGTAACTATGAACTAACAAAAATCACATATATTATGTCTTAAATCTTTGACAGCATATCTACAAAAACCATAGTCATCAGAATCGGATACATTTTAATAGACGTATGTAGCAAAAATGTGAGTACTGTTTGATTTTTGAATAAGTAATAGATATTGGATCAGAATCAATCATAGTGGTGTAGGTGTATACACTCTTTGCCTTCCCTTAATTCGTGAGATTAAAATTGCTCTAGATCTTTCTTCCCATGAACACATTCTTTCTTCCTGTATTATATCCTTATATACAATCTTTCTTTTATATAGTACTACCATTGAAGTAACTGATTCTATGAATTCGGTGTTCATCTTGTTATGCTTACGAGGTGTGACATTTTGAACTGATGCATATATGTACCTGGTCCCACGTCTTAGCTGACTGACTGGCTGTTTTTTAAGTAGGACATCGTATTTGGGTGCGGACCGAATAACTTTTGCTGATGAATAGGTGACAAGTTT
Source organism: Schistosoma guineensis (assembly GCA_944470375.2). Classification (NCBI taxonomy): domain Eukaryota; kingdom Metazoa; phylum Platyhelminthes; class Trematoda; order Strigeidida; family Schistosomatidae; genus Schistosoma; species Schistosoma guineensis. The sequence goes on along the minus strand of OX103892.1, from coordinate 44,579,497 downwards.
TGCTTGAGGTTTATGTAAACATTTATGGTCACTGACATACATTAATTGTCCATATCTTGTCTACCTTTATTTCCTCTCTATGTTGTTTCGCTACAAATAAATAGACCAAACAAACTTGGTATTAATAATTAACTGAAAAATCAAGTGTATTCCATTAATAAATTGAACCTTTCATTTTTTTAAAAAAAAACAGATGCAAGTGAAAGGCACATACTAGCAAAATCTTCTGATTTTGGATTAACTTGGACTGAACTTTTGAAGGATGTTATAAGAGTATGGGCCCCACGTGGAGTTAAAGTTGATATCCCCAGACCTCATGATAAAAGTAGTATTTCGTTTGATTTGGAGACAAAGCAAGACTATGAAACGATAAAACTAGGACACTTTCTCTACGCATCACACTTTTCAGATACCAAAAACCAAACTGTACAGCTTAGTGTGTCAACTAATGGTGGTCGGACATTCAATAAAGCCCATTTGCCGACTATACAAGCAGAAAGGGTAAGTAAGGCATTTTTTATAAGCTGGTATTTTTACGAATGATTATACACTTACAAAACACATCAATCAAGTTTATGGCGAACTGCGCTAATTTCACATACTGTTCGCTTAATAATAACTAAGAACACATTTTAAAAGCAGAATGATTGACAAATATATTGTAAAATGAGACCTTTCCATTGAAACCTGACCTAAAAACACACAGAATGGCCTCATGAATATCTATTAATTTTGTTTATCTACGTAAAAGATTATTCCAGTCGTCTTTAATTTGTTTGAAAGAATTTCCTCTATTTAAAGTTTATTATCAGGTGCTTGTATTCTATTCCAAGTTGGTAAATATTATATTCTATTCAATGGCTTTTGTGTAAATTTCACACAGGTCCTCAAACACCTTGAGAATTCGTGATATTGAAATGTGACAGAAAATCATCCATAGTCAAAGTCTAACTTGACATAGATGTGTGCCTAACAAAGTAGCCACACGTCACATGAAGACAGTTAAGAGGAAACTAATAAATACGCTGTAGTTATATGGTTGTTTAATGATAATTGGCTTTAGCAGTGGTCTGATTCTACCCACTAGCAAAATTTGAAATTTAATTGGATTGTGTTCAACAATTGTTGACTTACAGTGACGAGCTTTGTTGGTTAAGTTTCGTGTTTATGAGAGTTTAAGCTTTATCCACCAATAACAAAAAGGCCTCACATTTTGGTCTGCTCTACGTCAATCGCTTTTTGTTTATGCCCATCAGGTAGATTGCTGAATACTTCATATTTATGATCATTTAATTATATAAACATGTTGACCACCAGCAACTGATATCAAGTTTTTTTAACCACTACTAGGTAAAAGTTCACCTTGATAATGTAAACAGGCGAAGAATAAGTTTGATTTATTCCTATTTAGTTTTCGGTTATGCTTTTACTATTTATTATTCGTACTTGAAGTGTTGAAGAATATTTGTAGCCCAGGTGAAGACATTTTTGAAGTGCTTTACACTTTGAAGTGGGTAGTTTCATCATGAGCAAACGTTACACTTAATGATGACTGATGTAGAATACAGGATTCACAAATATCAATGGATCATGGATGACCACGAGAGGCATCTAGAGAGAATATTCACATTAGAATATTAGACAATCTTGACGACGGCTATTGATATAATAAGCAGACGACACAAAGAGTAAAGAAGTAATACCTTCAAAAAAACTAATCAAGATTTCCAAACCATCCACAGAAGTAAACGCAAACAATTGTGTGGTCAACCTGTCAAAAGAATTTCTGACGAACAAAGAAGAAAAACTTAAAAAAAGATTGGGTACAATAAAAGTGACACTTAAAGACCAGAATTCTTCTCTACTCTAGAGTCATCACTAAAACTGCCGAAATAAATGAAGAAACTCAGTAGGAAATGGGAAAAACCATGGTAGCGAAAGAAAGACAACACTCAACTGACCGCACAAAAACAAAAAGGCCTTAAAATCACTTCAAACTAGAGAAAATATTGTCATAATCTCAGCGGATAAATGATCCACTACAGTAATTATGGTTAAGGAAGAATATGTCAAGAAAGCCGAGGAACTACTTGTGGATATAAGTGTACATATGTCATTGGACACAAATTCAAGCAAAAGGTTAGATAATCAAGTCTTAAGGACTTTCAACAAGCTTGTTAAAGCAGGAAATATATAAAAACAACAATGGATAATGAAATCAGTGCTCCCTCAGTTATACGGTAGACCGAAACTACACAAATCAAACATCCCACTAAGTCTGATTGTATCACTCCTCGGAATTCCAATACAATCTATCGAGAGGAATCTCATGATTCTTGAAGCACCTAGTGGATCCATCCAATCACTCTATTAAATCTTTCATGCAGATCTTGGATAACGTTAAGCGGGTTCAAATCAACAACGAAGAACTGATGATATCATTCAACTTAACAACCTTATTCACCTCACTCGAATCAAGCTTAGCAAAGGAAACCTTATCCATGATCCTTATAAACGATAACAATCTCTCAAGATACACGAAACTCAAAAGTCAAAACCAACTGGAACTCATCAGTTTACGCTTAATAAAATATTTTAAATTCAATAATAAAATCTATGTATAAACTAAAGGAACACCGATGGGATCATTAATATTAGGGCACATTGCAGAAGCAGTAATGCAGAGACTGGAAACCTCGGTTTTACCAGTGACCAAGCAAAAATGTGAATTCGTTGTGTGGACGATACATTTGTCATCCTCGAAAATGACGAACTGAAAAACACCTACTGTCTGATCAACAACGTCTTCTATGACATAAAATTAACAGTCGATAAGAAGTTGAACAACAAACTATCATACTTGGGCGTATTGATCACCAGAATCGACACAAGAAAACTGGAGCCTCAAGTATATAAAAAGCCAACCCACGCAGATCAAAATCTTAACTACAGTAGCAACAACCCAAAAATTCACAAAATCAACTGTGCACTAAATTTATTCAAGAAGGGCAGAATGTACTGCAGCACGCTTGCAGCGCTGGAAATTTGCGAAACATGCCTTATGACTATCCCTCAAAAGAACGGTTACCCACGCGACTTCATCAAGATATATATCAACTCAACTCATCAGCAGAAACGAAACCAAATATAGGAACCGACAACTGGGTCATCCTATTTTATATAAAACATATATAAGATCACAACCAGATTGTAGAAACTCTTTGGAATAGGTATAGCTCATAAACTGGCAAAATCAAGTCAACCAATTCTATGCAAACCAAAGAAAGAAATAACGAGAAAAGAAAAAACGAACGCGATCTGCAAAATAAACTGTTACAATTGTGCAAAACAAAATATCGGACGAAGTGAACGCCTTATTCATCTTCGCTTTCATGAACACCAATTAGCGGTCAAGCTCCATGATATATCTTCGCTTATATCAACGAATTCGGACAACTGCGTACACTCATTTGACTAGAATAGTGTTGAAACCTTTCATAGAGGGAATACTAAGAACACCAGAGAATTCTTAGAGGCTTGGTATCCAGGTTAATTAGCAATCAACAAACACATCGAAATCGATCCAAACTATCAACCAATCAGAGGAAGCATGGACAATATAGGACCAAGAGTCAGATTAAATTGGGATATATTAAAAATAAAGAGGCGGATAATGATAGAGTAAAAGTAACCCGTCAAGATCGAGGTCGACAGGACAAACTGCGAGTCCTATGTGGAGAAATTCGGACTCTTCATTTCCACCTGAATTTTATGCTGATGTTATTCGGAAGAACAAATAAAGCTCCACGACCAAACTATCCAGCTCAGAGAATGAAACTGCATCAAAACTCAGGACTGAATTTTTGTTAGTCTGTATTGAGATATGTCCAGGTTGTATCAACATATCCAGTCAGTTACGATCACGTTAGAATAGATGGAATTTGTTAAGAGTATAATTCAAACGTCGTACCAGCTGAACAAATTAGTGACTACCTGCACTCAGTAGATCCTTGGATAATACAAAGGTGTATGAACTAAAAGGTACTAGGATCAAGTTCCACTTTGAACATGAACACCTGGATCCAGATACATCCACCTGATTAGTTCCAAGTAGGACGAAACACTCGTTCTGCATCACAGTGCTAACTACAACCTAACTATTTTGAACTACTAAAGTCACCGATGTAGAGTTTCCTGATAGTAGTCGGTCATTTAGTTACAACGTAGAACCTGGTACGTATGTACATCGGTTCAAGTTATCATATTCTATTAGCACAGAGAGATGATATTGTTAAACTAAATTACATAATAGAAGTGGTAGTAACATTATCAGTGGTGACTGGAAAAATTAGGCAACGAAGATACGGTTCGAGAAGAAAGTATTAACTGGTGAAATGAAAACACAAAAATATGTTACTAGGAGTTCAGAAGACAAAGGATGGATGTACATGCGTCATTGCAAACGATTTTGAGCCATGTCATCAAAAGTCTGTAACCAATGGTTAAAATAATCACACAGAACTCAACCAAATAGTCTATGCATATTACAGTGACCCAGTCCAACTGTGAGTGACTTCATTGATCGATGCTATGTTTTGGTTTGGCTATCCCGAGCTTCCCTCTAACCTACTGCTACACCAGAAAACATCGCTCATCGAGGTAGGCGTTGGTTAGGTATAAGTACGCAGCACATCTCCCAACTACCTCAGTTAATGAAGGTTTACTACCTCATCGAACGATTTGTTGTCTTTACCTAGTATCCTATTCTTAACCCAGCCATCGTGTACTCCGTGGTCCAAAAGTACACGACCAATACTTTGTAGATATCTATGATCAATTACTAGTATACTTTACTCTTAATAGTCATATTTCACATTCATATAGTAAAACAAAACAAACTGCTGAAGAATAAACTCATCCTTTGGTTGATAGACTGATGTCTCGCCTACATCATAAGCTCCATAGAATTGTCTGATATTTGTCAGGTTTACTTATATTGAGTTTGTAAATCGTAAATAAAGTAAAACATAAAATACACTTACATCTAATGATTAAATCAATCGACAACAATCAGAAATAATACGAGAGTGAGATTAAGATAATGTGATAATCGAAACTAGAAGTTGATACCGTTAAGGTTTCTTATATGTTACACACCATGTACACCAAAAAAACTACCAAATTAAGTGAATATTATTGTATTACATTTCCATACTTATTTTAGGTAATAATAATGATTTAGGCCAATTAATTTAAAATCAAATTGATGACTTTCTTATTAAACAATTAAAATAAAGTTTAATAGGCATTTCGCTCTCTCTCTCTCTCTCTTTGTCCCTAAAATCTTTTCCAAGATTAACTGACTATAGTTTAAATGTTCAATCTGATCAATAAATAAGTAAACAAATTGTACATCTTGTTTATTCACATCTATCAGGTACTATCCATGTATCATGTTACTATGTGTGTATGTATGTATGCGTGCGTGCGTATGTACGTACGTACTAATACGAATGTATATTTAGAATGATGTATATTAGTCAATGTAAGTGTTTTGTGATTTCGATAATGTACAGAAAAAAAAAACAAACTCGATGACATTTTTCGGTTAATTTATGTCCTACATTAAATTTGTTCAAACTCGGTCGTAATTATTCTACATGATGAAACGAATTATTATTATTATTATTGTGAATCTATGAGTAAATGGTAAAGAAAACGTTGGGACTAATGTGTATATATGTATGTAATGCGAGATGAAATCCTCCACCACCTACTCCCTATCCCCAAAACCTGCTAATGTATTCTTTAATGTTTTCATATATTTTCGTAAGTAACTGGTGTATTGTATGATAAGTGATAACTGCAATACGATGAATAGATTGGATATATATATATATATATATATATATATATATATATATATATATATATATATATATATATATATATATATATATATATTACTTACGCCTGTTACTCCTAAACGAGCATAGGCCGCCGACCAACATTCTCCAACCCACTCTGCCCTGGGCCTTCTTTTCTATTTCCATCCAATTCTTGTTCATTTTTCTCATGTCTGTTTCCATTTCCCAGAGTATTGTGTTTTTAATGGCCCGTGGATCTGACTCCTATTTAGATCGTATAAATGTCTGTTATCGCCTATTCTCGTATTATAATCGTCGACTTAAATCACGTTAGTCAATAAAGGAATGAACTTTTGAATACATATTTTTTGTATATGAGGTGAATGGAATAGAAGGAAGAGAAGCGACGCAGAGCGGAGATGGCTGGTAAGCCAACTCATTTTTAGTCAGGCGTTAATCAGTATTTATAGGCAGACAAAAATAAGCTACAGACATGCAGTGAGTCATGGGATATGATGTGTATACACATATACGCTCATATAAAAACAGTCAAGGCTAATAAGCGAATAAATATGACTCACGTAGAATGAATAGAATGGAATGTCCGAAAGCTAGAATAAGATACATGGACTTAAAATAATGACTGACACTACATGTTCTTTGGTCTTCCTCTTTTCCTTTGGCCTTGAGGATTCCATATGAGGGCTTGTCTTGTGACGCAGTTGGGTGCTTTCCTCAATGTGTGTCCTATCCACTTCCAGATCTTCTTCCTAATTTCTTCCTCCTCTGGGATCTGGTTTGTTCTCTCCCACAGTACGTTATTACTAATAGCGTCCGGCCAACGGATCCGAAGTATTTTGCATAGACAACTGTTAATAAACACCTGTATTTTCTGGATGATGGCTTTCGTAGTTCTCCAGGTTTCTGCCCCATATAGTAGAACTGTCTTGACATTTGTATTGAAAATCCTGACCTTGGTGTTGGTTGACAATTGGTTCGAGTTCCAGATGTTCTTCAGTTGTAAATATGCTGCTCTTGCTTCGCCGATCCGTGCTTTCACATCTGCATCAGATCCACCGTGTTCATCAATGATGCTGCCCAGATATGTAAAGGTTTTTACATCTTGCAAATCTTCTCCGTCAATTGTGATTCGATTGTTGCATGCTGTGTTGTATCGGAGAATCTTGCTTTTCCCTTTGTGTATATTGAGACCTACTGCTGCTGAGGCTGCTGCTACACTGGTCGTCTTCTCCTGCATTTGTTTTTGCATTTGGGATGAAATGGTTTTATGAAGATTATTTTGTTGGTGATATTTATCAACAGTTGATTTCATTTAAGATACCATAAAAAACCAGAGAGCATCTAATATAAAAATGATAAGCAATAGATAGCGACTATCTTACAAAGTATCAAACTAGTTATCAAAAACTGCAACAACTTTTCAGTATTTGCTGGTCTTCATTAATACCTCAAGTGAAATCGATTCGCGACGAATACTATCGACAGAATAAGTTAAGTGAACAAATTTTCCAACTTCCAGGTGAGATTAGTTTGTGATACACTCCACCTATATAACATTTAGTTATTATTTATAATGTATAAACGATTAGTACTACTGATCAAAGCGAGTAGTGATAATTAAGTAAGGCTAAATAAACTATTCTACTAAATTATGACACAGGATATTCAACTACGAACCACCATTTATATATGAATGTAATGACACTAAATGGATTGTCTAGCTCAAGCGGATTATAATGAGATTTCTATGCACGAACTACTTATTGTCTATTAAATTGCTAAATATCTCTGTTAAATTATTATTATTATACATGAACTATCCACCCCCAAACGCCCTGGTACGACCGAGGGTGGGGAGAGTCCGCTCTCCCTCTTCAAATGCTCTCACATGGCTACAAGTATATAGCCTCTGCCAGTGAAGTCCTACTCAATGCCTTCTCGTGGCGGGAGTGTTGTATACAAAACTGAGAGGACGAAAAGCAAATGTCTGGCGCTTTAACCGGATTCCAAACCACTGGTGCTCATGGGCTTCAGTATCCTGTGGGAACGAATGGTGTATGAACCAATTGTTATTCACCGGCTTCCATGGGACTGCATCTCCTCACGATGCTCCACTGCCTCGTGGATCAGACCTTCAGGTCGAAGGCTCGGGGAGTGGCCTCCCAAGAAAACCACCTGTTTCGGTTTGGGCACCCGGGCAGTATCACAGCCCTCACACATATCAAATGAGATTTGTGTGACGCATATGTATTTGGTGCCTTCTTGAACCAATATCTATGTGTTAAAATAAATAAATATATATATATATATACATGAATTATCCAACTTATCTATTCAATTTAAATAATTATTTTTAGCTATTAAGATCATCAATTGATCAATTGCGGAAGATTATATCCGTTCTGAGAGAGGAAATAAATAAGGTGACAATTAAGGAATTCAAAATAGTAATAAGATTCATCTTTGTTTAAAGAAAAAAACCCAGATACAGATAATTTAGTTTGATAACAACATATTAAGCTGTCGAAAGCTTAATATTTAATGAAGGATAAGGAATAGAATAATTTGTGTCACTAAGATGATTTTTTACGTGATTGGAGTCTTTGTGTTCACTTGCTATTGTTCAAAGTGATGATGAGTTCACCTAGTCTGAGAACGGAACAAAGACTCTGTGATACAATGACCAATAAGATAGCTATTCTGACGCGTCCCAGTACCGTTAACTAGAGAGAGAAATGGAGAAATATATTTCGTAAGCAGCCGGAAGCACGAGCAATGACAACAGACACAAATCAAACATATATATACAGCATAAAATTGTTCTTAGGAAGCGTTAAAAAGATAGCATAGTAAAAGATGTAACGAACCAATAGTGTTTAAAATTCTCCTAAGTGAGAAATAGAACATGAGAGCTTTTGGATCGAAAACAAGAAATTCAAATTTTTAAAATAAAATTACAAAAATAAGGTATTTACCAAGTGAGTTCTGAAGATCTAACATCCCCATCATCACTGTAAATAATGGTTTGAGATGTTGTGTGACGCGGCTTATAATCGGTCATAAATGGGGTACATACACTCACTTTCTATCTTTCCTTACATCTTCAATATTAAGATTATTTTAGACATTTTTTTTTTGAAAAAACTTGTTCAAATTTCGGTCCATGTTTTAAAATGAATTTCATCTCTTTTAATGAGTTTTACTAAAAAGTCAAAAAACCTTAAATGGGCATCGGCTTTTCTATTTCTTAGGTTAAAATGGAAAAAATGTACATAAGTTTGTCACTTAAACCAGTATCATGTTTGTCTAGAACAAGCTGAATTCTATTGATCTATTCCTTACTTACTTAAGCCTGTTACTCCTAAACGAGCATAGGCCGCCGACCAACATTCTCCAACCCACTCTGTCCTGGGCCTTCTTTCCTATTTCCATCCAATTCTTGTTCATTTCTCTCATATCTGTCTCCATTTCCCGGCCTAATGTGTTCTTTGGTCTTCCTCTTCACCTCCTTTTGCCTTGAGGACTACATGTGAGGGTTTGTCTTGTGACGCAGTTGGGTGCTTTCCTCAATGTGTGTCCTATCCACTTCCAGATCTTCTTCCTAATTTCTTCCTCCTCTGGGATCTGGTTTGTTCTCTCCCACAGTACGTTATTACTAATAGCGTCCGGCCAACGGATCCGAAGTATTTTGCATAGACAACTGTTAATAAACACCTGTATTTTCTGGATGATGGCTTTCGTAGTTCTCCAGGTTTCTGCCCCATATAGTAGAACTGTCTTGACATTTGTATTGAAAATCCTGACCTTGGTGTTAGTTGACAGTTGTTTTGAGTTCCAGATGTTCTTCAATTGTAGACATGCTGCTCTTGACTTGCCGATGCGCGCCTTCACATCTCCGCCTGGAGCGCCTCTGGGGTTCCTGCCGGTCCCAAGCCAGGTTCAAGGAAGATGGTTGAGCAACGGCTTATTGACTTCATCCCGTAGAAAACTAACTAGCTAAAAAAAACGCTAACCAAATCTAATTCTAGTGTGGTCATTAGCTCACGTGGGTCAACATTACATCGATTATGAGATTTTACTATCTGAATCTTATGAGGACAATCATTTTCTCTGAGATTTAAAATAAAGCTTACTGATGAATACCAAATAGTATGAAATCTGGATCAGTTATGTTTTCCTGGATATTGTTTTTAACTGTTTAATACTAAGAAAACTAATTAACCCCATTTTGAAAAAATATATAATAAGTTCAGAAGGTGTAATTCATCATTTGATTATTCATATGAAGATTGATAATGAGTCCATTGGTTGACTAATAAGCAATGGTTTTTTAAATCTAAAATGCATCTAAGTAATTGAACTTACTGTGTTACTACATTTTATTCTATATATAAATTCATAAAATGTTAGTTTAATTGTTATTTTAAAAGCTGAACTACATATTTCTTACAAATGAACATTGTTTATATGGAATGAGCGTTTTATCATTTAACAGAATAAATAATTACTTACTTACACCTGTTACTCCTCGTGGAGGAGCATACGCCACCCACCATCACTCGCCATCCAATCCTGTCCTGGGCAATCCTTTCTAGCTCTTTCCAGCTGCTATTCATTCTTTTCACTTCTGCTTTTATTTCCCGATGTAATGTGTTCTTCTTTTCCGCTCCCGTTCAGGATTCCAAGTTGAAGCTTGCCTCGCGATACAGTTTGATGATTTGAGTAATGTGTGTCCTGTCCATTTCCATCATCTTTTCCTAATTTCTTCCTCAGCTGGAAGCTGGTTTTTTCTCTGCCGCAGTAGGCTGTTGCCGATGGTATGCGGTCTCGCTAAAAAGACGCTAACTAGAAAAAATAATTCAAACAGAAAATACTTCAAAGATTTTCATGTATCCGTTACAGTTATATGATACAGTGATAGACTTAAAAAAATTAGTTAAGTCTGATAATTTACCGGGCAATTATAAAATAAAATTGTTTATAGTTTGTCAATGCAAGGAAAACAAACTAAGGAAAAAATAGTGTGAGGATGGCCCATGGGTGAACTCGAGGAAGCTCTAAGAAACTCAGAATGAACCGGAGATATTCCATCCAATCATCATTTGTAAGAATATTCCAGAACCCCTACATGTAGCTTCCGTGTCGGGCGAACGCTAATAACCCCCTGTATGCGGATTGGAGGACTATAATAATGATTTCATTTTTACTAAAAACTATAAATACCTGACAGTTTTGTACCATAATTGACACTCTTTTGAAATAGCATTCCTTTTACTTGTCTTCCGTCGTCTCATTTGTGACTTGGAAGGGTTCTAGCGTTCGAGTGCTCAAGTTGTACGCAGTATATTAAGAAACTAAGTTCTAGATATAACAACTGGTGATTGAGACGGGATTCGAACCTACACGCGGAAACACCAATGGATTAACATGAACGATTTTATCGAAAAAAAAGTAGACAAATATTCTCTATTATAAGCAAAGATGAATGTTGACTAGCATTGGAGTGCAGGATGCGCATTTTATTCTATTTGGGACTGATCAACTGGATACATCTGCATCCTAGAGTTGATTTTCACTCAAGGACTCAAACCCAATACATGACTTAAGGCAATATTGAAGTCATCCGTACAGGATTCACATATGCCATTAAGAGACTGATTAATTGCAGTCCTAAACATCAATGAGAAAATTCGAATAAACAATAAATAAATGAACTAATTATCTTTTATATTTCTTCTATAAATTATTATTTCTTATCACTTTATAGATTGGTATGTAAATTCTCTTCAGCATTTAAAAACAACCGAAAATTTTATTCGCTTATTTAAATAGAATGAATTCTCAATTTAGGGGTTGTGGAGATTGTTAAGTTTTTGATTGAGATCATGAACCGATTGATGTTAGACCACCATTGAAAACCTGGAAGTATTGGACGGCAGTTTCGTCCTCAGCAATGTGCATCCACGATTCCGCTTGCGGGATTCGAGCCCAGAGCTTTCAGTCTCGCGTGCGAACTCTTAACCTACTGGACCACTGATCCGGCATCCAATGGAGTTAATGTCTAACCTGAAGGCCCTGGGTTCGAATCCCGCGAGCGGGATCGTGGACGCGCACTGCTGAGGAGCCCCACAATAGGACGAAACGGACGTCCAGTGCTTCCAGGTCTTCAATGGTGGTCTAACATCAATCGGTTCATAACCTCAACCAAAAAATGAGTTCTGTTGGAAGTTTTATATTTTCTGCTGTTATTCATTTTGGACAACGTTCTGACCATTGAATAAACTATTTATTGTTAAAGTGTGATCATGAAATATATATACTGCTTTACCGAGGTCAGTCTTTATGACATAATTATTAGTATCTACTGTAAAGTTCTCAATTTCATATAAAGTTGTAGTTGTGTTTAATCATAAGATTATCTCTCGATGTATATTTCTACATTACTAATAGTTTTGAGTGGTGATCCCCTGGGCCCTAATGAGAAACTGTGACTAACCGAATTTAACTATCTTTGGTATGAGGCATTTTTTTACCAATAGTGCTGGAAGATGATTACTCAGTACTGCAGATGAATTAAATTTAGAAGTGTTAACCATTAAATCTTGACTCAGTGGTTGAAAGACTGAGAGCTCATCGTCATATCTCAAGGTCTTGAGTTGCTTAATATGAAACTGGGAAGAAACAGCTATTTGTTGATTCTTGGATCTCGATAGCTATTTATAACTAACATCAGACTGTTTTGGAAACTGTTAATATATACATAATTCCTCATAAAATATCAAGTAAATTATTACTTTCTTTTTTTCATCGTAATTTTTAGTTTTATTCAGTTTTGGAAGTTGAAGATGATTCAGCGTTTGTTCATGTGGATGCACCTAATGGTAAGCGATCAGTGTTTCAATTGTACGTCTAGTTTTACATAATCATTTCAGTTATATATATATATATACTTCTTTTGTGCACGAAAGTTAGTAGAGAAGACAATCTTGTTGGGTTTAGACAGATTCTATAAGGAAACTGAAAGTTGTTTGAGTGATTAAACTCAAATGTCCTTGTAGAATCAAATAGAAATATTTCATTACATCTATGTTGAAGGCAAGTTTTAAATAGAGCAAGATCTGTAGTGCTGAATATATGGAATAAGAACTTGGTAGATAATGGTTGAAGACAAAGAAATCTTAAAATTAAGATATCAATTAGTCGAGTATCTAATGCATGATAGTGAACTTTTAAAAAGAAGAGATTTCCTTTGCTGGATTTTATGTGTTCTTTGTAATTTTATAGTGCCTGAAGTTGAATCTGTGAATTTTTTGTATTCCTTTCTATTGGTTAAATGCGAGTCTATTCATCTCTGAATCATGTAAATCAATAATAATATATTAGGCATCTTTACAATTACGGTTCCGAACATTATAGACATATAATGTGTTATGACTGGTTCGTCACTAATTGTGATGTCAGAATCGCTTATCACTTATACTTGTGAAAGAAGGACCCACTCCAATTTCCATGTAAGAATATCTAGACTGGTACAAGTGATGATATATTAACCCTGAAACATGACGACAACGCTAGTCGAAAATTCACACTCATTTATATATTGGTTGAACATTCATTTTGATTAATGATAAAGATGAAATTACATTTATGAAAAATACCCAGAGTTATAACACGTCACATGTTGCATATAATACTGAGCCTAATTCATGTTAATTGAATACAAGAATATTGTATCTCAGATATACATCATACTCAAATAAATTAATATTATACCGAATAGAAGATCACACCGAAAAACCAAAACAAATACTACACTGAATAGAGTTTTGATAGAGTTTTGTTCTCTCAGTCAGTCAGTCAGTAACAACGTAGTACTTCGTACGTACGTACATCAGTTCGAGTTGCCACACCACATTAGCACAGAGATGCACTTGTCGATTCAAATCCCGTAGTGGTAGAGGTAATAAGAGTATAAGCAGTAATCGGGAAGATTAGGGTTTGGAGATGTTATTTAAAGAGTATAATCCAGTGAAAGAAATTTGGAAAGAGGAAAAAAGGGACATGAAGAATTCAGAAGATTAGAGTTTGGGAGAACACAGAGAGTGGATGCACCTGCGCCATTGCAAACGATTTTGAGCCATGTCATTCAGGGTCTCTAACCATCGGTTGCTGTCATCTCGCGGTCCCCAACCAGGTAGTCTACACCTACCAACATGACTCAGTCCACTTGTCAGTGACTTCATGGACTTGTGCCATGTTTTGGTTTGGCCGCCCCTAGCTTTCTTCCAACCTACTCCTATACCACTGAACATAGCACGTCGAGGCAGTCGGTCGTTGGGCATACGTAACACGTGTCCCAGCCATCTCAACTGATGAAGTTTCACTACCTCATCAATTGATTTGCCATCCCTACCTAGTACCCGTCTCCTAACAACTGTGTTACTTACTCCATGGTCCCATGATATACGAGCAATGTTTGGAAGACACCTATGATCAAATACTAGTAACCTACGGATATCCTCTACTCTTACCGGCCATGTTTCACTGCCATAAAGTAGGACGGAACGAACTGCTGCGCAGTAAACACGTCCTTTGGTTGATAGACGGATATCTCGCCTACGCCATAAATGACGCAAGTTGGCAAAAGCTAGTCGAGCCTTCTGTATCCGTGCTGAGATTTCGTCACACACCAAACCACAAGGGCTGATGAGACTTCCAAGATAAGTGAAGCGGTCGACACACTCAACTACTTCACTCCCTATCACTAGTTCGGGTGTCGATGTAACCCAATCCTGAAGCAACATTTTGCATTTCGAGGGAGAGAATCGCATCCCGAACATGCTTGCATTGTTGCTTAGAGTGGTCAGAAGACTCTGCATTTTGTCAGCGTCTTCACCAAATAAAACTATGTCATCTGCATATTCTAAGTCAACAAGTGAACCTCCTGGTAGAAGTTCAACCCCTGGAAATTTAGATGAGGAGAGTGTTATCTCTAAAAGTACGTCAATGACAAAGTTGAACAAGAATGGAGAGAGTGGACAGCCCTGACGAACACCACTTGAGGTAATCAATTCTGATGACAGTTCGCCATAAGCTCTCACTCTACCAGTTGTGTTCGAGTAGAGAGCCTTTATAAGGTTAATGTACTTCTTTGGTACTCCTTTCAGTGACAAACACTGCCATAGAACCTCACGATCAACGGAGTCGAATGCCGCCTTAAGGTCGAGAAATACTACCATTGTGGGGCGTCTGAATGTGTGTCTGTGTTCTAGAACCTGACGTAGTGTGAATATCTGATCGATACAACCACGTCCAGGTCGAAAACCAGCCTGGTTTTCTCTAGTCTGCTCTTCACGAGCTTTAGTTAGGCGTCGAAGTATTATTGAGGCTAATATTTTAGACACTATATTAGTCAAACTGATTCCTCTGTGATTGTCACAAGAGGACTTTTGTCCTTTCTTAAAAACTGGCACAATCAGTGATTGAGACCAGTCAGATGGGATTACGTCCAGTTCCCAAATTCTACCTAAGACCTCAGTTAATCTCATTGCTAATACTGGACCACCATCCTTAAAAATCTCAGGAGTAAACCTGTCAGGGCCTGCTGCTCTCCCTCGTTTCAGATTTCCTATGGCTTTTTCAACTTCGTAAAGGGACGGAGGACTTACATTAATTTGCCATTCAGGTTGACTAGAGATCGTGGGAAACCGAAGTGTGGCTGAAGGCCAGTTGAACTGATCCCTAAAGTGTTCTGCCCATCGATACAATCTCCTGGATTGAGAATGAATAATATGTCCATCTTTCTCTGAGATTGTTTCGCTAACGGTCGGGTTCCTAATTCCGGTTTCCTTAACGAGTCTAAACAATTGTCTGCTATTACCTATTGCCGCTGCCTTTTCCATCTCTCTTGCTTTCGCTACCCACCACTGTTCGCGATCATTGCGTAGACTTCTTGTCAGCTTGCGCTTAAGCTGACTCCGCTCTTCATTATGTTCAGAGCCAGGTGGAATGAGTTTTCGAGCATCTATCAGTGCGATAGATGCTGCTGAGATCCAGTGTTGCTCCCTAACTTTACGGTTTACCTTACTAGCAGATATCACTGCTGTTTCCACAGCTTTTCGGATATCATTCCATGCTGCCTCGGGGTGGGCATCACATACATGGCTGCCTAACTGTTTTCCTAGTTGTTCCTGAAATATACTCTTAGCTTGACTATCATTAAGTAGGGCCCTAAGAGGTTTCCTTGCAGCGTCTTTCCTACGTCCAGTAAGACGCAAGCAAATACGCGCTCGCACTAGAGCATGATCTGAATCTAGGCATGTGCTCCAGAATGAGCGACAGTCTTCTATCGAGCCCCTCCATCGGTGGCTGATAGCGATGTGATCTATTTGGGTCCAACGTTGGGACGAATTAGGGGTTCTCCATGTTAAAAGATGTTTTTCCTTATGCTTAAAGTTAGTATTTGCAAGGAACAGGCGGTTATCTGAGCATAGCTGCAACAGACGGTCGCCATTATCTGTTCTTTGAGCCACGACACCATAGGATCCACCTAGGTGTCTTTCCTTATCGCTTAGTTTACCTACTTGAGCATTAAAGTCACCGGCCACTATTACTACATCCGAGCGCTTAGCTTTTCGGAGAAGGTCCGAAAGCTTTCTGTAAAACTCATCTTTTACATCATCTGAGCTGCAGTCAGTGGGAGAATAGGCTGAGACGACGAAGAGGCAACGACGAGTGTCCCTATCTTTCCGGATTCTTACTGTTCCGTTCAGTCGGACAGCGCACAAACGACTGTTTACTGGGATCCACTCTAAGAGAGCTAGTTCTGCCCTAGGACTCAATGCTATACCTACGTCGGCGAGGCCACGGGAAGCAGAATCAGGGCTTCCAGATACACGAAGCGTAAATCGAGTCGGTTCTTTATTTTGGCATGGTGAGGTCAAATGAATGACGCTACTTGGATCCTGTATGCGCGTTTCGGAGACGCAGCACACATCGATGGCGCGAGATTCTAAAGTTTTAGCTAAGGAAGCCTGCTGTCCTATTTGGCAAAGTGTTCGTACGTTAAAAGCTCCAACGTGTAGTTTAGAGCGTGGTTTCAGGAGACCAGGAATGGCGTTCCACGTACTCGAATCGTTTGCCCTAGCGGTGCGAGGTGATAAAGAGACGTGAGGAGGGTTAGTCGGGAGGATAAGAGAGGTATTAGGGGGTGTAGGAAGGATTTGAATGTGACCACCTTGGTCTCTTGTGCTGTTACGGGTATGAGGGCTGATGTCACTTCCCGGCTGCCCACACCGTGGAAGGGTATTTCTTGAGGAACCTGAAAAGGAAATTGGATTAGTGTTGGTCTTGACGACCTGGGAGCGTGACCGCAGAGCCCAAGGGACAACTGCTTGAGGCCGGTCGCGCACGGCCTTTTTGTGGAAGGTTTTTGACGTGTTAGCTCCGTTCTTCAAAGGGCCTTACCGCCGGAGACGGAAATCCGTGAGGTAAGGTGAGGTGTGCATTTTTAGGGTCGACCTTTTCTAACCCCACCCCTCCTTGTGGGAAGGCAGCATCGCTGTCATGCTGGTTGTCCGAGGGAAACACCTTACTGCTGTCACACCTCTGTACAGTCAGCAGTACGACTTCGCCCTCAAACCTTGAGTTTTGTTCTCTGAGCTGGATGGTTTATTCGTGGAGCTTTCATCGTACTTCTAGACGACATCATCAGCACAAACTTCAAGTAGAAGTGAAGTGTTCGAATTTCTGCATATGTGATTCACAGCTTGTCCTGTACACATCGAAGTGCTGATGATGTTGTTCAGAAGAACGATGAAAGCTCCAAGACCAAACCATCCAGCTCAGAGAACAAAACTCCATCAAAATCATCTACCTGAGCTACAAATCGTCTCCACCACTACACTGAATAATTATCCAATTGAATTAAAAATGGAATTAATTAATATTGAAGAAGGATCACAATGAGTAAAACAATGTAATTTTGACTTTTCATCTTGTCATAGTGTCAACACTTAAAAATTTGTAGAAAAACACAAAGAGAATGTACCGAATTGTTTGCCGATCTTCTGAAACATACTCTAGATGAGCATGTAAATCACAAACGCTTGAAATGTTATAATTTAAGTAAATTTGAAAGAATAAACTACAGTTTTGAAACGAAATGTTCATGATCATTTAATAAAGTTAACTTACACTTTAGGGGTAATAAAAACATTTTTCAGACTTTATATACAATAAAAGACTGATCAATTAGAGTCCTAAACATCAATGGGGAAATTCAAGTAAACAATACCAAGTGAATTTAAACTTCACCCCATTGCATAAGCAAGTGGTTATCAAGTCAGTCAGTCAGTTACAACGTAGGACTAGGCACATTTATGCATCGACCCAAGTTGCCATACCGCATTAGCACAACAAGATGAACATCGGATTCATAGAAGTAGTTAATTTAGTGGTGGTAATATATAAAAGAAAGATTGCATATAAGGACATAGTACAGGAAGAAAGAATTAGTACGTGTAAAGAAAGATATGAAGCAATTTTAATCTCATAATTTAAAGGAAGACAAAGAGTGTTTACACCTACGCTTTTGTAATCGATTCTGAGCCATGTCACCAGGTGTCTCCAACCATCGGTTACGATAGTCACACGGACCCCGACCAAGTAGTCTGCATCTACCAACATAGCTCAGACTAGAAGTTAGTGACTTCAAGCACTGATGCCACGTTTTGGTTTTGCCGCCCCTAACTTTCTTCCAACCATCTCCAACACCGGTTAGCATTGTGCGCCGTGGTAGTCGGTGTTAAGGTATACGCAACACGTGGCCGAATCCTCTCAGTTGATGAAGATTCACGGAGAGTATGTCAATTGAAAAGGTATCATGGGCGCATTAAATGTTATATACATAAATCGGTAGTGATTGTCTTCTGAAATTCCTCACGAATATTTACTTTTTTCTTATTTGTAGCCATGTTCAATAGAAGTGGCAGTAGTCTGTTAAGACGAGAATAAGCATCATTATAAAAGAAACGGTTTGAGATTTTCCTGTTACTGAAAATAATTCATCGTTATATGATCGCTCAATCGTTTGTAATCGTGAATTCTAACACCTAACCCCTAATTAGATAAGAAAATCTCACGTTTGAAAAATTTCACTACTCTCTAGTAAAATATGAGAGTAAAAAGTGTGAAATTAAATGGCCAGTTAACAAATGACATAGTAACTCTTATACTAAATTAATTTATAGAGGCAAACATAAAAAACGGTTAACGACAAAACAATAATTTTTAAAAACTACTAAAAGCATTCGGTTTTATCTAAGCTAATTGATGCGATACAAATCAAAAATTGACTAACTTTAATGACGATTTAGAAAGAAACTAGTTTTACATGGAAACTGATAATAAAACTACAAACTGGTTAAATATAATATTAGATACTGAAAATTTTGAAAAAAGCTGTTGATGTTACATAATGGACGAAAATTATTAGTATAGGAACCGACCTAGGAGAGATGGTTTTAAGGATGCTATCAAAGAAAATAGATTATTGATAAAACATTTGAACAAACAGTTGAAATACTGAGTGAAACACTTCAAAAAAACAGTTCAATTATCTTACAATATGATCAAAATACTGTCTGAAGTGCAGTTTATTACCGATCATTTTAATTGCTAATTTATGGAGTCTAGATGAGCTTATTAATTGATTCTGATTGTTAAATTATAGCTAATGAATTCCTGAAGTTTTAATCAGTGTTAATGTGTACAGTACAGGATCATAATGTTTGTCATTTAACTTCACACAGGATAGATTACAAAATCCGTTAAACAGTTGTAGATAAATTCACTTGGTATTGTTTACTTGAATCTCCCAATTGATGTTTAGGACTGCAATTGATCAGTCTCTTATTGGCATGTGTATACTGTGTGTATTATCTCGATATTGCCTTAATTCACAAGCATTATAAACAAAGATGGATAGTGGCTAGCAGTGGAATCCAGGACGCGCATTTCGTCTTGTTTGTGAGGCTCGTTGGCTGGATGTACTTGCATCTCAAGTTGATGTCCACTTTGGAACTCGAACTAAGTACCGTTCGCTTCAAACAACATTGCGTTATCTCTGTAAATGCAAGTTGTTCCTTCAGGACTAGTCTGCGTCAACACCTGAACTAAGGATAGGGAGTGAAGTAGTCGAACGCATTGACAACTTCACTTATCTTGGGAGTCTGATCAACCCTAATGGGTTGATGTCTGACGAAATCTCAGCACGGATTCAAAAACCTCGTTTGGCTTTTGCCAACTTACGTCACCTATGGTGAAGGCAAGGTATCCGTCTATCAACAAAAGGACGAGTTCGTTCTGTTCTACTTTACGGCAGCGAAACATGGCCACTAAGAGTAGAAGATACTCGTGAGCTACTATTAGTTGACCACAGATGCCTTAGAAATATTGCTGGCATCTTCTGGGATCACCGGGTAAGTAATAGTGAGGTAAGGCGCAGGGTATTAGGTAATGATGATAAATCAGTTGATGAAGTTGTGAATCTTCATCGACTGAGATGGATGAGCTACATGTTATGTATATCTGAACATCGATTACCATGACGCGCAATGCTAACCGGTGTTGGAGATGATTGGAAGAAAGTTAGGGGCGGCAAAACCAAAACGTGGCATCAGTGCTTGAAGTCACTAACTTCTAGTCTGAGCTATGTTGGTAGATGCAGACTACTTGGTTGGGGTTCGTGTGACTATCGTAACCGATGGTTGGAGACTCTTGGTGACATGGCTCAGAATCGAATACAAAGTGTAGGTGTATACACTCTCTATCTTTCCTTAAACTAAGAGATTAAAATCGCTTCATATTTTTCTTCCTACGAACTAATTTTTCCTTCCTGTACTATGTCCTTGTATGCAATCTTTCTTTTATATATTACCACCACTGAATTAACTACTTCTATGAATCCGATGTTCATCTTGTTGTGCTAATGCGGTATGGCAACTTGGGTCGATGCATATATGTGCCTAGTCCTACGTTGTCACTGACTGACTCTTAGCCTTCTGGATTAAGAGTTAACAAGTAGGAGTTATAGAAATCTTTCAGATTATTCAAACAGCTCAGTAAATACAATGCAGTTCTTAAACTTATCAGATTTCCATTGCATTAATTCGTTTTTGTGTGTGTATTACATGAATTTGCTGAAATTCTATAAATGAAATGATTATTTAAGTAATTTTCGTTAAATAATTTATGTAACTCATTCATAAAGTTCGGAATTAAATACTCGTCTTTGTAAAGTACGTTTTTGTGTCATAATCTGTATTAGTAACTCTCTGCATAAACCGAATTGGATTGAATGGGGTTTTTCACCTGTAACTAGTTAAAATCAGGGTTTTTTTAATACCACATCAGCGCTTTGTGAAAATAGTGAGTACATGACATTGATAAAACAATCAATTTGTGTTCAACATCTTTGGTTAATTTCATTTCCTATTGGTACAAGCACTTTTTTTAAGTGAGTAAGTGTTCAAGAAACCTTTATTCAGTTGCGTTTTGTATCAGTTATCACTCATCACCACCACCTAGCTACCTATAATTTTGATGAAACTGATACCTTTTATAAAAGTTGAACTTAAGTCACCCACTAAGTTACCATTTAGCTATTTGAGTTATGACTAACGTAACGCAGGATTGACATATATATACAATTCTTCGATTTGTAATTATTCAATGATATAAATGTTATATCACGAAGTAACAAGTCATTGCACAGGTCATAAGGGTAAATATATAATTTTTATGACTTGTTTGTAAAGAAAAAGATTTACTGATATCATTGTATTATTATCCTTTAATAATTAGTAATAAAGGATCTCAGAATGATGTTAAAATGTATGGAAACACAGTTGATCTGTCAATCATCTGTAATAGCCTGAAATAAACTATTTCAATGTTGATTAATCCTAACTTACTGTATCAATAGCTTGTTAAAAAAACATAATGACAACTTACAAGATAATAACAATACCCCCCCAACTCGTCTTAATTTCATACATTGACAAAAAGTGTACGATTAGTCTATTTAATTCGTTTGTTATTTATGTAAATTCAGTACTCACTGTGTAGTGAACGAGAACACAAATGGAGACAACCAAATGTATTTGAATAGTAAATTACATAATTTCTTCATAAAATCTAAGAATCATACAGTAAATAATTCATTTGCAAAATATCAATTAATTGTCTCAGACTTTGTTATTCCTTTGTTTCTTTATCAATCACTCTCTATTTTCGTTCTCTTCACTTTTTTTCTCAACTTTCTCCCATCAGGCATTCCACTTTCGATTAGTGATATATACTACTTATATCTGTTGATATCAATAGCATACACCACAATTGAATTATTGTTGATAATTATATTTCAATAGTTTTGTAAATATAACTATATTGTTTCAATTCATAGTTCAAGTGTTAACACTTACAAACGTACAAACACATCTAACACATTTTTATTCTTAGTATAATTTTATTTATAGCGTTTTAACATTTATTATCAGTACATGGTTGCGGATTTTCGATTGACATCATGAACCAATTGATGTTAGACCACCATTGAAAACCTGATAGTACTGGACGTCTGTTTCGTCCTATTGTGAGACTCATCAGCAGTGCGCACTCACGAGACTGAAGGCCCTGGGTCCGAATCCCGCAGGCGGTTAAAGTTCTGTCTCTTAAGACATTGGAGGCTATATATTTCAATATTATTATTATTTCTATATCTAAAATGGGGATAAATATTCCTTATCTATAATAGAATAGCTTAATAATAACATCTCAGTTAATGTCAGTCAGTCAGTAACAACGTAGAACTTCGTATGTACGTACATCAGTTCGAGTCGCCATACCACATCAGTTAATGTAGATGAATAAATTAGGATCGGAATCTCATTAAGGCCATTAGTTCTTTAAAGATTATATGCTAACGTTGTCGACAGATTAAAATAACATGAAATCTAGGTTAAGCAGGTTTCCTTGCTCTTTACACTGAATTAAAAATGAAATCTATACTCATTCTACATTCTTTCACATTGTGTATAACAACAAAAAAAGTTCTTTTATAGTCAACGATTATTCAATATAACACAGTAGTCATATTACTTATATACTTTTACAAAATAATGGTCATGATTTGATATTTATTTTTCATTTTAATTGATCACAGATTTTTATTTCTATTATCGATATTTGTTTATGTTAAAGACATCAGTTGATGAACATAAATCAAATATGATACGAAATGACCCATTTTTAATACGTTTTACATATGTCACATAAATCTGTGCATGTTCTCAAAAGTCGTGGTACGGACGAGGGTAGGGAGAGTCAACTCTCCCTCACGAAATAGTCACTCATATACAGCCACTGCCAGAGAAGTCCTAATCATTGCCTTATCGCGGTAGTGTTGTTTACAAAATTGAGAGAACAAATAGTGAATACGTGGCGCTTTAACCCGGGCTGGTGTATACGGAGGGTCCCCCTAGAGGAGTAGGAAGACCTTGATTCTAAACCAATGGTACACATGAGCTCCAGGATGCTGGGGGAAAAATGGGGTATGAACTTTTTGTTGGTAGTTGGCTGCCATGAGATTGTATCTCCTAACGTTGCTGCAACACCTTATGGATTGGACTTCTAGGTCAAAGGCTCGGAGAGTGACCTCCTAAGAAAACCACCTGCTTCAGTTTGGGCGCCCGATCAGTATTCCAGCTCTCATACAAATCGAATGATGAAGTGTGATGTATGTATATATTTGATGCTTCCTTGTACTGATGTTTATATGTTTGAATAAATAAATAAACAAATAATCAATGTAATTTGTGATATCATATGAATATAAACGCTTATGTTCAGCTATAAATAAACCCTAAAGATTTAATAGTAAAGTGAATTTATTAAACATTGAATAATGTTTGTTCAACCTAATGATTAATAAATAATAATAATCAAGGACAAATATAAATGTCAATTAGACAAAACAAAGTTGAACAATGTAAGATACTTGAAGTTCGAAATTCAACATTAGCAAAATTATCAATTTTTTATTTATATCTCTAGTGTGTAGAGTAATATATAGTATAGTAAATTTCTTTGAAAGTCTATTGGAACTTATTTATTTATTTTATATAAACACATAAAAACATTGGTACAAGGAGGCACCAAATAGATATGCGCTACATAGATCATTCGATTTGCGTAAGGGTTGAGATACTGCCCCGGGTGCCCAAACCGTAACAGGTGGTTTTCTTAGGAGGCCACACCTGAAGCCTTTGAAGTGTGATTCTTCTTCTTCTTCTTCTTCTCGATAATAACTGCATCAATACTTAAAATGTATTTGATTATATTAGAGTTTTTAGGTGTATTACGATATTAAAGAAAAATACCATTTTCTACTTTTAAATCCATTGTAAGTATACTAATAGTTTATTAATGTGATGTGATGGCAACTTGGACCAATGCACATATATTCCTAGTCCTACATTGTAGCTGACTGACTGACTGAATGTGATGTATTATTAATGTATTGTAAAAATTTCTGTAAACAACAATTACCGGATATATGGAAGAAAACTATAGGTGATTAATAAGTATTTTCACAGATTAAATCACAGAATGGACTAGGACAATTCCACGATTTCCAAAAATCCTTCTTTATTAAAAATAACCATGCACTCACTAGTGACTGGGTTAAAGATACAACTGCTGCTGTTCTAGTGAGAAGCCATGTACAATGGAAATCAACTGTATTAGATATGAGACGGTAATCCACATTAAGCAATATAATAAGGGTTGATTAATATTTTGAATTGATTGAAATTAGACAAGCGAACCACTGAATACCGGTTCAGTAGTTTATGGAATAAACATTCATGTGTAAGACCTATGATTCCGGGTGATGGATCATAAAAGTGCTCACTACTTTAGAGTCCCATATTAGAATGAAGCAGCTATCCAGTGCTCTAGCGTTTTTGATTGTGATCTAGCTAAAATAAGTTTGTGATCTAAACTACAAAAATTTGACAATCTCCACAGGTTCTCCATACTTGTCATATATATGTATACAACTTGATTCTTGTTTCTTAATTGCAGGTCAAAATGTTGCTCGAAGAAAAGGGCATGAAATAGTAGGAACAAACACAAATATAGAAATGCTCATTTTGTTATTTTATGTGTACATAGCTTTTGTCGTTCAGATAATTATTGGACACTCTTGGAACACTGTAGTCTATCGATAATGTCAACAGTATTTATTCGTATGATCCTTATCATTAGTTTTTCATGTAAACCAGTGTCGATTTGTTTTAGGCGACTCCCTTTTCCACGGACGTGTCTCGATGAAATATCACTCACGCTGATCTCATTATTTGAATTCATGAGTCTGTCTAAGGTAGACCATAAGTGAAAAGGTAGATGAATTGAATGACCGTTTCCTCCAAGTTTGGGACTCCTCGGCAGTGCGCATCCATGATCCCGCACGCAGCACTCGAACCCAGAACCTCCGATCTCACGAAAACGCCTAACCTCTAGACCACTGAGCCGGCATCCAGCAGTGTCATTATCTAACTTCGATCGATACATAATTCTGCGCAAGTCTTCATCCATTGTCTGAGGTTAATAACTGTCTCCACTCGACACGGATTGGATTACACTGGTGTTATATCTTGTGACAGCCGATTAGAGGGCAGTGAATTATCAGTCGAACCAAGGACGCATAAAATACGTGCGAGCAGCCTAGATTTTTTATTGGTCCTGCTTTCCGCCTAGCCCAGCCAGTTAGGTCCAGAACGCCAATCTCAGCCTCTGCAATATGAATCATTATATTTCAAACATACTAAGTTTATATACCAATCAAACAGACCACAACGTACCAATAAAATATAAAACAATATTTGTACAAGAATTAGCCAGATGTAGCTGTGAATGAGGGAGGTAGTAATTAACATACTGGGTATAACTCAAGAATGGTAAGACGCATAATAATAGTTTATGGGTCAAAATAAAGCTTATAATAAGAGGAATATGAATATGCATAGTTTAGTTACTTAACAATTATACAACAGAAATATACGTTAAGTATTGGTCCATAAATGGATCCCGAAAGTTACCATTCATTATTCTTGTCGGGACACAACAACTTGTCACGGCTTCTCACTAGAACTTGAAGCTAGTCACCAGCGAGCGCATAATTATTATCAGAATGAGGATTTGTGGACATTGTTGTCGCTTTAATAATTGACTTCATGAGTCGATTTAAACTAGATCACCATTGAAAACCTGGAAGCACTCGATAGCCATTTCGTACTAGTATGAGACTCCTCAGCAGATTTTCAAAGGTGGTCTAGCTTAGACCGATTCATGAATTCAACTAATAAGATTACTACAATCTCCACAAATCCTCATTCAAATATTTCTTTTAAAATTTACTTACAGTTTTAGAAATGGTTCTATGAAAGTCAATCCAAAGTATTTTTATTCAATCTCAGTGATTCATGATTTGAATTTTTCTCAAGATCCCATATTATTCATCATTATAAACTTACGAAATTGTAATCTTTTAATTAAAAAACTTGCTTATATGTTTGGTAAGATTATAATTTATGAACAAACCTTACTTACTTACTTACGTCTGTTACTTCCAATGGAGCATAGGTCGCCGACCAGCATTCTCCAACCCACTCTGTCCTGGGCCTTCTTTTCTAGTTCCATCCAATTCTTGTTCATTTTTCTCATGTCTATTTCCATTTCCCGGCGTGATGTGTTCTTTGGTCTTCCTCTTTTCCTTCGGCCTTGAGGATTCCATGTGAGAGCTTGTCTTGTGACGCAGTTGGGTGCTTACCTCAATGTGTGTCTTATCCACTTCCAGCGCTTCTTTCTGATTTGTTCCTCCGCTAGGATCTGGTTTGTTCTCTCCCACAGTACGTTGTTGCTGATAGTCTCTGGCCAACGGATCCGAAGTATTTTGCGTAGACAGCTGTTAATAAACACTTGTATTTTCTGGATGATGGCTTTCGTAGTTCTCCAGGTTTCCGCTCTACAGAGTAGAACTGTTGTGACATTTGTATTGAAAATCCTGACCTTGGTGTTGGTTGACAGTTGCTTTGAGTTCCAGATGTTCTGCAGTTGTAAATATGCTGCTCTTGCTTTGCCGATCCGCGCTTTCACATCTGCATCAGATCCACCGTGTTCATCAATGATGCTGCCCAGATATGTAAAGGTTTTTACATCTTGCAAATCTTCTCCGTCAATTGTGATTCGATTGTTGCATGCTGTGTTGTATCGGAGAATCTTGCTTTTCCCTTTGTGTATATTGAGACCTACTGCTGCTGAGGCTGCTGCCAAACTGTTCGTCTTCTCCTGCATTTGTTGTTGCGTTTGGGATAGAATTGCCAGATCATCAGTGAAGTCTAGATCGTCCAACTGCATCCTAGATGTCCATTGCATCCCATGCTTCCCTTCAGACGTTGACGTCTTCATGATCCAGTCGATCACCAGGAGAAAGAGAAAGGGTGAGAGTACGCAACAAGTTTCACATTTTGGCGCAAAATTCATTTATCCATATAATGAAATAGTGTTTTAATATTTTACATGATATCGGTTCATAATGAAAACCTTAAATCTAATTCCTCACTTTAATCATCAAATGTAAATTCTAATTTTTCATACTTATTTATAAACTTCATTTAGTCTTTACTAATAGATGGATATTCTCAAGGTAACTTTAATCGTCTCTCAAAGATCGTCCATAAATTATAGTTTTACCGTTAGACTTTTTTTTTCTTCATTGTTCATGGATACATGTTTATATTATTTATCAGTGAAGTGAATATGAATAACTATCAATAAAATGATTTACTATGAATTAATTATATATTATGATTATTTATTTATATTGTTTAGTCTTAATGTGTGAATACATTTTCTGTATAACTCCTTAAGTGAAATGAATTAATTTTAATGATTGATATCATGAGTCAATTGAAGGTAGACCACCATGAAAAACCTGGAAGCATTGGATGTCTGTTTCATTCTATTATAAGACTTCTCAGCAATGCGCATCCATGATCCCAACTCGCGGGATTCGGACACAGGACCTATCAGTCTCGCGCTTGAGCTCTTAACCACTGGACCACTGAGTTGGCTGGCATCCAACAGTGTTAATAATCTAACTTCAATTAATCCACATAATTGAGCGACACAACCATCATTGTCTGCAATGAGTTACTATCTCACAATAGACCCAGTTGAACTCCACTGATCATTGCTTCTCCTTAGAACTCTAGGAAATATCTCCAGTGCTTCCATGTTTTTGATGATGGTCCAGCTTCAATTGACTCATGTTCTCAACCATTGAAATTATTATAATGTCCACAAAACCAATCTGTCTCCACTTCTCAGCGTAATGTGTTTTTTGGTCTTCCTCTTCACCTCTTTTGGCCTTGAGGATTTTATGTGAAAGCTTGCCTTGTGACTCAATAGGGTGGTGTCCTGTCCACTTTCAGCTATTCTTCCTCTGTTGGGATCTGGTTTGTTCTCTCGGAATTAAAAACTCCACAATCAATTATTTGCATATGACTTCAGGGTTTTTATTTCAAAGTTGTTTATAAGTATCCAAAGACTTATCATTAGGTCGTTGTGCATTTAGTTAGTTTATATCACAAACTAATATTAAATTGATATACCACTCTTATCGATCTTCAATTTATCTGATGGGACAATTTAAGTTAACTTATGACGTAACATCAATTTTATAGTATCGTTCATAAGTTGAATTGATCACAGATCTCATGTAGTTTTTCTAATACTTGAACTTCTTTGAAAGCTTTTATTGATGATTATTTCATTTTATTAACCATTACAGTTGATCTAAATATTATAGTTAAGGGATCAAAACCTAGTCATTTATAATAATCAGAAAGATGATTCAAATAATGATCAAATATTCATGATTGTGATTTTGAGATGTTCTATTTTTATTCTTTTTTAATTTTTCTAGTGTATCAACTGAAGAAGTCATAAAAATAAATTTGATCGAAAACTATTTTGATAGTCTAAATTTAAAAATTTACAAATCATAAATTATTTAAGCATAATATAATTGATTAAATCTGTAACTTCTTTGGATCATCTTAGGGGGCCACACCTGGAACCTTCGACCTGAGGTTCTGATCCACAAGGCAGTGGAGTGACGTCAGGAGATGCATTCCCATGGTAGCCGGTGACCAACAATTGGTTCATACGCCATTTGCTCCTCCAGGATACTGGAGCCCATGTGTACCATTGGTTTGGAATCAGGATTTTCCAACTTCCCTAGGTGAACTCTCCGTGTCCATCAACCCGGTTAAAGTGCCGGACATTTACTTTTTGTCCTCAATTTCGTAAACAACACCCCCGCCACGAGAAGGCAATGAGTAGGACTTCGCTGGCAGAGACTATATACGCGTGGTCATGTGAGAGCATTTCGAGAGGAAGAACGGACTCTCCCCACTCTCGGCCATACCAGGGCGTTTGGGGGGCCATCTTGTGTGCATTACCGCAAAATATCCATCATAATACAATTTTACATAGAATAAATAGAATTTGGCCTGCAGTGTAATTCAGAATACGTGTTTTGTCCCATTTTAGATTTATCATCAACTGGGTATGCCAGCATACCGGAATTAATGTCCATTACAAAATTAACACTAATGTTAATTAAATTTCAGTTGAAAAATCGACAACTGATTAATATGAACCGTTAAAACTTGAAATAAATTCATATTCGTTGCATAAGTAATCATCTGAACTTAGTAGTTAAGTGGATAAGACGTTGGTGTTTGAAGTGAAGAATACTGGGTTAGAATATCAGAGTGAATGCAAGTGCATCCGACAGGTGAGTCCGAAACAGAACGGAACGTTCATCCTGAATTCCACTACTAATCCTATTTCATTCATTCCATGTAAACAGTATAATTGTATTAAAATGTATATACTTGATGTGTGTTACTTTTCTAGGTAAACGTGAAAACATCTCTATTATAATCTAAACTTCTCAGTAAGATTTTCATTTGATTTCTCATAATATTAATATACTGTCTTATCTTTTTAAATGTCTAACATAACTATCCTTCATATATATATATATATATATATATATATATATATATATATATATATATATATATATATATATATATATAACAGTTATTGTTGTCAATATCATCAGTTATTCATCCTTAATGTTGCTATAATCATTTATTTATTTCCACTGTTCTTGTTTGTATAGTCTGAATCAATTTATCAGAGGAAGAAAATTCTTTTCTTCCCTTTAGTAATCTCTTTGTTCAACTATACCTACATTCTTTTAAGAACAATATTAATAACTACTATCTTTTTATTTAAGTAGCTTGTCTTTCTATTTTGCTGTCTACATGAATATCGTATTTTTGTCCTCAGTTTCATTTTTTTTTGTTTATTGTTGATGTTGTTGTTTTCTGACTGAAATAATCTCATTTCAATGGAAGTATGTATATATGCATATGTGTACAAATATATCAAATACTGTACTACTTCTTTTAAATAGGCAGCTGCTTTAGTATAAGAAGTGATATGGCCACTTGGTTGATAGTTTATATTTTAATATAAATAACTGTTTTCTGTCTTTCTCTCTCTCTTCCTCTTTCTATAGATTAGTATTAGACTAAATATGAGTGTTTAGGACATTTTGACTGTATGTAAATAAGCTGTGTATTATGCTATTATACTATTTCGCAGAGGTATTGTGCATTATTATTGAGATGTGTCAGTACTTTTAGTGCCAATTAAATTAGTATTAATCATTTCATATTATAAAGTATTAATTAATCTACTCCACTCATTTGTTTCGTTGGAAGATTTTTGTCAGGAATAGTTTAAGTTAATATGTTGTATTCATTAACGATTAATTTCAGTTGAAATATCACTGCAAACCACAAATTAGTGTACAGTTTTTATCGTTCTAGTATGAAACTCTTAAGTAGTGTGTTCCCATTACTATACCAGAGATTGAAATCAGGATGTTTAGGTCTTTCAGTGAAATCTCAACAATTACAAACATAGTGTACAATTATACAATTCCGATTTCAATCGATGTAACGCGATTGATATCCAGTTCCAATGATGATCATTTCTTCACTCCAGATATGTTTCAAATCCAGTGATGATGACTTCTTATTAGAACTTCAGAAATTTTATACTGATGAGTGTAAAACTTCACTTAATTGGCTTCTTAAAGCATACAGTTACTCAAGCAAAATGCATTTGATTCATTAAAATAAAAGTCCAGTATTTTTCTATTTCGATAAAATCTGAATTCAAATTTAAACTTGACAACATTTTCATTTATATTACTCCAAATACTCTAGGTTGTATATGATTAACTGAATGTGTAGTGGCTAACAGTGGAATCCAGAACGCCCGTTTCATCCTATTTTGGACTTGTCAGTTGGATAAACCTGCATCTCAGAGTTGATGTTCACGTCAAGACTCGAATCCAGTACCGTTCGCTTCAAACACTATAGCGTTATCCATTTAGCTACTGAGTTCGAATAGCCACTTGCTTGTACAATGGAGTTTGAAGCGATCAGCACTGGGTTCGAGTTCCAGAGTGAACATCAATTCTGAATTGCAGGTACATCCAGCTGACGAGTCCGAAATAGGAAGAAACGCGCATCCTGGATTGCACTCCTAGCCACTAT
The DNA here is from genome assembly GCA_944470375.2 of Schistosoma guineensis. NCBI lineage: Eukaryota > Metazoa > Platyhelminthes > Trematoda > Strigeidida > Schistosomatidae > Schistosoma > Schistosoma guineensis. The sequence goes on along the minus strand of OX103892.1, from coordinate 44,547,840 downwards.
CCATATTTGCTTAAAACGCTTGTGAATTAAGACAATATCGAGGTAATACACACAGTATACACATGTGCCAATAAGAGACTGATCAATTGCAGTTCTAAACGTCAATGGGAAGATTCAAGTAAACAACACCTAGTGCATTTATCTGAATGTATTGTTGATAAAATCAGGTCAATTTATAAGAGTCAGAATTCGAAATCTCTGTTTTCATATATATACACACTGTTCTTGTATACTTTATTAAGTGGTCTGTTTTAAGAATCAGGTCATCAATATGATAATCACATCGGTCTCTTAGTCTTGTATATATCTGGTGATTTTATCATGTTTAAATTGAAAAATTATAATATATAGTTGACATTTGAAACAGTGAATGAAACTATTTCTTATCTCCATAGTTCATATGTTTGATTATTTGTAGTTGTATATTCGTTTAAATAAATAGTTGTAACATACTATTGATATATATCAGTTCAGATATTTTGTATTCATTTCTTATGTCATGTAAGTGGTTAAACGTTCTGTGCAACCAATAATCATCTTTGTTTCTCACGTTATCAAATTCAATATTAATTCAACTTAATCATGTAGTAAAACGTTTCACTTTTAAACTGGGCAAATTGATGTCTAAAATCGTTACATTGTCAATAATGAGACTGTACAGCTTGTTATAATCTTTTGATTAACATAACTATGTTATCTGCATACTTCACCGGTTACTTGAAGTATTTGTAAATAATGAAATAGATCTGTAAAAATTCAAAGAGAAGAAATCGTCTATTCTTAAAATCTGTTGACGAAAAATTGTGAAAATGAAAATTCAGAAGTGAAAAATCCCAACCAAAACCAAATAGATCTAGTCTACTCAGATGAACTACTCTCTTTAAACTCTGACAAATATGATATTGGTCATTTCTCAGAGAATAATCAATTGTAAATACCTCAGTCTATTTGGAAGTTATTCGTGGCCCGAATAACTTAGTGGTAACGTATATCACACAACCAAGCTCTATGATATCGGTCCGAATTTTGCTAGGATTATCTGTCTTCTTATAGCTCTAGATATACCATGCTAGCTAGCACAAATTTTAAAAAAAACTCCGGGTTTCCTGCCAACTACCATCAACTACTTGACATTTATCGTGATTCGTCAGATGTAATACCTATATAATAGAAAGTTCAGAATTAAGAGCCTTAATTGTTTTCTTTTGAGTATACTTGAATTAATTTATTAATAAGTGGTTTGTCTTTTTAGCTATTAATAGGAAGAGGTTAAAATTTAGAAGGAAATGCTTTTGACTATTGATCAATAATGTTGAATTATCCCCACTTTAATTTCATCCTGTTAAATGGTTTGACTAATATTATTATTGGTTAAAAGTTTCCGATCATTAAATCAATCAACCCAACTCATTTGGTTAGTTTTTTTTTATTATAGTTCAAGGTGATAGGAACTCTATATAAAGAATTGTACTTTTGGTAAATCATAGTCACTCTTCGACATCATAAGATTAAATGTTCTCTTCTAATATTCTTAGGAAACGAAACAGAAAGAACTAGTTCTGTCGTTGATTCGTTTCGTTCACTACGTTTAACCCCAATTTTTTATTATTCTATCAAGTGATAATAGTAAACAGTGAAACTCTATGATCTCGGCAGTGACAATGTACTTATGATATGATTAATCCACCAAATTTTGAAACTCACACCACTGACTTCTAATATTAGTGGTTTGGGGTTTATGAGTTCTCTGTAAGGCCTAAAGTTCCTAAGTTCATTGGGGATGTCGTTGATGCACACTGTTGAGTAATTCTATTTCAGGACGAAACAACTGTTCAGTGCTTGTTGATTTTCAGTTTTTGATTAGTTACAGTTTGTTCATGATGTAAACTTTAAAATCCCGTCATATTTACAATCTTCTTTACTAATATTTTCTGGGGTTTTATTTTTCATCATAGACACTGGTTATGGAGCATTATTTATATCCGATATCAGTGGTGCAATATTTAGTGAATCACTACGACATCATTTATACCCAAATCATGCACCTGTGACAGATTTCTATCGTGTAGCATCAATGCGTGGTACATATTTGGCTACACGTTTAAATCCAGATCGTACATTGTATACAGTGATTACACATGATCGTGGTGCAAGTTGGCATCCTTTAGGAACACCAATTAATGTTCAAGATACTTGTCAAAGTAAACCAGCAACATCAACGACATCGTCAACAACGACAACAACCACAGATGCGACGGCAGAGGTAACAATAACAGAGACTACATTTAATGATGCTACTATGTCTACTGTCAAGGTCAATAATAATCATAATAATAATGCGATGGGTAATGTAGGTAGTGAAGACATCAGTGATGTAATCAGTACATCTGATAACTCTTTGAGTTCGACAACAAATAATCCTTCAAGAGATCCTGTACAGACAAATATTGAGAATTCTACTCCAAGTGAAATATGGAGACCTGATCCAAATATGAGTGATTTATTGTCTACAGACCCATCATCAGTAAAGGTGGGATTGTAGATTATCTTTATATTCTCTTTTTGTATATACTCAGTCAGTTGAAATAATTAGAATCGATTCGTTTTAAAACAGTTTGGGTTATCCGTATACTTTTTTTTAGAAATTACACAAGGTTTACTAAAAATGACTATGATAGATATTTAAATAATTCATCATGTAGTGGTTGTTTGAATCTTCCCATTGATATTTAGTACTTCAATTGATGAGTGTCTTATTGGCATATGTGCATCCTGAGTTAAAATCTACTCCATAGCACAAGCTAATGGCTAACTTGATTCAGTAGCCAAGCAGATAACGCGATACCGATCAAAGGGAGAAGCACTGGATTCGGACCCCGGAGTGAACATCAACTCAGGAATGCGGGTACATTCAACTAAATATACCAAAATAGTGATCAATAACATACCTGTTTAGTGACTTAGTGTTGATCGAAATTGCAGTATGGCCTTTGGTTCTGTTGACATGACCGGGTGTACTTTGTGTTGATGTTAGCTGGTAGCTCTACTAGCCTAGTGGTAAAGTTTCAGATTATGTTGCTGGTTGACTTGTGTTCGAGTCTCATCAAGTGCCACATGGTTCCAGGTACTCCTTGCTGACAACTGACAATTACCACAAAACCCAGCTAGCTATGGACTACTTCCCATCACTCTACATACTTTGTATTATTTCACGTGTTCACAATCGCTAAGAATATGTTTCTCTCCAACCCTTTTTTAAATGCGTTTTATGTCACTCGCTTAATGATATTAACAGTTGACGTACACACATTAAACTTCATAAAAATCATGTATTACGATTCACAAAATAACTATGTGTATATAAAAAAGTGTGGTTATATCAAGTCCCCATTTAGAGAATGGCTAAGTCAGTTTTTTACGACTGATTAATCAGTCGGTGGTGACCGATCAATGGTAAGTCCTACAAGAGGTCAGTTGAGGCCGGAAAGACTCAGTGCTAACATCTCTGACTGTGAGGCTGAGTTATAAGAAGTCAAATCCATCAGTGAACAGCATTTCCTTCAAGATTAAAAAGTACACCTTACTGACGTGTGCCGAATAACACGAAACCGATATTCAGGGTATCCTTTCGACTACTCCCAATCATTACCTTACATCTCAAAATAGTTAAGTATTGAACTGTTGAAATTGCTAAGATCTCCACATAACCCCTTCTAATAATAATCGTCTGCCCACTGGTGACTTAATTCAAGAGGAATTTTCTGGAGTTGTAGTGAGAAGCCGTGACCAGTGGAGTTCAACCAGGTCTGTTGTGAGGTATCAGCTCACTGAAGACAATGGTGTACGGTGGCGCAATTTCTTGGATTAGTTGTAGCTAGACATTAACACCGTTGGACGCCGTCCGGCTCAGTAGTCTAGTGAATAAGCACTCACGCACGAGACTGATATGTCCCGGGTTCGAATCCCACCAGGAGAGATTGTGGATGCCCACTGCTGAGGAGTCCCACAATAGGACAAAACGGCCATCCAGTGCTTCCAGAATTTCCATAGTGGTCTAGCTTCATTTGACTCATGATTTCAACTGCTGAAGTTAAGTAAGTATTAAACTTCTGTTCATGCTATTCTCCGTTAGAATTTATATTAATACACAACTAACTCAGTTCAAGTAGGTAGAGCTGAATTTTAATTTGCATTTCACCTAATTTGAATTATTCAATTCCTATCTATTATTGTGTTTTTATCTATGCTGAATACGTAATGATAACTTGACTTCATTTAAACTAATATTCAATACAAGATGAACAGATAAGTGACCATAACGTTTAATCAACTACCACATATCACTGACCTTCCCGAATGTATATATATATATAAAGATATAGCTAAAATTCTTAATTCAGTGTCACTTAAATATGATGAAACTGAACATTTTGTATGTATACATGTGTGAATGTGTACATGTTCGCATGTAATCACGTTTTGTTTTTTAGGTCAACAATGTCAAGTGTTTTGTCAAGTTCACTAATTGTTTACATTTGAAAAACAGTTGCTTTTTTCTAGGTTTATTTTGAATTTATTGGTTTGTCAATTTAGTTTGTATCAAAATAAGTCAGTTACATCGAAAATATTTGTCATGGTCAAATATTTTTAGGAATTTTGTTGTTTTAGTTCATTCAAGAATACTTTTTTCCATTATCGGTGGTGCGCATCCACGACACCCCTTCGTGGGACTCGAACTCAGAACCTATCGGTTTCGTACGCGAGCACTTAACCACTAGACCATTGAGCTGGCTGGCATCCAACAGTGTTAATATCTAACTTCAATTAATTCACGAAATTCCAGGTTTTCCATAGTGGTCTAGCTTCACTTGAGTCATGGACTCAACTACCAAAATTATTACAATCTCCACAAAACTCCTTCTGATACTTTTTTCGATTAGTTCACCACATAATTATTCTGTTACATTTACTGGAAAGTAATAACAATTGGAAAATATATTTAGTTGTATGATAGAAGTGTTTTAATTCATATCAGATCGATATAGAGTTAATACAATATTGATAAAGCTAAGGGTTTATTATTTTTTTCTGGTCAGCGTTTTTTTAGTGAGCTAGTTTTCTACGGGATGGGGTTGCTAACCCCATGCACAACCCTCTTCCTTTACCCGGGCATGGGACCAGCAGTAACTCTATAAGAGCTACAGGTGGAATGTATCAGCAGCTTTTGCATCAGTAGGCCTCAACATGCAGAAAGGCAAAACTAAGGTCTTCAAATACAACACGGAGAACACCAATCCAATCACGATTGATAGCGAAACCCTGGAAGATGTAGAATCCTTCACGTACCTGGCCAGCTGTATTATCGATGAAAAAGAAAAATCCAATGCAGACGTAAAAGCGAGGATTGGCAAAACGAGGGCCACATTCATACAATTGAAGAACATATGGAACTCAAAACAACTGTCGACCAATATCAAAGTCACAATCTTCAATACGAACGTCAAGACAGTTCTACTGTATGGAGCTGAAACTCGGACAACTACTACAACCGTCATCAAGAATGTACAAGTATTTATAAATTGTTGTCTATGCAAGATACTCAACATCCATTAACCGGTTACCATCAGCAACAGCCTTCTGTGGGATAGAACAAACCAGGTTCCGACTGAAGAGGAAACTGGGAAAAGACGATGTAAGTGTCTAGGACATACATTATGCAAATCATCAAACTGCATCACGAGGCAAGCGCTAACTTGCAATCGTGAAGGGAAATGGAAAAGTGGAAGGCCAAAGAACACATTACGTCGGGAAATACAACCAGATATGAAAAGGATGAATACAACTGTAAAGAGTTGGAAAGGATTGTCCAGGACAGGGTTGGATCGAGAGTGCTGGTGTGTGGCCTATGCTCCTCTTCCAGGAACAACAGGCGTAGTTAAGTAATGGTATGTTATTCGAAAAGGTATAATTCTCAAGTCGTGTTGATTGATTATTTGTCACAAAAAGTTTTATAATATGAAGCGTACGATTCAAACATAATTCATAGTTAGAGATGTTTGCATCGAAGTATGCATAGTTATAACCACCAACCTTTGATAAGTAGTATACGAAGAATATACACTAGTAAAATGACATAGATAAAAACTCATGAGCGTTTTCAACTAATAGATTATAGGAAGTATCAAATAGTAACCACTTTCTTCGTAGTAAAAGAACTGAAATATCATATTTGCAAATGAGGTTTTGTAGAGAAGAACGATTCCGGTCCTCATACAGCCTATTGATAATCATTATGAGATCATTATGAAATATGTGAGAACATTCCCAACTTGATTCTATAAGATTGTGGTTAGGCGTTTAAAATTGTTAAACAATTAAATGATCACAAAACTAATATTGATGCAGATTTTATTATTGTTTACAGGATCAATCACAATATCTGTTGGTTCTTCATTTCTAGCTCTTTAATACAACAAGAGTTTTATATTTCCTGGATATGAAATTTTAATCTTGTATTCAAAAAGAAATATATATCAAGTCCTTGTGTATACCAAGATATTGTACTATCGTGATTGCCAGTAGTCTTTTGGGTTACATATTATGTTTTAATTAAGTATATTCCTCTTTTTTGGAGTGATACTCTTACCTATATAGTGATCATAGTAAGCTTTAAAACACTATACACATATCACAATTGATTGATCACTGGGTGGCGATCAATGTCATACGAGTCTAGTCCTTATTAGTGCAGATCGAATACTATCGATCATGTTGCAATGTGGCCACCAGTCTAGGTAACTCGACACTGCGGGCACTATGTATTGAGATTTAGATGGTGGTTGGAAGTAGCTGACAGGAAACCCTGGACCCGGGTTTCGTACTACTTGGCACTCGTCAGCAAGGTGTACCTGTAATCTCGAGGGAACTGGCGTTCCCTGGCGGATTCGATCTGGTGTCACCGAGCTTCACAGTCATAGACGTTACCACTGAGCTATCCGAGCCGCACTCGACCTCCTGCAGTGTCGAGTCACCTAGACTGGTGGCCACATTGCAACATGATCGATAGCATTCGATCTGCACTAATAAGGACCAAACACGCATGACATTGATCGCCACCCAGTGACCAATCAATTGTGATTACATCTCAGTCCTGGGATAGCTCAGTGGTAACGTCTATGACTGTGAAGCTCGGTAACACCAGATCGAATCCGCCAGGGAACACCAGTTCCCTCGAGATTACAGGTACACCTTGCTGACGAGTGCCAAGTAGCACGAAACCCGGGTTCATGGTTTCCTGTCGACTACCTCCAACCACCATCTAATCTCACTATACACATATGTATATTTAAATAAAGAGTTTATTGAAAAAATCTTGTCTGACAAAGATCTTCTTACAGTTTTTTACTCTACATGAATTATTTGCTACATCATGAATTACGATAGTGTAAATAATAATTCCCGCTTCATTTTACTTAATATCTAGGTTCAAAGTCAACATTGCAAATGAGAATGGAGTTTATTCTTACCCTATTTTCTTAATTAAAAAAATGCTCTGTGGTTGTTCATTTACTTGTTTGTTTACACACTGCTGATGAGTACCATACTAGGACTAAATGGCCGTCTAGGGCTTCTAGGTTTTCAATGGTGGTCTAGCTTAGATCTACTCATGAATTCAACTGTAACCATACTACAATCTACACAAATCCTCATATTGAACGAATAATTATTTGCTTCGGTTTGGGCACCCGGGCAGTATCACAGCCCTCACACATATCGAATGAGATTTGTGTGGCGCTTATGTATTCGGTGCCTCCTTGTACCAATATCTATGTGTTAAAATAAATAAATAAATTATTTGAAAAACTTTCCTCTTCATGAAAATAAATCATTCATGCGTTTTTTCTCCTTATGGGTTGATGCAACTTATTCATATTTTATATGAAAGGTATCCGAAAATTTGGAGGGAATTTCAACCACAGCTATATCCAGTGAGCTTAATTTATTGTCATTCAGTCTAAGTACTAACTTTTAGAGATCTTTGAAGGATTTTTCTCATGTGGTTGAAAGACTGAGTGAGTAACGCTTTAGCTAACCGTAAAATACTACTTAAAAATATAAAGATCATTAATGAGATTGTAAACACCCAGGTATTGTGGTGTTTAGAAAAAGTATGACTTATGTGCAACCACCGCCTATCTATGGTTCGCTAACATAGGAGTGGATTGAAAAATACCAGGAGTGGTCAGATTAAAAGATGTATTGTATTCATAAAGTCATTTATTGATGATCAAATATGGATGTCCTCAAGTTGTATTCTATGCGATATTTGAAATCACTGATTGGGGATACTGAGTGACATTGCATAACATTCATCACAGCTTCACACCTTTAATTTTCTTGCTTCCACTGAAAGATAACTTACTTGTTAAAAGAAATAAGTTCCTAGAATCTGTTCATTATCCAATATCTGTAACAATCGGTTCACTTATGAATAATTCAATATTAAAATCCTATTGTTTTAAATCAATGTATACATTCACATTATATTTTTAGAACTGTATTTCTTATTTTCGTTATCTATCTTAGGTTTGTGGTTTACAAATAAGCAATCAATTCAGCATCAAAAATCGTGTTATCGCTTCTCCACCATTGTCAATAGCCGCAGCACCGGGACTGATATTAGCTCATGGACATGTGGCAACACATTTGAAAAATACACCAGCCGATGTATTTGTCAGTTCTGATGGTGGATATACATGGCTTAAAGTAAGTAATATGATATGATAAAATGCCTGTTATCTGGATTTATTTGGTAATATTTAGTCCACTGTATGTTAATTATATTATGGGTTACGATACCCTGTTTACAAGTAATGAAAATATAATGAACTAATCATAATATCTGCTTAGCTGAAAGCTTTTATTTAGCAAAACCCACTGAATGGTATTAGTTACCTACACTATTATAGATGTGCCGTACCAATAGATGTCAATGTACATTAAATAAAATGAAGCTTAGTTTGCTGTCGGTTTCTGTCGCGTTTGTGTGCATTATAAAAATGTGTCCACAAATACCATAGCTATGGGGATCTTTTTTAACTTTTGATTCCAAACAACTGACTTATAATTTTTAACTTCGTTCCATCTACTTCAATCCAAGCAGTAAGATGATACTATTGGGTAAACAATGCTAAATTTAGATTCAAAGTGTTAGGTCAAGATTGAGGATGGGTTGGTTATGTAGTGATTGTTCAGCTAATGAGGTAATTGGAATCGCGTACTACGTATACCCAACTACCACCTACTTTGATGCATTGTGCTAGCTCCAGTTGTAATAGGTGTGAGGAGGCCTAGGAGTTACCAGTCCAAAATTTATTGTCAGTTCATGAAAACATCAACTGTTAAACTGAAGGGTTTGATAGGTTCAGACTACTTGATTAGGATCTTTGCAACTATTCTAAATGATTGTTGAAAATATTAGGAAACATGTCTCGGAATCGGTCCAAGTGTTTAGGATTGAGGTTAACACTTGATCTTTCAATTTTTAATTCCAGTCTACTTTTATGCGTATCTTTCCATCGTGCTTTTTCGAACGATATCCTCAGTGTTTAGTCTATCTTATTATTTTTGCCACTACCTTAATTCGATCTCTTTTTTTATTCACATTTTTATTTTTATCTAATAGTCCTAATGTGGTGAGGTATGGTGACTTGGGCTAATACACCCTTTGCCTGGCTATATATTGACAGTATTTTTCTATCTTCCGCTGATAGATGTGCATTTTGTTTACATCACAAGATTATTTCAAGTTCAGAATACATCCTTAATATTGTATCTCAAATTATATTGACTATGCACAACATTAATAGCAAAATAAAACTTCTAGATACATTGATAATTTCAGTCAGTCAACCATACGTGAAGTGTAACCAGAAACACGTGTACATAGGTTCGAGTTGCTATATCCAATAGCTTGGCGAAATGAAATTGTCAGAGGAGATCTCAGTAATGAAGGTATTAACAGCATCAGTGGGAATAAAAAAGTTTAGGCATCAAAGTTATGAATCGGTGGGATAAAAAAATGTACCAGGAACTATGAAACTTGGGATCTAAGAGAAGACACAGAGTGAATCCGCTTGCGCCACGGGGAAAGATTCTGACCTATCACACTCAATGTTTCTAACAGTTTGTTACGACAATCACACGAACCCCAACCAGGTGATTTGTGTCTATCAAAATACCTAACAGTCATTGACTACATGGGATGATAGCGTCTTGGCTTAGTTGTTCTTAACTCTTTTTCAAATCACCCGTACACTAGCCAAATTCGCTCATTGAATCAGGTAGTGGTTGGGCATATATAAAATATAGATGAAGATTCACCTTACCACCAATAAATTTATCATCCCCAGTTAGTACCTTGAATTTACTCTTAGCATTGCTCACTCGGTGATCTCAACAAACTCGAGGAATATTTTGAGAACATTTATGATTATATCCCAATAACATGGAATATCCGCTACTTTTAATAAACACGTTGCTTTGTCATAAAGTAGGACATAGTGAACTCTTGTGCAGTAAACTTGTCCTTTAGTTGGCTAAGGAATATATATCGTACTCTACAAGTGACGAATGTGGGCAAAATTGAGACGGCCTTGATCAGTAAATTTACACAAGTTACATCTCTCCTTTAATATAATACTGATATTAAATGATTGTGTTTTTCAAATAAAGTTCTTAAAAGAAACTATTTTCAGTATGAGGGTTATGGTAATTGTTGAATTTTATTGAGATCACGAACCAATTTAAGTTATACAATTGTTGGAAACTTGGAATAACTGGATGGCCGCTTCATCCTAGTGTGGGTACTCTGTAGCAATGCTCTTTCACTAACAGCAACCGAAGATTGAAACTACGACCATTGATTCCATGCGTAGATGCCTAATCTCAGAACCATAGATCTGGAACGTTGCACGACAGTTTTTGATTGTCTTTAGTGAACACCATCCTTACATCGGATACAATCGAACTTCACTGATCACAGCTTCTCGTTAGAACTCCGGAAATTTCCTCTGGAAGGTGTTGATTTTGTCGCATGCATGAAACGTATCTAACAAAAACAATGGAATATCACTAATTAATTAAATCTAAACTTGTACACCATTGGATCCTGGCTCAGTAGTCTCGACGTTAAGCATTCGCATGCTAGACTGAAGATTCTGGTTTCGATTTTTAATTGTTTGGTTGTGGATGAGCAACAATGAAGAGTTTAAAACTGATATGAAATATCTTCCCGAGTTTTTTTAACAGTTATTCCGCTAAGATCGTTTCATGATCTCAACACTAATAACTTCAGTGTTTAAGTTCATTAGTCAGTTGAAGCTAGACCACCATGGAAAACCTGGACGCACTGGACGTTTCATCCTAGTGTGGGTACTCCGTAGCAATGCTCTTTCACTAGCCACAACCGAAGATTGACCAGTGGAGTTCAACTAAGTGTGTTGTGAGATAGCAACTCACTGAAGACAATGGTTGATGTGTCGCTCAATTTCTTGACTTAGTTGAAGTTAGACATTAACACCGTTGAGTGCCGCTGGCAGGGGGCGAGGTCGTGGATGCGCACTGCTGAGGAGTCCCACAATAGGACGAAATGGCCGTCCACTGAAATTACTATAATATCCACAAAACCCATCTGATACTAATAATTTCGTCAATAAGATTGAATAAACTATGTTTTCTTTTGAAATTCTCGATAATATCCTTAATATCATACATTAATTTTGTATTATCATTAGTTTTTTTGGGTTTAAGTCTAGTGATTTTCATTTTTATCTGATTATGTAATTTGTTTATAATGAGATTTGTATCCATTTAATAAACCTCAATTTACTTTATCAGTATGGGAACATAGTTTTTAGACTATTTAGTTTCTCACATGTATGTACAATAGAGATGTCATAGAAAAAAAATCTATGTTATATCATCATTCTGAAATGTGTAAAGTCTATCAGTTACATAATCGAGAAAAAAGTGTATGATTAGTAATTAACAAACAAACATTGAATGTTTAGTATCAGAAGGGGTTTTGTGGATATTGTAGTAATTTTAATAGTTGAAATCATGAGTCAATTGAAGCTAGACTGATAGATCCCGAGTTTGAATTTCGAGAGGTGGGATTGTGGATGAGCACTGCTGAGGAGTTTCATACTAGGAAAAAACTGCCTTCCAGTGTCTCCAGGTTTTTCATGGTGGTCTAGCTTCAATTGACTCATGATCTCAACAATTAACATTAAATGTATGTTAATAGTTTAAAATACTTACTAACTTTAATTAGACAAATATTTCAAACTAGAGCTCATTGGATAAAGAATCCCTGTAGCAATCAAACCACAGTGCTTTCAGGGATTATGGTAAGTGCATTGTGGTTAAATTACTGATTCAAACACTAATAGTTCACATTCCTAATTTAATTAGGTTTATAATAATGTACTGTTATCATTCTTCTCACTTCCTGTTATCATAGATGATCCTTGTTTCATGTACGACATTATTTAACTGCATGGATCAAGATAACTTACTAGGACTGTATGAAATATTCTTTATGTATATGTGATTAGTTTGATGATATGATATTCGTCATTTAAAGGAACATTTAGGATAGATTTTGTATGGTCTAATCATAGATGAATTATTTTGATGGAGTTTTGTTCTCTGAGCTGGATGGTTGGGTCGTGGAGTATGTGCTGATGATGTCGTTCAGAAGAACGTTGAAAGCACCACGACCAAAACATCCAGCTTAGAGAACAAAACTCCATCAAAATCATCCACCTGAGCTACAAATCTTCTCCACCATCTCATAGACGAATAAATTATATATTACGCAAGATTGAAAGTTTCCAATACTGGTCGTGTTTCTAAAGTTTTTAGTTTGTAATATGTGAATTACACATGTAAACTTATCATCTGATATTAAATGTTAAATTAGATATAGAATAATATATTTTCTAAAAATACCTTTGATTTTGAACTGAAAGTGAGTTGATTATACTTCTCTATTGATGGAGTGACTAGTTTCAGAATGGATTTTTAATAACAAGTGAAATTTCAACATGTTGATAGTGAGACAGATTTAACCGATAGCTGGAATAATGACATAAACCTGTCATAAATTCTTTTAGTGTCCCAAGTAGCTTAGTGGTAAAGTCTTGGACTTTAAAGCTAAGTGATGCAGTATCGAATACCATAGGGATCATTAGTTTTCCTGCTAATGTAACTACACCTTGTTGACAAGTGCCAACTAACATGAAGCCTGGGCTTGTTTGGGGATTCCTTCTGGCAACCTTCAATCACATAACAACTGAAATTCATTATTTTGAACGAAATTAAAATTATTGGATTTTTCTTAGTTATCCGGGCTTAATGTACTCACCGTGAAATTTAGTGGTCTTGTATTCGATTACAAATGGAATCGAAAGTGTGTGGACTGTTCAGGATTTTTAAGACATAATTAGATAGCCGTTCAATAATCCTTTAGGTTTCAGTGCTATTCCATGACTTATGTTAATTTTTGACATGAAGAAATATATTCAAACTACTAAGCACTGACAACTTTTACAAAAGAGCCTACTCAGCCAACAATCATCTTCCGTGATTTTTCCTTCAAATCTATGTAAATTATTTGTAAGAGTAAATAACTAATATCTGTTGGTATATATATACATCCAGACCGAGTTTTCTTCATATAACTCTTTAGCCTCGACCATTCTGTAGAGTAAGAATGCGGCTAGTACTAGTATCTAAGATGAACGTTTCGTTCTAGTTAGGACTTATCAGCCTAATGTCATTGAATTCCAGTACTCATTTGGAATCAGTAGCTTAGTGGATAGTGCATTGACTTTCAAAACAGGAACTTAATGGGTTAGAGTTCTATTGTAAAACCAATACTGTTATGAAGAGGTACATCCAAATAATTTTAATAGCCACCCATGATTATTACATTCTCAACAACTAAATCAGCCATTCTATTCTGTTTTAATATTTGTTAACAACGCGAATCTCTTCAAAGAATTCATCATCCAGCTGTCCAATCGTTTTTATGTACGAACTTTTCAGTATTAATTCCGCGAGTACATATGAACACTGGATAAACATAATAATGCATTAGAGAGGTTATGATATTAGATTATGCAGTGAAATAATATCATTTGAAGATAATGTATGTGCCAATAAAATACTTCTTGCACTAAAACTAATGAAGTCATTCACCTCACTCTAAGCGTTCTCCTCGTATCCGAGTCATGTATGTGCACTGATATGGAATAGCGCAGTAGAGTAAAATAGCTATTTCGCACATTGTGGTTTTTGATGAAGCCTGTTTTTTGTTTTAACTATCTTTAGAAATCCTATCTTCAGCTTCCTAATATACATACCAGTTGGTTGCTTGTTCTATCCACAAAATTCCATTCATTTGCTACTTAAAGATCAGTTTTACAAAGAACTTCTCAGTTCCATCGACTAAATTATTTCTTTCGTTTCATTTATTTATTCTGTAGGCACTTGATGGACCACATCATTATCAAATAGCTAATCGTGGAGGTTTAATTGTAGCTGTCCCAGCTGAAACTCTATGGCCAGATGTATTACGTTTTAGTACAGATGAAGGTAAATGTTGGCATACTATTCCTTTACGTACTGGACAATGGAGTATTAATGAATCAAATCGATATCAAGTTAACAATAATGAAGATGATTCAATGAAAAGTCAAACTCATCATGATGATATGTTGGATGATAGTGAAGAATCTCTGGATAAGATTAAATCAGCTTCAGTGAAAGTAACAGATATACCTTCTTCAACTGAAGGACAAAGGATTGTCTTTGATAAAAATACAATTCCTACCACCACTGGATCAAGTTCGGATTCTGCCCCTCATACAACGACCACCATAACTACTATTACTACTTCTACTACTGTTAATGCCAGTACACTAAACAATATCAATAATGGTACTAATAATATTTCACATATGAGCAGTACTATGTCGTCATCTATAAATCAAATGCATGCAGACAGTCATCATCAATTTCAAACCAATGATGACAAATGGTCATCATCATCATCCCAGAGATCTGATGAAATAGTTGTGTTTACTGGATTAGTTACAGAACCTGGTGGTCGAGCTATGGCTGCTGCTGTGTACGGTTATGGTACAGCTACACAAAGATGGAGAGTAGCAGTAGTTGATTTTCGAACAAATGGAATGATCAAACGAAAATGTAAGTTAGTGTCTATCTATTTGTGCTCGTTTTCTTTTAAAAAAGGTTGTTTCAAGTTTATGTGTAGTTCTGTCAATTTTATTCTCTACAACTATTCATGTTTTAAAATAGACAATATACATATTATTTCATATTTTTCTATAAATTTGATTTTGAGATAGTGGAGAAGATTTGTAGCTCAAGTGTATGAGTTTGATGGAGTTTTGTTCTCTGAGTTGGATGATTTGGTCATGGAGCTTTCATCGTTCTTCTTAAGTTTGTGCTGATGATGTCGTTCAGAAAAACGATGAAAGCTAAACGACCAAACCATCTAGCTCAGAGAACAAAACTCCATCAAAATCTATAGATCTGATTGTTTAACAATCAAGTAACATCACTTAATGTAATACACTGATTCTCTTGTAATCTAGGATTCACATTAGTTGATATTCTTCAGAAAGGAATTGAACAATTTCTACCTATTAGTATAGTATTTATAGATTAGGGACATAATATTGGTTTATTTCAGTATTGTGAATGTTCTTTGAAGAATAACAATATATTACACAGAAGTTTAGCGTATGTCAAAGAGAACATCGATCTGTGTTCTTGTATAAATCAAGTCAAAAAAATCATTGCAAAGAAGTTTTCTAATCATGAAACTCTGAAAAGAAGAAATGAAAGAAATTACCAGAAGCTGAAAGGCAACTGAAATTTTCTGTACATAAAGGAACCTTGAAGTTAAGTAATCTTTCTACACTTCATGTGCTTTTCTCTTGTATTCAAATTACCTTGTAGATTTAGCCTTAAGTGTTTAGGGAACCGAATCTAGAGTACACTTAGAAAACCTATCAGGAATATTTTGCACCTTATGTTTAGGATTTAAAGGATAGTCTTTCTCCGTATTTGAAGATGGTACAATACTATAATCTATCTAATTGATACATATGTAATTATTTGATATGTCAGTTTTTAAATTGTGAATTTTATTGTTGTCATTCTGTTTTAATTTTTTCAATCGAGTTTTCAGCGGAAGGTTTAAATTTTCCGTTTTTGTATACAATAGTTATTTTTACACCTCGGTTGTTCTTCATCTCTCCTGTCTCATTGATTTGTAATATGCTAACAAGGGGTCAATACTTATTGCTTCACTACGATACGTGCTATAGTATTGATCGGATTAAATGATTTATTTACAAACGGCCGTCCAATGCTTCCATGTTTTCCATGGTGGTCTAGCTTGATCTCAACCATTGAAATTACTATAATATTCACAAAAACCCTCCTAATATTAATATTGTAATTCCCTATTTTTATGTATCATTAGATACATTCATATTTCAACAGTAAATTCATCATATTTCGATGAAGAAGACGACGACTTGAGTTCAACAACAATTGTAAACCAGGAAACAATAAAAAGGATAAATAAACAACCAAGAAATTATCTATTTGTTGATAACATATAAAATTTCCTATTTAAGTTATTTAATTATTTATTACCGAATTAATCCATTTATGGTATTATTCTGAACTCAATAATCTCCACAACCCTATACTGATAATTATCATGTGCTCACTAGTGACTAGATTCAAGATGTATCTCCTGGAGTTCTAGTAAGAAGCCATGCCAAGTGGACTTCACTCATATCTGTTGTGAGGTAGCTACTCAGTGACGACAATGATAGACGGTCACGAAGTATCGTGGATTATTTGAAGTTAGGAAATTAACGCCGTTGGATGCCGGTTCACTAGTCTGGAGGTTAAACGTTTGCGCGCGAAACCGAAGGTCCTGGGTCTGAGTCCCACATATGGGATCGTGGAACGCACGGTTGAAGATTCACATACTAGGACGAAACGACCATCCAGTGTTATCAGGTCTTCAATGGTGGTCTAACACTGATCCATTTATGATATCAGTCAAAACTCAACAATCACCAAGACGCTATATGGATCATTACTCAATTATTATTTTGAACTTTATTTTAGTCAAAATTTTATGACAAAACATTTGTCAACAGCTATCATTGATCTGTTTTTACCATAAATAATAAAGCATAAGATGAACGACCTTTCGTCTGGTTCCTTTGTATTACATTAGGATATTTCGCAAATTCAAGTTAAAAAGGTCAGACAGGATAGATAGGTTGAGATTCTGAATCTGAGACTGATTCGTTAGAAGTTGATTTATTTAATCAATAAAGCAATACCGCACACTATTCCCTAAACATTAACATTATAATGAAAATCTTAATGCATCAGCCTTAATTTACTCGAATTAAACAGTGACTTATGAAATTACTTGACTAATAAACAATAATAACCTGAAACTAGATTTGAACTTCAGATCTGTTGTTTAAAGTTGATCAATTAAAAGACTAAACACCACACACTATTCCATAAACATTAACATTATAATGAAAATCTTAATACAATGAACTAACAACTAGATCATTAATCATACACATCATAAATATTATAATCAAATTCATTCGTTTCCCTCTCTACAACTAGATATACAATGTCTAGTCAATTATTCAAATACACACACACACACATACACGCATACAATTTCACCTCAAATTCAATTAATTACATTAATTACATTAAGGTCGATCAACAATGTTCTAACGAAATCAATCCATATCAGTGGTAAAGCTATACATACATCAATACAAATGATCTCAAACTAGAACATTCCATTTTCATCATTCATTATTCTAGGAATGACTTTTACTCTCTCTATCTATCTCTCTGTCACTCACTCACTCACTCACTCACTTACTCACTCACTCACTCACTCACTCATTCACTCATTCACTCATTCACTCACTCACTCACTCACTCATTGTCTGTTCCTGTCTCCTACTTACGTGCCTTATACAAATGGGATTATTTTACAATTCTGAATATTCAATCATATGATAGATGATATACAGTTCATTTATTCATCAATGCTATAATCAACTTAATCAACAAATGAACAAATGTTGTACCATAGAATTTACATCAAATCACAATCTACTTTGATTCATTGTAATAATAATAATAATGAGTGAATGAATGAACGAACAAATGAAACAAAAGAATAATACCAAAAGCTTATGCCTTTCAAGAAAGACTTCTATGAAGCATCTCTTTTTCGTAATTGTCTAACATGAAGATAGAAACCGTTATAGACTGAACTATGTTAAACCTATATATTTGTATATATATGGACAAAAAAATCCTTCAGTGTGTTTATGCATTGATTTATATAGATGTATGAATATATTGAGAAGGGATATGGTGAAGTAAATGGATTGAGAGAAATGAGTGAAAAAATAGCACACATAATATAATTCATTTATCTACGCATCTTTCATACAAATATATGTGACTGGTTCTACGTTGTAGATGACTGACTAAACACAAGTTATTGGGGAATGATGGTAAACCAGTTGATGAGGTTGTGAACCTACATCAGCCGAAATGCCCAACCACCGAGTAGCACGGCGTGAAATGCTTACTAGTATTGGAGACAAATGGAAAAAAGTTAGAAGCGGCCAAACCAAAACGTGGCGTCAATGCATAAAGTCACCAACTTCTGGTCTGAGCCACGTTGGTTGGGGTCCGTGCGATCATCGTACCCAGTGATTGTAAACTCTAGGTGACATGGCTCAGAATTGATCATAATGGCTTAGGTGTATACATTCTTTGTCTTCCGTTAAACCGTGGGATTAAATTTACTCTATACCTTTCTTTCTACGAACCAATTCTTTCTCCATGTATCATGTCCTTATATGAAATCTTCTATAAATTTGAAGTGTGGCAGCTTGAACTAATGCATATATGTACCTGGTCCCATGCTATAGCTGATTGACCAACTAACGGACAGACAAACAATATAACTCTTTTAAAAATCATTGGGAAAATGATATTCAAGCTAATTTATCCATTCAACATAACATATACATATATTATCTTCAACTTAAGATGATAGATAATATTATACATAAAGGTCATATACCCGAGGTGAACCAAGAGAAATAATTGATTTAATAAAAAAAATTTTTTTTAAAGAACAAACAAACACAAAGACCCAGAATGTTAAAAGGGAAGAAAATCAATTTACCCACAACAACTCATACCATCCACATTAACTAACTAACTAACTAACCAGACTATATAAGTCAGTTATTTATAATTGAGGATAATCACTCTTATCATAAGGATATTTTTATTCAAAGAAACAGAAAATCATCCTTGAAAGTAAACAAATGAATGAATGAATAAATGAGTTAAACTATTGACTAAAACTGAAAAGAATGAAATCAAAACAGTTTAACAGTTGTAGATTGAACAAAAACAACAACAACAACAACACACAATTTAATGAGCTGAAAAAAAAAAGATTTAAAGAGCTTTCATTAGTTTCTAGTAGTTTTAGTATAAAAGTATCATGTGATAAATGATTTAATGGCATGAAAACTTTAAAAGATAACTTTTAGATATTATTTTTGATTAAGATCATGAACTGATTGATGTAAGACCGCCATTGAAAACCTGGAAGCACTGGACGGCCGTTTTGTCCTATTGTTGGACTGCTCAGCAATGCGTATCCACGATCCCTTTCGTGGGATTCGAACCCAGGACCTTCAGTCACGCGCGTGAACGCTTATCCTCTAGACCATTGAGTTGGTATCTAACGGTGTTATTACTTGAAAAAAGTAACACTATAAATCAAAAGGTCCAGGTTTAGTACAGTAGAGAGATTTTTTTAAAAATATTGATATTAGAATATAGTTGTTCATCAACCCAAAATTGAGAAGTGTAAACTGTTGGATTCCAACTCAGCGGTCTAAAAAATAAGCAATCGGTAAGAGACTTGAAGGCCTTGCGTTCAATATGTGGTGGGGTCATTGATAGGTATAAAAAAACTGCCTAGTGTTCATTGGTTATCAATGGTCGTCGAACTAAAATAATGAATTGGCTGTAGCGGAAAAATGACACTGAATAATCATGTTTGGCTAGTTTTTAGTCGATCAAATTTTATATTTAAATGACATTAAAATTTCCGAACCGTAAACATTTATAAAACTGTCTGAAAAATAAAGCCTATGATTGGAATGTAAGGTGACGCTTGTCAAAACCTTACGTTACAGACAAGCCTTATTAATGATGAGGTGATGGTCTGAAAAAGTCGATAGAAAACCCTGGACCTAGGTTTCATGTTATCTGACACTCGTTGTCAAGGTGTACCTGCAATCTTGAGGAAACTGACACTTCCTGACGGATTTGATACCATATCATCCAGCTTTACAGTCAGAGACGTTACCACTGGGCTATCCAAGTTTCATTAATTTTTATCAACACTTGTCCTGTTATTAATTAAACATTTGTTTGGATTATTTTCTTTCTTGACTTGATGATAGGACATATAGATCCGTTTGTTTTTTCTAATTAATTAGAATGCTTAGTCGATTTCAATAAGTTTACTGATTGATGATTGACATGATAACCAAGCTGAAAAACACTTTCTATCCTATTTTTTATTGCCTATATACATTATAACTTTGTCAAATCAAATGTCTGTCTTTAATTGTTTAACAACAATAATACAAGAGATGACAGATCATGATTATGGAAGTGTAGATGAGGAGAGAAGCGGTCTCTGCATCAATACGCCTCAACGTACACAAGGGGAAAACTAAGGTCTTCAGATACATCACGGAGAACACCAATCCAATCACGATTGATAGCGAAACTCTGGAAGATGTAGAATCCTTCACGTACCTGGCCAGCTGTATTATCGATGAAAAAGAAAAATCCAATGCAGACGTAAAAGCGAAGATTGGCAAAACAAGGGCCACATTCATACAATTGAAGAACATATGGAACTCAAAACAACTGTCGACCAATATCAAAGTCACAATCTTCAATACGAACGTCAAGGCAGTTCTACTGTATGGAGCCGAAACATGGACAACTACTACAACCATCATCAAGAATGTACAAGTATTTATAAATAGTTGTCTATGCAAGATACTCAACATTCATTACCCGTTACCATCAGCAACAGCCTTCTGTGGGAGAGAACAAACCAGGTTCCGACTGAAGAGGAAATTAGGAAAAGACGATGTAAGTGTCTAGGACATACATTATGCAAATCATCAAACTGCATCACGAGGCAAGCGCTAACTTTCAATCGTGAAGGGAAATGGAAAAGTGGAAGGCCAAAGAACACATTACGTCAAGAAAGGCAATCAGATATGAAGAGGATGAATAACAAATGTAGAAAGCTGGAAAGGATTGTCCAGAACAGGGTTGAATGGAGAGTGCTGGTGTGTGGCCTATGCTTTTCCACGAGGAACAACAGGCGTAAGTAGTAGATGAGGAGAGTGGCATCATTATGTGGTATAACGTCTTCTAGAAGTTGGAGCAGTTTACTCTGTAGATGATGTTTAGGTAGTTTTGTTATTTCACTTTTTGGTATGTATAAACGACTGACTTAAATGATTTCACTGAGTTGTGAAGCAACTCCAATACAAATAACTTTATTAATTTTAATGTAATATTCGATACGTCATTCATGTCCTGTATTTGTATTCTAATACATACCTTATATTTGACGTTCTTACTCAGTATATGTCAAGAAAGATAACGAATATTACACGAATCAATCAATCAGTATTGAGAATACAAACTTAACTTAATCATCGACCTGAACTACAAAACATAGTCATTCGACTACCAGTTGAGTATAATTTGAGCAGTGATGAAAACATTTTATCATTTATTTACATAGAAACTGAACAATTTTATATGAAAATACTCATTAATGTAGATGTTCCTAAGGAAACTATGGCTTAGTATATGCGTCACTTCCAAAGGCAGTGAGCATTTTTACACTTATAAAGTGATTCACTACAATAATCAACTCATTCAGCTGGCATAATGTCAGTCAGTCAGTAACAACGTAGAACTCCGTACGCACGTACATCAATTCGAGTTGCCATACCGCATTAGCACAGAAATGCAGTGGTCGATTAAAATCCCGTAGTGGTAGAGTTAGTAAGAGTATAAGCTGTAATCGGATAGATTAGGGTCTGAAGATGTTATTTAAAGATTATAATCCAGTGAAATAAACTTGGACAGAGAAGAAAAGAGACAAGGATGATTCAGGATATTAGAATTTGGGAGAACACAAAGAGTGGATGCACCTGCGCCATTGCAAACGATTTGGAGCCATGTCATTCAGGGTCTCTAACCATCGGTCGCTATCATCTGGCGGTCCCCAACCAGGTAATTTACACCTATCAACATGGATCAGTCTACTTGTCAGTGACTTCATGGATTTGTGCTATGTTTTGGTCTGGCCAACCCTAGCTTTCTTCCAACCTACTCCTATACCACTGAACATCGCACATCGAGGCAGTCGGTCGTTGGGCATACGTAACCCGTGTCCTAGCCATTTCAACTGATGAAGTTTCAATACTTCATCAATTGATTTGCCATTCTTACCTAGTACCCGTTTCCTAACAACTGCGTTACTTACTCGATGGTCCCAGGATATAAGAGCAATGTTTCGAAGACACCTATGATCAAATACTAGTAACCTACGAATATACTGGCATAATGATATTTCAAGAAAGAAGAAAATCTGGCTCTGTGAAATTATTGTCACTTTTATACAAATTCTCCGATGATGTTTCTGATATCACTGAATATAGTCAACACTAAACATGTTGATTGACATTATCATCACTCGGATTTTTAGGAAATGAATATTAAAGCAAATGAAGTGACTGACATATAAGAGAGATGGAGAAAAAGTGTTAAAGCTAACATAGAATTGTATGTATAACTATATATCAAATTCTAGGCAGAAAAAATATACATCCTGAAAGAATTCCACCAACGATTAGAATAACCTAAAAATGTTCAGTCTAAAATAGTTTCTTTAGTCACACGATCACTACTAGAATTATCACCCAAAACTCCCATGAATTTGATACGTTAAGTCAGACAAAATACAGATTGTTAAAAAGGAGATTTGGTTGTTGATATTATGGTTTCTATTTCAATTATTTGTTCATTCATTCACTCATTATTATTATTATTATTATTATTATTATTATTATTATTATTATTATTATTATTATTATTATTATTATTATTAGAATGAATTAAAGTAGATTGTGATTTGATGTAAATTCTATGGTACAACATTTGTTCATTTGTTGATTACGTTGATTATAGCATTGATGAATAAATGAACTGTATATCATCTATCATATGATTGAATATTCAGAATTGTAAAATAATCCCATTTGTATAAGGCACGTAAGTAGGAGACAGGAACAGACAATGAGTGAGTGAGTGAGTGAGTGAATGAGTGAATGAGTGAATGAGTGAATGAGTGAGTGAGTGAGTGAGTGAGTGAGAGAGAGAGAGAGAAAGAGAGAGAGAGAGAGTAAAAGTCATTCCTAGAATAATGAATGATGAAAATGGAATGTTCTAGTTTGAGATCATTTGTATTGATGTATGTATAGCTTTACCACTGATATGGATTGATTTCGTTAGAACATTGTTGATCGACCTTAATGTAATTAATGTAATTAATTGAATTTGAGGTGAAATTGTATGCGTGTATGTGTGTGTGTGTGTGTATTTGAATAATTGACTAGACATTGTATATCTAGTTGTAGAGAGGGAAACGAATGAATTTGATTATAATATTTATGATGTGTATGATTAATGATCTAGTTGTTAGTTCATTGTATTAAGATTTTCATTATAATGTTAATGTTTATGGAATAGTGTGTGGTGTTTAGTCTTTTAATTGATCAACTTTAAACAACAGATCTGAAGTTCAAATCTAGTTTCAGGTTATTATTGTTTATTAGTCAAGTAATTTCATAAGTCACTGTTTAATTAGTGTAAATTAAGGCTGATGCATTAATCCGTACTTTGAACATAAATTATGGAGAAAAGCAAATGTTTTATCGTAGTTAGTGGTCTTGAGTGCTGTTAGAGTTATGAGGGCGGTTATCACTTCTCGGTTGCCTACACTATAGAAGGGTTCTTCTGGAGGTACCTGAAAAGGAAATTGGATTAGAGGTGGTCTTAATGACCTGAGAGCATGACTGCAGTGCCCAAGGGACAACTGCTTTGAGGTCGGTCACACATGACCTTTTTATGAGTAATTCTTGAGTTAGCTCTGTACTTGTTGAGACCTTACCGCCGGAGACGGATATCCGTGGGATAAGGTGAGGTGTCCATTTTTAGGGTCGACCTTTTCTAACCCCACCCCTTTTTGTGGGACGGTAGCATCGCTGTCATGCTAGTTGACTGAAGGAAACACTTTATTTCCATCACACCTCTGTACAGTCAGCATTACGACTTCTGCTTCAGACCTTGGATTTGGTCCTTTTAGTTTTACCACTCTTAAACCGACCTGTCTGACATGGTAGGACGCCCATTAATAATACTGTACACTCATGACTTCATAACCAGTTTAACCTGTACCCAAAACGTTAAGCGGTTAATTTTATTTAATTTTATATACGTATTTTTCAATTATATCTTTAGACTTGTTATATTCTTTCAGCTAGATAATTTTATTACAGTACCCATTATTGTTGGTATAATTTTAATGTCCTCACTGTGAGACCTGACAATTCTTGGCTAAATCTTTGGTTGGGTACTTAATGTTAAGGAATCCCAAAGTAAACCTGAACAGCTATTTTGTAGTTTTTGTCGAATTATTTTAAGTGTACTAGGTATATTTCATGTTATGTCCTAATGAATAGAAAAGTTGTATTTCTGGCGTTTAATGACCTAATGTAAGTCACTTGTTTAAAGTAAATAAACTCTGAAGAAGTGACTTACATGAAGTTACGAAACGTCAGAAATAAATTTTTAAAACTACCAAATGCAACATTGACATTGATACCTATGAACTTATAAAGTTGATGTTTATTTATTATATGAGGTATCTTTACTGTAAATAATTTTCCTAAACTTGCATGTAGCCAATTTTAATATAAATTTTCTCTGTTTAAATTATGCTCCCCAAATGCCCCGGTACGGCCGAGGGTGGAGAGAGTTAGCTCTCCCTCTCGAAATGATCTCACATGGTCACGAGTATACAGCCACTGACATGGAATTCCTATTCACTGCCTTCTCGTGGCGGGCGTGTTCTTTACGAAATTTAGGGGACGAAAAGCGAATGAACCAGTTGTTGGTCACCGGTTACCATGGGACTGAATCTCCTCATGATGCTTCACTGCCTTGTGGGTCAGACCTTTAGGTCAAAGGCCCCGGGTGTGACCTTTCTAAGAAAACCACCTGCTTTAGTCTGGGCACCTGGGGAGTATCACAGCCCACACACAAATAAAATGAAATAACAATATTTACTAGAAATACTGGAAAATTTCACACTGACAAAAAAACTATATAACTGTAGTTAAGGTTCATTTGAAAATAAAAGTGTAGCACTTTTCAGTAGTACACACCAGTGACTCTTACAAGGTACTAATAGTAAACTATTTAGACCATTTGTTTTCCTTCAATGATAAACATTTTTAATGTCAATCAATTTGCAATCTAACAGTGATTTTCTCACCTTAAACATACTTGAACTCTACTAGTCAGAACTAGAACTTTAACAAATCATCTCTAATAAAGTCACCAGTGAGCTGATCATCTTAATTTAAAAGTAAAGATATTGTGAACATTATTTCAACACATAGATGATATTCGTTACGGATTGACATGCTAATGAAGTAGCTTTTCAATTCTGTTTGATTTTATATGTTAGTTTAATCCGCGATAAATAGCTGCTCAAAGATAAACGGTTAAAGAACTGTCTTCTGTTTTGTTGTTTTTTCCCATTCATTTTGGTTTCATTGATATTGGTTTGAGTAAGAGCAATGAAAACATGCATTTAGTGTATTGAAGACTGCTTATTAAATAGTTATTTATACAACGTACAGTTATATTGAATAAAAGGATCAGCAAAACAAAAGTTTAACTTCATTAATTAATAAGTCAGCCAGTTCGATTCATGTTGTTTTCTTTCATTAGAATAAGGAAATAAAAATGTTCAGATTAAATCACAGATTGTTAGAGGTGGTAACAGTAATAATGATTATGGAAAAGAACTCTAATCTGGATAGTAAACATTATTACCTTCATCTAATGCTTATTGCTAATCGAATCATACTATTTGAGTTCGTAAGTGAATTCTAGTATAAATAAGTCAACGTTGATAATGGTTATTATTCATTTATAAAAATCTAATTATTGTAGGATAGTAGTTCTAGGCCGGATAGCCCACTGATTTTATCTCAGAATGTATGGCTGCATGACGCGTGATTAAATCTCACTAGAACTACCAGTTCTCTCAGAACTGTAGGTACCCCTTCCTGGCCAACTAACACGAAAGCTGGTTGGAGTACAGTTTCTTGCTGACTACCTGAAATCACATTCTAATGATTTAATTTATTCAAATAAGTTTCACATAGTTTAACGACCAGTAGTTTGACCGCCTCAACACGCTTCCTATGTACATCAGTTAGAGTGATCTAGCACTTAAATTAATTGACTTATCCTATGAGCATTACTAATTCTAAATTTATCCATCAATAACACAGTGAATTCAGTTGACTTGGGTGTCATTAAATTTATTCATGTTTCCTTCAGTCTCAAAGATTTATGAAGAAAGTTGTCTTAAAAGAAGTTTTAATGGGACTGTAAATCATGGACGAACTAATGAAGTTCAAGATAGCAAGTCTTGCATTTTGGCGCGAAATTCTTTCATTTATACGTGTAAATATCATTTTGGCATTTTAAGTGATGTCAATTCGTGGTGAAAACCCTAAACCCAACTTCTAACTCTGAATCATTATCTTAATTCCTCATAGTAATTTATAACTTTCTTTTGACCCAAGTAAGTGATTGAGATTTCTTAGGGTCACTTTATCACTCTATGGTCATCCATAAATTATAGTCTCGTCGAGGTTTTGATATCAAACGGTGGGTTCACTGATTAATCATTATGAAACCAAAATCGAAATACTTCACCTTACAGCTAATATGTTCATATTCTACCTCCACTTAACAAAAATTCACATATAAGCCTTTGTGAGGAAAGGAGTCAACTGTTCAACAACCCTCTGTGGAACACTTCACACCCTTGGAACATGACATTTGATTCAAAAAAAATACAAGTAGTTAGTTTGTATTGGAAAATACTTTAAAACATTTCTTATATGCAGTCAAACCGGCAATCGTGTTATATACTCAGGTTAGGCGTAGAGTATTCCGTAAAAATAGTAAATTATATGATGCATCTATTATCCTTTATCATTTCAGATGACGATGTATATATTATAAGCACTTGAATATAGTCTTATTCAACAATGTCTACTAAGTTTACACACGTCGAGATCCAGTGGTGCCAACAATTAATGCCAATGTTAATCATCTCGACATCTTAATATTCTGTATTTTTAGTTGTCTCACTTTAGACTATCCGTTATACATAATTAAAGTATGCCTAGTTTAAATGGTTTATGCACAAACTTGTATTTGAGATGAATTTAGTTATGATAATAATCTTACTAACACACATACTTGATTTGTGAGTGGGCTGTGATATTGTCCAGGTGTCTTGGTCGAAGCAGGTGGTTTCCTTAGAGAGTCACACCCTAAGCCTTCGACTTAGAGGTTTGATCCACAAGGCAGTGGAGCAACGTCAGGAGATGCAGTCCAATGGTAGCCGGTGACCAACAATAGGGTCATACCCCATTTGTTCCTTCAGGATCCTGAAGCCCATGTGAACCATTGGTTTGGAATCACGATTTTCAAGCTTCCCTAGGTGAATCCTCCATATCCACCGAACCGGTTAAAGCGCCGGACATTCACTTCTCATCCTCTCAACTTCGTAAAGAACGCGTCCATCGCGAGAAGGCAGTGAATAGGACTTTCGTGTCAGTGGCTGTATACCCGTGACCATATGAGATCATTTTGAGAGGGAGCACTAACTCTCCCCACCCTCAAGCATACCAGGGAATCGTATACACAATATTCAATTTGCGTTCAAATCCAAAGAATGTAAATTGATAGCATAACTACAATCAATGTTGAATTTCAATTTTTTTCAGAAAGTATAAATGTATTTGGTAAACAAAAAAAGAGAAAAGATTAAAATACTAAACAAAATATACAGTATATGTGTATACATACACCAATTACTATTTCCATTATCTATTGTTTACTGAATAACTATTTACAAATTTAATGATTGACATGTAAAGTAGTGCCAAATATGAAATATACTATTATTAATAATGATAGACAAAATTATTTATTATCAGTATAGGAGTTGTGGAGATTGTTAAGTTTTTGATTGAGATCATGAACCAATTGATGTTAGACCGAAGGCCCTGGGTTCGAATCCCGCGAGCGGGATCGTGAATGCGCACTGCTGAGGAGTCCCACAATAGGATGAAACGGTCGTCCAGTACTTCCAGGTTTTCGGTGGTGGTCTAACATCAAATCGGTTCATGATCTCAATAAAAAACGATTTATGTCTTACTTTTGTTAAGATAGATGAAAAAGCTTACTTACTTACGCCTGTTACTCCTAATGGAGCATGGGCCGCCGACCAGCATTCTCCAACCCACTCTGTCCTGGGCCTTCCTTTCTAGTTCCATCTGATTCTTGATCATTTTTCTCATGTCTATCTCCATTTCCCGGCGTAATATGTTCTTTAGTCTTCCTCTTCACCCCCTTTCGCCGTGAGGATTCTATGTGAGGGCTTGTCTTGTGACGCAGTTGGATGCTTTCCTCAATATGTGCCTTATCCACTCCCAGCTCTTATTCTTGATTTGTTCCTCCGCTGGGATCTGGTTTGTCCTCTCCCACAGTAGGTTGTTGCTAATAATGTCTGGCCAACGGATCCGAAGTATTTTGCGTAGACAACTGTTAATAAACACCTGTATGTTCTGGATGATGGCTTTCGTACTTCTCCAAGTTTACACCCCATACAGTAGAACTGTGTTGATATTTGTATTTAAAATCCTGACCTTGGTGTTGGTTGACAATTGGTTCGAGTTCCAGATGTTCTTCAGTTGTAAATATACTTCTCTTGCTTTGTCGATCCACTCCTCCACATCTGCATCAGATCCACCGTGTTCATCAATGATGCTGCCCAGATATGTAAAGGTTTTTACATCTTGCAAATCTTCTCCGTCAGTTGTGATTCGATTGTTGCATGCTGTGTTGTATCGGAGAATCTTGCTTTTCCCTTTGTGTATATTGAGACCTACTGCTGCTGAGGCTGCTGCTACACTGGTCGTCTTCTCCTGCATTTGTTGTTGCGTTTGGAATAGAAGGGCCAGATCATCAGTGAAGTCTAGATCGTCCAACTGCATCCTAGATGTCCAGATGAAAAAACAATAGACAGTAATTGTGACATCAATTCCTGAAGATTTTATTAATGTTAGACAATGTTATATATTGGATCCACTTTTAACTTTCTCCTGAAGATCCAATTTAATGATCTTTATGTGATATTTCAAACTTTTTATTCGTTTTGTTTTTCTTAACTAACTGTTTGTTTTTATCAATGTATTACTATTCTGAATCTTATGGTTTTCATAACATTCGCCAACACTATTTTTCACACATGATCAGGCTAGTTTATTTGATCGATCTTAATCGATGCATCTGATTGTATCCTGTTAGAATTTTTGTGTCTTTTAATTGTCTCAACGGTGTGTGTACAGGAAGTCAACAGGACTTATAGATATTTGACAACATATCAGTGAATTTCAACATAACCAGATTTGAAAAAGCAACTACTATTCTGAATCAATATTAAATCATCAAACAAAAAAATGATTTTAATGCATTTTGAGTACCGAAATAAACTGTACTAGTTTCAATTTTTATACATTTATTTAATAAAACCCCTGTGTTTTGTAGGCACATCTGATGATTATGAAACTTGGATACCGCACTCATCTAATGAAGGTGGTAAAGACGGTTGTTTACTTGGTGTTCGTGAACAATTTAAACGATTGAAAAAAGATTCTCTGTAAGTAATTATATATGTATCTATTATTTAAACGTTTTTCAACTTAACCAATAACAATAGATACTGAACAACCTTTCATCATTTAAAGTGTAACGTCAGTTCTTACTTGAATAATTTTTCTCCTGGTTAGAGTTTTTTTATCGAACTAGTTTTCTACGGGATGGGGTCGCTAACTCCATGCCCAACCCTCCTCCTTTATCTGGGCTTGGGACCGGCAGTAGCCTTCGAAGGGAATCTAGGCGGAGTTGTAACGTCAGTTCAATGATATTAAAACCCTATAATAACTTTATTCTTTTTCTTGTATGGTTACCAAGTTTTACTTATCAACGCTATATTTTTAAAAAAATCCCAAGTCAAACTTGGTTTCTTTTTCTTCTTGTTATGAGTGATGGCTGGTTGAACTCAATAGGTATGAAGCTTTCAATTTTTGTGATAATAATATGGACATTTCTTACTAAATGTCTACAATAACTAATTACAATTGTTGTGTGGACCTAGTAGTGTGAATCTTCCAATACGGCTCAGTTCAACAATTGATGACTTCATAGATTGATGTTACCTTTTTTTAATTAGATTATTTTTGAGTTTGATACGATCTACCCAGATTCCGTAAAGAGATAGCTCGTCAATAGATTTGTTGTTTAGTGTAAAAATTACTTTCGCTTCTTACAGTTTACTCAAAATAAGCCAAAATTAATCGAATTCAGCACAAGTGATCATAAGGTTTTTAAAAACTTTGCCTCCGAATCACTCA
The DNA here is from genome assembly GCA_944470375.2 of Schistosoma guineensis. Taxonomy (NCBI): domain Eukaryota; kingdom Metazoa; phylum Platyhelminthes; class Trematoda; order Strigeidida; family Schistosomatidae; genus Schistosoma; species Schistosoma guineensis. The sequence goes on along the minus strand of OX103892.1, from coordinate 44,516,743 downwards.
ATAATCAGTAAATGTCCCAAGATGAAGTTTATATTTAAATTAATTAGAACAAGGGCAATTAATTATGCAGTCAAGACTTAGTTTACGGCTGATAAAAAAAAACACAGACAAGGATGATAACACCATTTTGTGATTATAGTTAACCAAATGTAAATTACGTATAGAGACATTGTAACAGCTCTCTCCTCTAGATTCTGTTAAAATGTTTCAGCTAAATAATTGAGCTGTTGGACCTTTAATGTTATCCTGGACAATATTATTAATGTTTTCTTCAATTAAAATTTATCTCAGTTGAGATGATGAGTTAATTGAAGCTAGACCACTATGGAGAACCTGGAAGCACTGGATGGCCGTTTCGTCGTATTGTGGGGCTCCTCAGCAGTGCGCATACAAGATCCCGCCTCGCGGTGTTCGAACCCAGGACATATCAGACTCATGCGCGAGCGCTTAATCACTAGACTACTGAGCCGGCCAGCATCCAACGATGTTAATGTCTAACTTCAAATAATCCACAAGATTGAGCGACGCATCCACCATTGCCATCAGTGAGTTACTATCTCACATTAGAACCGGTTGAACTCCACTGGTCACTACTTCTCATTAGAACTCCAGGATATATATCTTGAAGCCAGTCTCTAGTGAGCATATGTTGATTAGCATCAGATGCGATTATTTGGAAATTGTAGTAATTTCAATAGTTGGGGTCATGAGTTAATTGAAGCTAGACCACCTTGGAAAACCTGGAAGCACTGGATGACCGTTTCGTCGTATTGTGGGACTCCTCAGTAGTGCGCATCCACGATCCCGCCTTGCGGGATTTGAACCCAGTTATATTTCATGACCAATACAAATTTCACATATGCATAAATTAAACAATGTTAATGTTATTCAGAACAACAACGAAATCTTCATAATTAAACCATCGAACTCAGTTGACACAATAACATCGAGATGATTCACTTGAACTATAAATTATCTTCATTAGTTTGCTTCTATTTTCATCGTTTTTGCCTGATAACGTTGTTTACAATATTTATTCTAAAGTATCCAACTGGATGAATGCAACAATGAATGATACATGTGCGTTTGTACTGTTTGTTAAGTTTTCAATAAAAGAATCGACAGTGGTTTTGTTATCCATTATAATAAATATAATCAATGAGTACATTATGACCATCCCATGAGAGTAGCGGCATATATGTTAATAACGGTAATCTAAAGTGAAATAGTTAGATATTTGTTTTGTTTTCTCAAAAAATACACGAAACTATTTTTAGTTATCTTTTGTTTCTATATTAAAAATTAAGAATCATTTAAGCTGAATGATAATAAAGGTGATCTAAATGAAAAATAAAAATATTTTCATTTTACCATGATATACTACTAAAATATGGTAATACGACCGATGACCAAGATTATACTACTATTAGATTGGATATTCAATCGATACGCTCTATACAGACTGAATCCTATTGTACCAAATAAAATATTCACTGCCAAATATAGAAAACTAGGGTATAGGCTAAACATTACTTTATTCAATACAGTTACAAGTAGATTACACTTAGTGAGTTCAGAATAGAAACCAATGATAGGAAGAAATTCATCAGTTCAGTAGTCAGTAAGCTAACTATGACAGTTTACGATCGGTGGCTAATCATATTTACTTTTACCAGCACACATCGGATCATGATGACAGTGTCTATGATAGCTATAACTTTGACAGTAGAAGATTGTACAATGTTATAATTTCTATACGGTTTATAGTGAATGGCAATCTGTTGAACAAAAATTTTCCTTTTCCTGATATTTGATTATTTATTTTGCATAATCTAACTGTCGATTTTAATGTGATTGAAGAAAGATTTATAACTCCAGTGGATGACTAATACAGTTTCACTCTTTAAGATGTATTACTTAGTTATGAGGCTTTCATTATTCTTGTGGACAACTTATTCGTTAGCATAAACTTTAAATAGAAAGACACTATTCGAATTTCTCTCTATATGACTGCCAGCTTGTTATGTAGACATTAACATTGTCAATGATAAGACATGGAACAATAGCAACCAATCAAGACCAAGGTCAATAGAACAAGCTGTCATTCATATAAGGAGAAATTCGAGTAGCCTACTTCTAAATGAATTTTATACTGATAATGTTGTCCAGAAGAATCATGAAATCTCCACAAATAAGCAATTCAGTTCAGAAAATGAAACTCTTCCACAATATCTTAATTTGTTCTGTATGTATGTTCAGTTATGTTCTAATCGTTATATATCTTGTGTTATATTAGTGCGTTTGTGTCCGTGTATAGGTGTGTTTGAGTAGAGTCTACATATCGCTATCAACAATTTGATGCAAATTCATTTCTCCCTGTACAATATCAATACTTCTAAGGAAAGATAAATGACTGAAAGATTGAATAAGTTTGGAATAATCAGAAATAGTGAGATAGTTTGAAACAATCTAATAGATTTTACAATTATTCTTTCGTTTCCTCATTAAACAGTGAATAAACATTACCTATTCTAATTGTTTTTCAATACAATTTACTTATATCTGAAGTTTGTGCTGATGATTTCGTTCAGAAAAACGATGAAAGCTCCACGACCAAACCATCCAGCTCATAGAACAAAAACTAACTGATATAGTTGAAGTTCTTTTATACAATGATCATCAGTAGTATTTCCACTGTTAATACCATAAAACAACAATAAATATTGAATGTTACCCTTAGAAACTTATATCAAACTAAATGATAAACTATGTGAAGATGAGTCTTGATTTATGATTGGGTTGAATAATCAGATTTTCCTTGAAATAATTATTAGTTAGATTTAAATAATTATAAATTAAGATAAAATTACACAATGAACAAATATGATAATTGAGTAAATTCATAAGAGAAATTCACCATATACAATAAAATAAAACATTGAAATAATTAGCAAGTGGAATTGTAACAGTCTTTGCCAAATAAATATATTGGTGGACACCCGATTTCAAAATCTACAAGCTCGGTTCCTTAAAGATCGAACGTGCACAAACCAAATGGCGACACGACGGACCATCGTTGAACATTCAATTGAATGGAACTCGTCACTATATATCAACTTCCTTGATTATGAGAAAACATTTGACAGCATGGATGGTATGACCGTATAAAACCGACATTGTGGTGTCACTGAAAAGATCATCAACATGGTACGAAGTTCTTATGGCGATCTAAACTGAAAAGTTGTTGATGGAGGGTAATTGACAAATGTATCCCAAATGAAGATATATAGAGATGTCAGATGAAACTGGTTACTCTCTCCCTTTCCCTTTCTTCTGATGGTTGACTAATTTATGAAAACCTCTACATCAGATGGGTTATTTAATCAACCTGTACAAATCCCCTTTCACCTAAACAATTTTAATAGTTGTGATCATAAGTCAATTGAAGCTAGACTAATAGATCTTGGGTTCGAATCTCATGAGGCGGGATCATGGATGCACACTGTTGAAGAGTTCTATAACCTAGACAAAACAGCTTTCCAGTACTTCCAAGTTGTTCATGGTGGTTTAACTTCAATTGAATTATGATCTCAACTATTAAAATGACTATAATATCCATACAAAACCCCTTCTAATACTAAACACTAATTATTAGAATTAATATTATCTGTCTATTAAAGTACTTTTATTTATTAAATTAAATTATATTACATATATTATGTATAATAATTAAACAATTTTAACTACACTAAGTTCTTTTTTTTAGAATTTTAATTGGCCATAATTCTTAAAATTGACATACATATTCATATTTGTACATATATATAGAGAGATATATATATATATATCACTTACATATTCACTAGTAATTCAATGAAACCATTAATAAATTATGGATAAATGAACGATTGGTAACATTTCATGAGAACCTATATACATATATAGATGGTTGAAAGTTATAAGTTATTGGCATTCACTTTGTAACATAATGTAGAACTTTTGTTTTTATTATGTTAGAATTATTAGGAAATTAATTCATTGTTACAAAATATATCGTGTAAAATCATCTTTACAAGTTTGTCAAATGAGCAATAGTGATGAGTCTTATACTAGAATGAAATAATCATCTATTGTTGATAGACTTTTGATATGTTTTTATTGTTTGAATACTACTTGTTATATCTGATCATCGCTGATTGTTATGTAGGAATCGTTAATTATCACTTATACTTGTAAAATGAGGTTGATTATGAATACAACGATCTTATATGCTGTTAGAGGTATTAAGGCGGTTATCACTTCCCGGTTGCCCACACCATAGAAGGGTTCTTCTGGAGGTACCTGAAAAAGAAATTGGATTAGAGGTGGTCTTCAGTGACCTGAGAGCGTGACCGCAGTGCCCAAGGGACAACTGTTTTGAGGTTGGTCACACACGACCTATTTGTGAGTGATTTTTGTGTTAGCTCCGTACTTGTTGAGACCTTAACGCCGGAGACGGAATTCGGTGGGATAAGGCGAGGTGTTCATTTTTAGAGTCGACCTTTTCTAACCTCATCCCTCCTTGTGGGAAGACAGCATTGCTGGTTGTCTAAAGGAAACACCTTACTGCTGTTACACATACACAGTCAGCAGTACGACTTTACCTTTGAACCTTGGGTTTGCTGCTTTTAGTCTTACCGCTCTTTAAATAACCTATCTGGTATGGTAGAATCTTGCGGAACGATTGTTCCAACCAGTATAGCTCGATTGATTCGTTACGATAGACAAAGCTGACTACCACGTCAAGGTAGCAACAACGGTCGGGAAGCACTGCAATAACCTCAACTCGAAGGTAAGAACACAAAACTGGTATAAGTGGAAGATTTACTAACCCCTGAAACACGACGACACCCCTAGTCGAATATACATTCATTTCTATATAAATACGTACATCCATTTTTGATTATTAATACGGATGAAATCACATATATGAGAAATACTTACAGTTATAACAAATCAAATGCTGAGTATAGTTCATATTTATGCAGAATAAAATATCACTATGGGAAACAGAAACAAATACTACACTAAGTAATTAGTATATTGAATTGAAGACGGAAATAATGTTGAACAAAACTGATAATGAGTGAATTAATCGAATTTCAACTTTTCTTCTGATTATATCATCTTTTAATGGTTGTCTAACATTGATCAACTCATGATTTCAACAAAGTAAAACTTATTGAGTTATTCAGAAAAGTATCACCTTATTGATGATTCATGATGTTTCATTGTAAATAATTGTCTGCTTACGACGATATCATTTACCAAAACTATAAATCTTCAAAGAGTACTAGAAATTGATAAGGTGAAAATAGTTTACAGATGAATTTTAATGAAGATGAATTAAATAAACACATTGGCGGGTAATTTTTTTTCACAACAAACGGTCGTCATGAGACTAATGAGATGAATGGCGATGTTGTCTTCGAAAGCAAAATTCAAACCGTAATTGACTGATTTATTGATTAGGGTACCACAGAAAATTAAACAGCACTAGACAACCATTCCATTCTATTATAAGACTGCTCTACTAGGCGAACCGCTTTACTCCACAAATGATAATATCCAGAACGTTTAATTCTCATGACGAACCATCGGATTAGTGTTGAATGATACATATTCTTAAATCAGAAACGAATCTAAGTATCTTTTCATTTTAAAGTATTGGAAGAAAAAATAGACTCTTAGTTCATCGATTATAGATTCATTATTTACCTTGTTTGTTCCGTTTCATTCCTCTTTCTCATTCTTTGTTATACACCAATACATACCCATATATATATATAGATATACTCATTTACTAGGGGGAATAATTTCCTACTCTTTTTAATATCTCCTCCTGTGTCATTAAGTATCTTGTCTTATTGATAAAAAATATTAATGATGATGACGTTAATCATACTAAAAACATTTTGTTTCTCTCAAATTTCTATTATTCACAAAACTAATGTTTAAATATTTATGGTGAGGTTTGTAATTTCAGTAGCTAAGTGAGTCCGCTTATAGTCCTTCTATAATTACTGTCGGTCACAAGCACGGATAGAAAGAGAGGGTTGGGCATGGAGTCAGCAATACCATCATATAGAAAACAACCTAACTTAGATACGCTAATCAGAAAAAGTAATTTAAAAATCTGCTCTGAGTCGAAGAATTCCCCATTTAGAAGAATTACGATGCTGAGATTCTTCGGAAGTCACGAGCTCGATGTACCTAACAACCAGAGCAACAATTAATATAGGTACATGGATTGATCTAACGCTTGTAAAGTGTCTTCTTCTTCTTCGAAAGACACCTATTTATAAGTGGAATAGTCACAGACGATTTTATTTAAAGCGATAATAAAAATTCCACTTTCAAACTATTTGACTCAGAGAACATCGCGCAATCGAAATTTATTCACTTAACCTAGAAATCTTCATCATTTCAAAATGATGATTATATGGTATAGTTTGAAGTAATAGTGTTTATTGTACTCCACACTACAGTACCCTGAATAAAATATATAAACGTAAAGTTGGTTGTTTAGAAAATATGATTGTATTGTATTCGAATCCATATATATAGATAAAGTTAAATTCTAGAATTAGCATCTAGAATTACACTGACTTTAATTATTTTCTATTATTCATCAGTTTAATAGATCACTATGGTCATTTTGTGCGTAATGTCTACATTAACTCGTATCCTTTAATTTTGATTGACTATATGAATCAATGGGCAAGAATAGATTGTCCCTTTTCAATGATTATACCACCAGTTTATTAAATCTTTACAAGAACGATTAGCGTATTGTGTTTGGGTTACCGGTCTAATCACGGTAGTTTTTATTTATGAATAATTGAGAATTCTTTTAATACGGTGCAACTAATAGGGGCTTAAGTAGACCGAATGTCTGTCAAGTAACAACATTTCAATGTCATTAGTCTCCACACTAATAGAGATAAACGGGATGGGGCTTAGAAGATAAACTTATGATCCAAATAGAAATCAAAAATTAAAAAAAAGAACAACTCTATTAATGGTCATATTCACAAACTTTAAACACAACAAACATTTAGCAAACTACAAACGATGACACTCAATTACTGTTGTAGATGCCAGATCCTCAGAAATTATTCGGTAAACGTCCTGTTTTGTAATTTTATTTTGCGAATTTGAATTTCACGTTTTCGCGCCAAAGGCTCTGATTTTTACTTTCCGATCGTATTTCCCGTGTAGAAAGACCCTAAATGTCATTGGTTTGTTGCCTCTTTTAATACGCTATTTTGCGATGTTTTCCAAGGACCTTTGTATGCTATATATATACGCTTGAGTTGTATGCTTGTTTTGTTCGTGCTTCTGTTTGCTTGTGGAATATACCTTTCCCTCATTTTTAACCTGGTGTTCCGCCTGTAGTTAGTATGGTTGGGACGAATCTGAACAGTTTAGCTTGTTTTGTCGTTGTGTCGCTGATCCTTCGTTCCGGTGATCTCGTAATCTCTTCAAACATAGCTATTAGGCAGTGGCCAATGTTATTACAGAAACATGATTCAAGAAAATATCATCTCGGTTATCTTTTGAAGAATGAACTAACATATTTTTTCAAGAAAAAATTGCTGAGTAACTTAATCTTTTCTGAACTTAATTGTTATAACTTGTCTATAACAAATAGCTTTGTTTTACTGAAATTATTCATTTGCTGCCTGATGCATTGAGGTTAGACGCATGGTAATAGGGAATGATGATAAATCAGTTGATGAAGTTGTGAATCTTCATCGACTGAGATGGTTGGGCCACACGTTGTTTATGCCTGAACACCGATCACCACGACGTCCAATGCTAACCGGTGTTGGGGATGATTGGAAGAAAGTTAGGGGCGGTCAAACCAAAACGTGGCATCAGTGCTTGAAGTCACTAACTTCTGGTCTGAGCCATGTTGTTAGATCTAGACTACTTGATTGGGGTCCGCATGACTATCGTAACCAATGGTTGGAGACTCTTGGTGACATGGCTCAGAATCGATCAGAATGGCATCGGTGTATACATTCTATATCTTCCTCTAAACTATGAGATTAAAATCGCTTTATATCTTTCTTTCTACGAACTAAGACTTTCTTCCCATACTATATCCTTATATGTAATCTTCCTTTTATTTATTACCACCATTGAATTAACTACTTCTATGGATCCGGTGTTCATCTTGTTGTGCTAATGTGGTATGGCAACTTGGACGGATGCATATATGTGCCTGGTCCTACGTTGTAGCTGACTGACTGACTCTCTCATGCATTTATACTAACCAATCTGTGATCCAATTGGCGAAAGGTTACCATCAGCTCATTATCATCTAGTTAGTTGATCACTGGATTGATGTTTTTTTAATTTATGCTGTACATAAAAATGGTTAATATTTTTCGTGCAAATTTTTCATTCCCAGTCCATATATTTTATACCAATAGGAATTGTCAGTCATTAGTGTATTGTTCTTAACTGAATGAATAAACAAAGCATATGTACAGTTTCAGATTTTATTATTGAAGCTAAAAATATTCTCTTTTATTCACTTTGTGTTAACAACAGTTTCATGACTAGATTATGATATGTAAATGTTGTTGATTGCTTCAGTCTATCTGGTTTTTCTATTCTCATGATTCATTTTGACACATGATTGAGTCCGGGGGCTACTGCCGGTCCCAAGCCCGGATAAAGGAGGAGGGTTGGGCATGGGGTTAGCGTCCCCATCCCGTAGAATACTAAGTCGCTAAAAAAACGCTAATGGTTGAAGGCGTTCAGTAACTTGGTTCATAACCGGTCACAATGACGCAGATACATTCTCCTTCTGTTTTCTCTTAGATCATGAATATTATAACTATCTTATACATTTTATTCTGTTAGTTCATTCTTTCTATTCAAACTATAATGTCTATCCTTGATGTTTTTTTACTACCACTAATAGTACTTCAATTCTTATTACTCTGGAATTTAATTTTGAATGCTTTCATCTAACTAACTAACCTTTGAATAGTGTGTGTTCTCTAGTAGTAGTAACTAATTTAAACTTCTATTTCTACTATTCAAAAAAGTGGTATAAACTATTGGTTATTTCAGTGATTCTTGCTTCAAATAGATTGACTAAAAATCTAGTATCATTGAATTTCGTCTGAATATTAGTACAGCGGTATTAAGCTCACACTGGCATTCAATTATCTCAAGTTCTTTCCTATAATAATAGGGTATTCAGTATTCCCTGCTGGAGAATTTCATATTAAGTAAATTTGACTGTTCAGTGCCGTCTTTGAAAGAATTTATCTTCATGTCATACAAATTATGCAGAAAATTAACTGTATAAGCCTGTTATGATCAATACCTCAAATTGGAACAGTCTATGGTAAATTAACAAATTGAGAAGTAAAGGATAACAAAAGACATTGAAAACAACGTAAATCTTAACATAAAGAATGCAGTCCATAAACAAGAAGTCCTATGGAGATTAAAATTTGATAATGATGCTTAATTTAAGAGTTAGGCGAATGTGAACAAAATAAAAACTGAGTATGAGCTGTGTAGCTGTGATTGGTATTACACCATGTTAACAACCAACGTCTAGAACTATTGATTATGAGTATTGTTTACAGATCATAAGTAGCCCAGTAAAGAATTTCAACAAAATAAGTAACACATTGACAATTTTTACGTTTACTCATCTATAAATCTTAAATAAATATTTCCGGGAACTAGTCAATAAAATTGATATGACTTTAATTCGTACAACATATAATCACTGAATAATAACTGAATTAGTATCAGAAGGGGTTTTGTAGAGATTGTAGTAATTTCAATAGTTGAGATCATGAGTCAATTGAAGCTAGACCACCATGGAAAACCTGGATGCACTGGACGGCCGATTCGTCCTATTGTGGGACTCCTCAGCAATGCGCATACAAGATCCTGCCCCGCGGGACTAGATTATTTAAAATACCATTTCAGTGTTTCATAGCTCAAATCTTCTTGCAACGTTTAGTTTCTTCTCAAGTTCAAATAAAATTCTTGACATCTACTTGATTCATTTATCAATAAAATATGGCTTCCTTAGGTTGTCTATTTTTGTTGTCATATTTTATATATTACTCATAAGTAGTGTCAGTTGTGATTTGTAAATTATGATTTGATGTGATGCTATCATTATCATAATACTTAATCTTTCATAAATCTTGATTATTCTACTCCAATCAATTCATTCTTTTATGATTTATGAGTTACTCAAAGCATTCGTTTTAATTATATGTAAGTTATAAATAATGAAATCGCTTCAATGCTTTAAAATGCTTCATGCCAATTACATAACAACGTCTGTGTAGTTATTCCTTCCGATTACCTAGAAGCACATAACATCAAATTCTCATTCTTATATGTGACCTGTTCTATTTGAATTCTAAATATAACTTATTACACCTTAAAATGAAAGTGATAAAATTTTGTCATAAAACAGGAATTACTAACTACGTCAAATGTTTGCCTTAATTCTTAGTAATATATAAGTTAAAGTTATCATCCAAACTCATTATTTAATGACTACAATGCTAATAATAATGAGAGGTTGTGCAAATTCAAAATGTTCCATGTCAGATTTAAATATCCGCTCTTTTTTATGTTGCAATTTCAACTGTTTTGACAGTGTTTGTTATAATCACCGAATATTACATTATTATAATGTAAAATTCAGGAGTGTGTTCCAATGAATTATTTTTTTATACCTAAATAACTATACGAAAAGATGAATTGATCAGCTTTTAGCGGAAATGTATGGACGGTTGCTCAATATCATGAATTGGTTAAAGTTATACATTAACACCGTTGGATGTTCGTTCAGTGGTCTAAAGGTTAAGTATTCGTGCGAGAGACTGAAATTCCTGGATTTGAGTCCCGCGTGCGGTATCGTGGATGCACACTGTTAAAGAGTCCCATACCACGACGAAACGGCTGTCTAGTGCTTTCAAGTTCTTAATGGTGGTCTAACATTGATCTATTCATAACATCAATCTAAACTCAACAATCTCCGCAACCTTATACTGCTTATTCTCTATGTGCTACCTTTTATTCATCACCAACTTTTTCATTGTTTCATTTTAGTTGTGCAAATGAATATGAAATGGAAACGCGTGTACAAGTGGAATTTTGTCCATGCACTCAAAGTGATTATGAGTGGTAAGTAATCAATGCTTATTCACCGTTAATACACTTTTCTTTTAGGAAAAGACTGATCCAAATCTTTTATAAAGTCATTTATCCATTTACAGTTAGTAGCTTGTAGTGTTGTCACTTTATTAGGATTAATTCACTGACAGTTTATTTCAAATGAGCTCACAAGACATTTACCTTTATTCAAGGAATTCAACGAATTATTTGAAGTAAATTCCCATCATGGACAATTTATAACCTGATGAAACTTTCAACAATGTTCACCTACAACCCGCACACAAGATTAGCCTAGGTATCATCATCATCATCATTCGATCTTTCCACAACAACAATACTACCTAGCCATCCAATAATTCACAATTTCGATTAATTCTCATAACGACTTTGCTTTTATTCATTGTTTACATTTAGTACATCCTCAACTGATGAAAACTTCACAGAACTTAATCTTAAACTGTGTCATCATGATACTGAATTCTAAAGAATAGGTAACAAATTTTAGATGAAATTGTTACGAAATGAAATGTTATTCAAAGCGATAATTATTAAATTACGGTATGAACACAGTAACACTAGGATGTCAGAATATTCAGCTGATCTAAGTTCTCGATTTACAAAAGAAATACATATCCTATTTGATATAATGGATAGTTATAATAATTTATCTTACTCTCTGACGTATTTTGCGATAACGCGTTAATACGATAATAAAACTAGTCAGATTCAGGATCCACGACCCAGAATAGTGAACTGGAATATAGACTAGATAATACATTACTCCACACAATTACAAGCAGCCACACTCAATGAGTTTGTATTAGAAATCAATGGTAAGAAAGGGAATCATGAATTCGATAGTCTATAAGCTGTGATTGTTTGTTTACCCACAGTGTTCAATCATATTTCGCTCTTACTACTACACATCACTATTGCTAGTCCCAATGGAAAAGGATTACTTATTTACTTACTCCTGTTACTCCCATTGTAGCATAGGCCGCTGACCACCGTTCTACAACCAACTCTGTCCTGGACCTTCCTTTCCAGTTCTATCCAACTTTTGTTCATTTTTCTCATATCTGTCTCCGTTTCTCGATGTAATGTGTTCTTTGATCTTCCTCTCCTCCTTTGGCCTTGGGGATTCTATGTGAGGGCTTGTCTTGTGATGCAATTGGGTGGTTACCTCAGTATGTGTCCTATTCACTTCCAGTGCTTCTTTCTGATTTCTTCCTCCTCTGGAATCTGGTTTGTTCTCTCTCACAATAGGTTGTCGCTGATAGTGTCTGGCAAACAGATCACAAGTATTTTGCTTAGACAATTGTTAGTTAACACTTGTATCTAGGTAATCGAAACATTTGTTTTCTTTTTGTGACAATGCTTAAATGATCTACTCTAATCTTTACATATAAATAGTTCTGATCATACTTTGAGTCGTCTACACATTTTACTATTATTATTATTATTATTATTATTATTATTATTATTATTATTATTATTATTATTATTATTATTATCCAGTTAATTACAAATACTGAATAAACTATACAATCGAATGGATCAACTTATTAAAAGCTCTTTCCTTATTGAACTTACTCAATTGGTGAATAAGAATAGTCATTTAATGTTGGAAACTAACTACTTAACTAATTTCTATCATCTTGATAATAACAATTAAATGGATAAGTTAAATAAGTTGTTGTTTTGTTTTTCTTAAATAAAGAAAAACTTATACATCATTTTGTAAACTAGTTGCTTAAGTTGAGAAAAAAAATAATGATAATATGGTATTAGAGTAGGTATACTTATTTGAGCTATCTAGAATTAAAGAGAGATAGAATAATGATTCTAGCAGAATAGTACGTGACAACATCATTGATGAACACGGTGGATCTGATGCAGATGTGAAGGCGCGGATCGACAAAGCAAGAGCAGCATATTTACAACTGCAGAACATCTGGAACTCAAAACCATTGTCAACCAACACCAAGGTCAGAATTTCCAATACAAATGTCAAGACAGTTCTACTGTATGTGGCGGAAACCTGGAGAACTACGAAAGCGGTCATCCAGAAAATACAGGTGTTTATTAACAGTTGTCTACGCAAAATACTTCAGATCTGTTGGCCGGACACTATTAGCAACAACCTATTGTGAGAGAAAGAACAAGCCAAATCCCAGTGGAGGAAGAAATCAGGAAGAAGCTCTGGAAGTGGATAGGACACACATTGAGGAAAGCACGGAACTGTGTCACAAGACAAGCCCTCACTTGGAATCCTCAAGGCCAAAGGGAAAGAAGAAGACCGAAGAACAGATTACGTCGAGAAATGCAGACAGATATGAGAAAAATGAACAAGAATTGGATGGGACTAGAAGAGAAAATCGAGGACAGAGTTGGTTGTAAAATGGCGGTCGTCGGCCTATGCTCGATTGGGAGTAACAGGCGTAAGTAAGTAAGAATGGTACGTAAGTCATTTGATTTGATTTGATCCCTGTCAACTGCTTACGACCTGTAATATTTAAAACTCACAGTTATAGAATAGGTTTAAATTACTAACATTACTTACTATGGAAAATGGTCGCGCAGTGTCATAGATTGGTTGAGACTAGACATTAACATGATTGGATGCCGGCTCAGTGGTCCAGTAGGCTAAACGTTTGCGCACGAGACTGAAGGCCCTGGGTTCGGATCCTGCTAGGCTATAAACATTAAGGAAAATATTCACACGCATTAACTTTAAAAGAAGTCTTAAGCCTTATTCAATAATTAAAATTTATTTACTTTATCGCCTTTGAACTCTCTATGCTTTCAATTATAACATTGTATGTAGTTTCAAGTGCAAATGACTCAAAAGTACCAAACTCCAATATATTCTTAACAAGTAACTGTATTATATAATTGTCTCCTTAATACAGTTAATCAAATCCGCTTAGTTGTATATGTTACTGAAAACATGTAACTAACAATATGTCACTCAGTTTCAGTAATAATAAACTAATATAATTCATACTAAGAAAAAAAATATTTGATGAAATGATTGACATACCAATTTTAAAAGCTTCTAAATACTAATTATATAATGTATTTATGCATAGTATACTTTACATGTACTATATATATATATATATATATATATATATATATATATATATATATACTAATGTTATTACTACTATCCCTATGATTATCGAATATATTACGGTCATTCTTGCTAATATATGTATATTTTAGTAGTCTATTTAGTATGATGATAATGTGAACAAAATTGGTTCACCAACACAATGGTTGCATTCGCTCCGTCCACTCCCCCCCCAGTACATTATATCTCACTATGATGTAGTTGAAACTGATACTAATAACGAATAACTTCGATATCTAAATAACACTGTGGTGAACAGAACATCAGGGGGGACAGTCGAATGTACTTGACACAAAATTACAGGACTTGTTAATTTGCAAAATGTCCATTAATTGTCTCATAATGACTCAGACTTCATTGTTCTTGCATTTTCATACAAATTGCATCCCGTTTCCATTCTTTACTGTCCGATCCTTTTGTCTCTCTGCTGTCAGACCCTCTGTTTACGACTAACATCATATACTACTTACATCAATATAAGTAGCACATAACGCATCACAACTACTTTTTCTTTTCTTACCCTGGCTATTTTAAAATAGGACCAAGTGACAGAAACCAGTGTTAATCGATCTAAGCAAATAACGCACACATAAAAGTGCTTTTTCAATGGTCTCAAGGGTAAGAAATATATTTACCGTACAAAAGGAGCTATGAACTCGAAGAACACAGAACCTCTGAACGTTGCAAAATTGAAATTCTGCTCCTGTAGCATATTTTGGCGTGAATTCTTCATGTCCCTTATTTTTTCTCTTTTCAAATTTATTTCAATGTATTATACTCCCTGAATAACATCTTCGAACCATAATCTTTCCGATTACTGTATATACTTTTACTACCGCTACCATTGTGGGATTTGAATTGACAATTGTATCTCTGTGTGCTAATGTGGTGTGGCAGCTCGAACTGATTTACGTAAATACAAAGTTCTACGTTGTTACTGACAGACTGACTTTGGCGTGAAAAAACACGCTTTTAACTAGCTTTAAATTACAATGCCATAGTGATTGCCCCAGTTGTTATCAGTTATCGAATTGTTTCTTTTTGGTCTGGTAGTCTTCAGTACTACATAGTGACTAAGCCCCTTCTCCAGTACCTACTAGCTTAGTGATATTGTGCTCAGTGTTTTTATGCATTCATTCAGCACTTGTGAAATAAGAGATTCTGACAGATGTTGTCTAGAACAGTTAAAGAAACTTCACAGTTGAACCACTCAACTTATAGAATACGAAACCACAAAAAATGTATTTACCTAAGCTATGAATGTTCTATATTATTTTAGAAAATCTTTCTATTTATTGTAGTGGTGATGTGTTCCTTGAGTTCAATTATTTAATTACGGATTTTTCAATGTTACTATTAACAACATTTTCAACGCTTAGTTTATATAGAAGTGAACTTTCCAGTTATTCTATAAGTCCTATGTTAGTTCATTCTAATGGCTTTGTTTGTAATTTCTATTGTCTTCATTTCTTTTTTGCATTTTCGCTGACAGTCATCTTTGTAGGTGAATCTCTTCTCACAAACTGAGGTGGTATATATGGATTGATAGTGTGGTTTACTTAAAATCTTGCATTCTATCACATTCCCTTCATTTATTCAGTGACTAGCATTATGTCAAACTTACATAGGTTATTCTAGTTTCCAAAAAGGGTAATTTATTTGTTCATCATGAGTCACATTTTGACCTTGTCAGTTATTCACTTATAACCTGCACTGTTCTATTTGAGTGTATTTGTATGTATCGCTTTTCCTATTCATCATTTATCTTCATCGTGTTTTTGTCTGGCTATAAATAATGAATCACATTCTCTATCAGATAGAGTTGACTTGCTTGCCTTATCCATTCTATTATGTTTTGATTTCCTGTTTCTCATTCTTTTTTATGTCTGGTTAGATAAACAAATACCTAACACAACTTGTGTTTGGCATCTTGTTACCACCGTTGTACAAATAGGGTTAGCTTAAATGTAGTATACCGAGTTATGTCCATAGCATATTCCTTTCGCTCATTCAAACTGGAGTCCGATCTGTTTATAACTTTTGCCCCCATTAATTATTACGTGACAAAATCGCCAACCAGAACACCGACTTCTATGACTTTGTTCTTATGCTAAGTTAATCCCATGTCAACCAGAACCAGTCCCCTTGAGACAGCTCTGAATTCTCATTGGCAATATCCCTCCAAGCCTAGACTGTTCAATCCACAACACAAATATCAGCTTCCACTATGTGAATCGTACATTTATATACAAACAGATCAGACCAGACCACATTACACCATAAAACGTAAAATAACAATTGTACAAGATTAAGCCAAAATTCTTTGAATATGGAAGACTGTAGCTAATAGAATGGGAATAAATCCATAATGGTAAATCGTATAACGGTATCCAATATGTCAAATGGAAGGAACATGAATATATATATATATACATATACATAATCTAGTTACTTAATAATGATCTAATAAGGATATATGTAACGATAATCCATAAATAAACCCTAGCAGTTAACATTATTCTTCATTTGAATGTAACAAGATCAACGACCCTCTGAAAATTCTATGCATAAAAATTAATGAATGATTTTATTTTACACAGGAAACATTCTACATGTGTTATAACTTGTAGCCTGTGTGCCCTGTTTATTGTATAACGTTAAGATACCGCCAATTAGAAAGTAGTGAATTCTTGATCGGACCAATGACGCACAAACCCGTGCGAGCAGTCTAGAGTCCTGATTGGTCCCTGCTTTCCGCCTAGCCTAGCCAGTTGAGTCCAGAACACCAATCTTAGCCTCTGTGATATGAATCATTTATTTCAAACACACTGAGTTTATATACCAACCAGACAGACCACATCGTACCATAAAATGGAAAATAACATTTATACAAGATATATGTGGCTGTGAATGAAGGAGATAGTAATTAATAGGCAGGCCATAACTCAAGAATGGTAAATCGTATAATAATAGTTCATAGGTCAAAATAAATCTCATAATAAGTGGGACATGAATATGAACAGTTTAGTTATTTAACAATTATACGATAAAAATATAAGCATAGTATTGGTCCATAAATGAATCCCAAGGTTATCATTCATTATGCCTATCGGGGCATGACAATCATAATCAGATTAATTATTAATGGTTGAAATTTATCAATCTCTCCAGTTGACTAACTTTAATTAGGACAAAATACAAATTCTGAATTCTAGCGCTAGCTACAATCAAAATATCAGAAGAGGGTTTTGTGGAGATTGTAGTAATTTCAATGGTTGAGATCATGAGTCAATTGAAGTTAGGACACCACGGAAAACCTGGAAGCGCTGGATGGCCTTTTCGTCCTATTGTGGGACTCTTCGACAATGCGCATTCGCGATCCCGACTCGCAGGATTCGAACCCAGGACCTGTCAGTCTCACGCACAAGCACTTAACCACTAGACCACAATCCAAATATATTAAATTTTTAATCGCTACTGTGATGTAGATATCGTTTAGTCTAAAGTTTATATTCTTATTACAACAGAGAATACTATTATTAAATGAATTTTTTTAAAACTAGGACGAAACAACTACTCAGCGTTCCCATGTTTTCAATGCCTGTTTGAGCTATGACCCTTAGTCTAAAAAGAAACTTTAAAAGTTTGTTCGGTTTTATTTTTCCGACATATATATATATATATATATATATATGTATCTTTTGTTTTGCCTAGTGAATACGGATTTTATCGTCAACCGGGATCATTAAATTGTATTCGAAATCCGTATATTCCACCATTAGATCCTTGTACATTACCAAGAAAACAACGTCAAACTATTCATCAGTTAGGTTATCGTTTAATACCAGGTGATCGTTGTATTGGCGGTTGGCAGCCTCCAGTATGGAATCAAACTATTTTAGATTTAATCAAATCATGTCCATACGATAATGCTGATGTTGATGATAATTCTGTAAGTCTTGTTTATCAGTTTCTAATTGATTATTTTTAAGAAAATAATTTTGTTTTTCATTATCAAAGCTTAGTTAGTAGTACTTACTTACTTAAGCCTGTTATTCCCAATGGAGCATAAGCCGCTGAAGTAGTCAAGTGAGTTAATTTATAATCAGGAAATACTCATTCATTGGTATCGAACGTATGTTGAACAATTGAATTTTCATCCACTCAAGTTACTTATTTTAATAATAATTATTATTATTATTTTGTTAGGAAAGCTTCAAATGATTTAACCCTTTTCCTATTGTTATACTTCTAACGAATAAACAATGTTTCAGTCAAATTAGCTCTTATCTAATTAGTTGCTTTCCCCTTTAGTTAGTTATACATCTTAAGATTATAGCTGTTTTTACGTAAGTAAAGTTGTTCTACTGAAATTCGGGCTTCTTGGAAAACAAAGTTTTTTTTATATTTTGTCTCATTTCTAACAATTCTATGAGGATTTATTATTATTAATATTATTGTTATACATTTTGGGGATTTGTAGAGATTGTAATATTTTCAAAGTTGAATTCATGAGTCAATCTAACCTAGACCACCATTAAAAACAGAGGCCTTAGAAATGTTGCTGATATCTGCTGGGATCACCGGATAAGTAAAAGTGAGGTTAGACTCAGGCTATTGAAGAACTATGCTCAATCAGTTGATGAGGTTGTGAATCTTCATCGACTGAGATGGTTGGGCCATACGTTGTTTATGCCTGAACACTGATCACCACGACGTCCAATGCTAACCGGTGTTGGGGATGATTGGAAGAAAGTTAGGGCGGCCAAACCGAAACGTGACATCAGCCATTGAAGTCACGAACTTTTAGTCTGAGCCCTGTTGGTAGATGCAGACTACTTGGTTGGGGTCCGCGTCACTATCGTAACCGATGGCTGGAGACTCTTGGTGACATGGCTCAGAATAGATTACAAAATTGTATGTGTATACACTCTCTGTCTTCCCTTAAACTATGAGATTAAAATCGCTTCATATCTTTCTTTCTATGAACTAAATCTTTCTTCCTGTACTATATGCAATCTTTCTTTTATATATTACCACCATTGACTTAACCATTCCTATGAATCCGATGTTCATCTTGTTGTGCTAATGTGGTATGGCCTAATGTGCTTGGTCCTACGTTGTAGCTGACTGACTATTAAAAACCTGAAAGCACTGAATGTTCGCTTTGCCTTATTATGAGACTCATCAACAGTGCGCATCCACACTCCCACATGTGGGGTTCGAACCGGGGACCTTCAACCTGGCGCGCGAACACTCAACCTCTAATTCACTATCTTAATGTCTAACTTCGATCGATCTGTGATCTTGCACAACCCTTCATCCATTGTCTGAGGTGGATAACTCGCTCGCATCCCATAAAGGTTGGACTCCACTGGTCATGGCTTGTCACTAGAACTTAAGGAAATCCATCTTAGAGTTGGTTATCAGTGAGCATATGATTATTATTGGTATAGGGCTTTGTGGAGATTGTATTATTATTGTTATTATTCTGCGTTAATCGTCCAGTTTGTTTTACTCGCGTAGATCCCACTCTAATCATAAGACATCTCTTCATTCATAATTTGAAATTACCGCAGCTACTCGCAAAATAAAACAATTATTAATCATCCCTTTATTCAATACTGATTTTGTTTAATTACAAATTGCAAAATATATACGTAACACATTAAAACAAATTCTATTCTTCTAGCCACTTAACTTCTGAATATTTAAAAAGTGTGAGAAATGTAAATATATATCAGTACATGTGCTGATGATGTTGTTCAGAAGAACAATGAAAGCTCCACGATCAAACCATCCACCTCAGCTACAAATCTTTTCCACTATCTCAAAAAAAAATATTTTTTTTAATTTCCAAGCTCTGATTAATTCTCATTCATCTTGTTAATCTTAAACATTCCCAATGGATTCCGCTTATGTTCATCGGTCGTTTAGGAGGAAAATTGTTGAACTATCGTAGTGATTCCACTGATGATAAATTCTAGGATTTTTATAAAAGCATGTCAGTATATTCTATTAATACTTCAAAGCGAAATCGTATTCTGTATTTGTAAAATATAAAAACAATACATAGAATACACCATTTGTATATCTTTATTAAATTGTTTCTTATAATCTTTATCGTTCTTTCATTCCTATTGATACTTGCACTGCTTTCCTCTCCTTTTTTCTCTTATGTCATGAAGATTCCTGCTTTTAATTCTTAATATATACTACTTATTTCTATCCGTATAAATAACACTACAATGCATGTAATTAGTTTGCTAAAACAGAATAATTTGTTAAAATATTACTATGTCTGCTAAACGCTCAATTGACTTGGTTCTCGGTAACGGGATTCGTGAATTGGATGGCGCAAGTAAAAACACGAAGACGATAGATAAGGATTTATATAACCCTAAAAATAATATATGAATAAACTACATTTCATGGATTCGTTGAAGTTAGACATTAACACCATTGGATGTCAACTCAATGGTCTACAGATTAAGCGAAGACCGATAGGCCCTTGGTTCGAATCCCATGACTGGGGTCGTGGATGTGCACTGCTAAGAAGTCCCATACTAGGACGAAACGGCCGTCCAGTGTTTCCAGGTTCTCCGTGGTGGTTTAGCTTTAGTGGACTCATCAATTCAACTATTAAATTACATTGCTGATGATTTATTTACAGTTAGATTCATATACATTGAACTCCATCGTATTTATTGCCAATCATTCAATAACTTACTATGTGAACACATATTTATAGTATCACAAAATTAAGCATACTTAACTCCTTGCATGTCATCGGCACTTGGAAAAAATTGGTTTAACATATCTTTTTTTCGATTTATTGGGTCCATGGTCATTGTATCAAATGCTTACTAAGTTGAAACATGAACGTAGCTCTGGAGCTTTAAAAGGTCACCATACTTTAACACTTCGCTACATCCCGTATTCTCTCTTTGGAGTGTTTACACTATAGATTCACCTTTAGTGAACTTATATATATGTATATGTATTTAGTCGGTCAGTTGCATTGAATCGTTTGTAAAATTAATATGGCTTATGTTGATCAAGTAACATTTTATTCATATTTATTATAGTACCATAGTATCACTGTAGGTATACATTTCTGACAAGTTTTAGCTAGCACTAAACCTAGATGCAGGATCTTTTATCGACTATCTTCAACCACTTAACATCAAGGCTAATTGACGGGACATCGAGTCACTTAGACTAGTGTCTACATTGAAATTCGGGTGATAGAATTTGATCAACATTAAGGATTAAATAAGAATAACATTGGTCAGCACTCACTGATAAATCAGTTGTGAATACATCTCAGTCCTACTGGAGGTCAGTCTCTGTTCAAATATGAATGACTTAGATTGTTAAGCTTTATGATACAGTATTGATTTAGACAGGGATCATCAGTTCCAACAAGACAACTGGCAATTAGAACGAAAACTAAGACAGAGAAGGTTTCCGGTGGATTACTTTCAACCGACTAACATCAGTAGCATTTAGCCTTAAAAACAAACTTTGTACCTTTAATACAAGTACATGAAGCTTGTGCTTATCTATATTAATTATCGGAATAATATACGACAGAAATGTTTTAAAAATGTTTTATAGAAAGTTCATAAATAGAGAATATTCATAGGTTACTAGTATTCGATCATAGGTGTCTTCGAAGCATTGCTCTTATATCCTGAGGCCACCGAGTAAGTAGTGCAGTTGTTAGGAAACGGGTACTAGGTAAGGATGGCAAATCCATTGATGACGTAGTGAAAATTCATCAGTTGAGATGGCTGGGACACGTGTTACGTATGTACAACACAACCACCGACTACCCCGACGTGCGATGTTTTATGGTGTAGGAGTAGGTTGGAAGAAAGCTAGAGTCGGCCAGACCAAAACATGGCACAAATCCATAAAATCACTGACAAGTGGACTGAGCAATGTTGGTAGGTGTAGACTAGCTGGTTGGGGACCGCGAGATGATATCAACCGATGGTTAGAGACCCTGGATGAAATGGCTCCAAATCGTTTGCAATGGCGCAGGTGCATCCACTCTTTGTGTTCTTCCAAATTCTTCATGTCCCTTTCTTTTTTCCGTTTTCCAAATTTATTTCACTGGATTATACTCCTTGAACAACATCTAACCCTAATCTTTTCGATTAATGCTTATATTTTTACTACCTCTACCACTGTGGGATTTGTATCGACCACTGCATCTCTGTGTTAATTTGGTATGGCAAATCGAACTGATGAAAGTACACACGAAGTTCTATGTTGTTTCTGATTGACGGACTGACATAAATAACCCCATTGTACTTCCATACTTATATTCTATAATAATATGTTTTATTTTATGATTATTTTTTTACTTTTTATTCAGTCAATTACACATAATTCATCTGCAACAATTATTTCCATTATTCTACTTATACTTGGTGTAATGATACTACTTATTTTATGGATTAAATCAAATAATCATAGAATGATAAATAATACATCAAATTATCGTTTTGATAGTAGACATTTTAAAGTGAATACAAGTAATGCATTAAATCGTTTACATAATTGGTTTATACCATGGAAAAGAAATAATTTCACTGGATTTATAAACAATAATAATATCGATGGTTGGAATAATACTGATAGAATGTCTTCAACTTATAATGATAGTCGAACTATTTTATGGCCACCTACATCTATCACTAATTCATCAATGCATAAACAAACTGTGAATTCAAATCTACTCAAAATCAATTGTATACAACCAAAAATATTTAATAAACAAATAAAAACTACTCAAATGAGTAGTAATAATAGTAATAAGGATATTCCTCATTTATCAGATCCCAATAATAATAATAATAATAATAATAATAATAATAATAATAATAATAATACAGTGATTATACCGAAAAAGTCTATTTCAATTCCAACATTCAAAAAAGGGAACAGCGGTGTTCTACATCAATATTTTCATCGTAATGATACAGATATGACTAATTTATTAGAAGCAGAAGAAATTCCATCTACATCTTCATTATTATCATTATCATCAATGAATATAATTACTAATAATAATAGTAGTAATACTTATAATTTGAAACCATCATTCGATGATCCATTAACTTCATTTGCATATAAAAATTCCTTAATAAGTAAGCTGCGTTTTAAAAAAAAGTCATTTTAGTTGTATTATTTGTTGTTGTAATACTACTTAAATGCTCTACTATTTGTCCGCTTAGAAAATGTTAATTGTGTATTGTTTTTTGTTAGTGAAATTACATTTGAAACTACTACAATTATTCACTTGGTATTGCTTATTTGAATTTTCCCATTAATGTTTAACACTGCAATGTGATTAGCTGACGAGTCTCAAATAGAATGAAACGCGAGTCCTGGATTCTACTGCCAATCATTATTCATCTTCACTACCGTTATTGTTCTATTGATTGATTGAAAGCTTCAGGATCTTTAAATGAGCATAATAATTAATTCAATGATACAGTTAGAATTCAGAAATCCACTTTTCCGAATTTACTCAGTATACAAAATATCGATGACAGTCATGTCGTCTATGGAGATTAGTCTCTTTTTTCAATATCGAACAGTTGGATTACCAGACTGCTAAGTTACAGGAAATCAAGATTGATTGACCGCTAAATAGTGACATGTACAATGTTTGTCTAGTCCTTTAGATGCGGCTCGAATTCTATCAATCAAGTAATAATTTAACCATTAGTTCAAAGCAGTCAATCGCTCAATGGTAATGTCTTATATTATGAAACTGGTTAACACGAGTTCGAACCCTGAAGGAAGCACTGATTCCCTGGAGATTACATGTACTCTCTGCCGACAAGTGATAACTAACATGAAACCTTTGTAGCGTGGCGTCGAGTTGCGGTTGACTATGATCACCACTACAGGAAGACTACGTGCCAGTTAATTGATAAGATCCCCCTTAAGCCAAATATCAGAAAGCAGTTGATGGCTGTAGTCGAGATGTATTTGTTGGCGATCTCGTGGTATCGAAAGAATACCGAGATCGTGCCAAAGGAGTACAAGTTTGGTTACTGAGCGTAACCGAATCCGTGCAAGGCCACAATTAACGGAAGAAAGTATGTCTTTAGTACAGTCAAATAAACAAGTACAGTAAAACAATGCCTGGTACAATTGGTTATAATAATAATTGTTTCCATTAAACCAATCGCGTTCTCTTGATAAAGGTAGGTCACTACACCTTGTTGAAGTGAAGTTTCTCTTCAGCTACCTCCAAACACCTGGGATCTCAATACTGGGAATCAAACTGGGTTATTTAATACAATGAAAATTAATGTGAATTTATATGAAAACCACCTTTAATCGAAAATTGACGTTGTACTTAATTTCTCTTTAAATTATATTGGACATTCAATGTCCTCAACAGTGGCCCAAAGGTTTTTGTTTGATCTTCAGTGCTAATCGGTATCACCTACTGAATTTTCTAATCACAATCCAGATTATAATTTTCCTATCCCACATTTGCTGTCACAGCTTATATTCTAGCGTCCTTTACCTTGAATAGTTATACTTCCTGACTGATACAATTGACATTGAGATAGTTTAAGCTTTGCTCCTATTGCTTTACCTATTTGCACAGTTTTTCCAATTCTCAACCTTGAGTCCGTAAAAGGGAAGTCTCGATCCAAGCTTTTACTATTATTTCAAGCACATGTGAGTAACCAAACAAAGTATTGATAAGTGAATATAACATGACTACTATATTGACTATCACGACAACCAAGTATCATTTGTATGAAATAATCTGATTATATTCTCTTTAGATACTACTCATATGTATACATCGAAACTTTTACAGTTCACTCACTCATAACATGTAGTTTCAATTCCATGACACTTAATTTAGATATAAAGTAAGTTGTCTTGACTTTATATTACTCAAATACAAACAGATTTATATGCGAAATTGTTGTGACTTTATGGGCCGCTAGTTGTTACGTAATTTATTCGCCAATCAAAATACGACTTATTCGCTCTTGTACCGCACTAAACCAATGACGTTCGTCCGGTGTGGTCAGCCTAGTGTCCTATTGGTCCGTTGCTCGCCTAACCCGTCCAGTTGAGTCCAGAATGCTAATAAAAGCCATCGCTATGAGAATCATTTATTTCAGACATACTGGGTTATATATATATATATATATATATATATATATATATATATATATATATATATTAGTGCATCAATTGGTCTCAGAAGTTACTCGTATTCTAATCTTCGCTAGGATATAACAAAAGTGACTTCAAAAATCTAATAAAAACTAATCTATTAGACAGATCAACACTTTTGTTTACTCTGTGTAGAGTAAACAATCTTCATAAAGAACTCAAGTTAGCGGTTGAACTGTCGTGTTCTATTAATCAACAGTTTCATAAAACCATATATCTCACTACAATTTATTTTCGTTTTCCATTTTATGATACATTATTTCTTTTTCTTATGTAGAATTATCCAATGGATCGACAAGGGTATACAACAAGAATAATGAATGTAATACTTCGTCGGTTACTAATGCTACTACTACTACTACTACTACTACTACTAATAATAATAATAATAATAATAATAATAATAATTCTGGTGAATTACATCGAACTATGCTACAACAAAGTACACCATTCACTAATCGTCATAAAGACATTTTAGATCAATCAATGAAGGAATAATCCTTTACTTCACTCTAAACTCTTCCATTACACATAGTTTCCAGTATAAAGTAAAGGAAAGAGAAGATAATGAAAGCAAACAATACTGACGACAACAATAACAGTATTATCAATAATCAGAAGACGAAATATGAATATACAAAAAAAGGAGAAAATTGAGTCTTCTCTCTTTTTCTAACACTTTATGTTATTGTTATTGTTGTTGTTGTTGTTGTTTGCTCTTTCCTTTTTTGTTTTCTATTCAATGTTCATTTGTTCCTTTGGTTTTCATTTGTTTTATTTTCTCTATTTCGATGTTATTATTAATAATGATGATGATTAATCTCATATTGAATAATTTTCTTACTAAATGTACTCAAACACATATATATATAGGTGATTTTTTCATCTCATTCGAAATGATGGCACTATTACGAAAATTGGTGTAACCTAGAAAAGTGGATTTAATAACCTTACGCTGGTCAATAATTCAACGGTACATAAGATAAAAAGTTTATTCTTCACTAGAAAGCTTTTTTGTCTTGAAATTACTCACTTTCACGTGTACTTCGGATAATACGTTAATACAATAATATGACTAGTCACGTTATATCAAACCTACGATTCATAACTCAGAATAGAGAACCATAGTATATACTAGACAATATTTTATTCAACACAATTACAAGCTGTTATGACCTTGGATGTCTGACTTTTCTATCACGCGATTTATCTACCAATCCGAATACGACTTATACGAATCTTCACACTAGGCCAACCAATGACGTTCAACCGGTGTGGGCAGTTTAGCGTCCTTATTGGTCCTATGTCCTACGAGCCCTTCCACTTGAGTCCAGAACAAGATACCAGCTTCCGAATCAGAGCAGATCGTTTATTTCAAACATACTCGGTTTATATATCAACCATACAGACCGCAACGTACCATAAAATAGGAAATAATATTTATACACAAATAAGCCCAAAAAGTGGCTGTGAATGTGGGAGGCAGTAGTTAATAAACTGAACATAACTTAAGAACCGTAAATCGTACAATAATAAATTATAGATCAAAATAAAGCTTATCATAAAAGGAATATAAATATCCATAGTGTAATTGTTGAGTAGTTATACAGTAAGAATATTTATAGAATATTAGTCCATGAATAGTCCTTGGAATTTACCTGTAGTTTAATCTTCACCGGATATAACACCTCCCCTTTTTTTTTGAAGCATTAGAGATAATAATGATCCTTAGGATTTATTTTTATTCGATTGGGTTTTCGTCTGATGCGCTGCGACCTCCTTGGGAGTGTTTCACACGTCTCGTTATTATTAGGATCATTTTTAATTTCATTATTCGACTCAGTTAATATATTTATTGGTATATTCGACTTTGTAGCATTTTCTGTCTCTCGTTCTTGTCTGGTTGGCTGTATGTGGTTTGCATGTCTTACCCATATCTTTTTTCCAACTTTTACTTCGTAGATAACTTTCCCTTTTTTTCGTATTATTATGCCAAACTTCCAAGTTGGCTTTACTCCCGTGAAATCTCTTGTTATTACCGCTTGTCCCACCTTAAACATTCTGGGCAATGCACCGTGCCGCTTGTTGAATTGCTGTTCCATTCGTTTGTTCTTTCGGAGGTTGGCTCTAAGCTTTAGTTTCATTTGCTCCATAGGTATTCTAATTTTTCTCCCAAAAATTGCTTCTGCTGGGCTTTCTTGATTATTTGTTGTTGGGTTTGGTGTTGCTCGGTATGTCTGTAGAAACCTTTGAATCATCTCGTCTATTTCACCTTCTCCCTCGGCTTTAAGTAGTGCTCTTTTAAATGTATCTACGAACCTCTCAACTAGACCGTTTGACTGTGGATGATATGGGGGTGTCTTTATATGCCTAACAGCGTTGGCGACGCAGAAGTTCGAGAATTCAGCGGAGGTGAATTGTGGCCCATTATCAGATACTAATACATCTGGACACCCAAAGCAGCTAAATACTTGTCTCAGTTTTTCAATAGTAGCTTTTGTAGAAAGAGACTTTACGTAATGGATTTCTGGCCATTTTGAGAAAGCATCAACCATCACTAAGTACTGTTTTCCGTTTATGGGACCGGCGAAATCTACGTGTACTCTTGACCATGGATTTGTTGGTGTCCCCCAACTCTGCATTTCTGTCTTACGAGGGGCTTTGATAGCTTTCGCACACGCAGAACATGTCTCAACATACTCTTTGATCTGAGCGTCAATATTCGGCCAATATACATATCCACGTGCAAGTGCCTTCATCCTTGCTACTCCTGGGTGTGCGGCATGCAGTTGTGACATCACCTTACGGCGTAAATTTATGGGTACGATTACTCGATTCCCAAACATCAAGCATCCATCCACAAGTGATAGGGAATTCCGACGGTGGGAATACTGTTCAATATTTTTGTCGTCTATATGGGTAGGCCAACCATGCTCGAGGTATCTAATAATTTGCTTCAATTCATCATCTTCTTGAGTATAACGTTTAATGTCTTCACAGGATAACGGTGTTGCTTTTATGGCAACTTGTAGTATATGGTGAACATCATTCTCCAACGATATCGTTGCAATAATAGAATCTTCACTTTTCTGCTTCTGATTAGCAATTAATCTAGATAAAGCATCGGCTTGTCCAAACTTTTCAGTTGATTTATATAGGATTTGGAAGTCATAAGCAAGCAACGTAATAGCCCAGCGTTGTAACCGATTCGCTGTATAAGCAGGAATACCTGACTTTGATCCAAATATAGATAAAAGCGGCTTGTGGTCTGTTAAAAGCGTAAATCGACGACCATAAATCATTTTATGAAATTTCTTTACTGCAAAAACTAAAGCTAATCCTTCCTTCTCAATCTGACTATATTTTCGTTCGGCTGAGTTAAGAGTTCGGGATGCATGAGCAATTGGCTTTTCTTTACCATCAGGAAAACGATGACGGATAACGGCTCCAATTCCATAGTTTGAAGCATCGGCGGCTACAATTATTTCAAGCTTTGGATTATAATGAGTCAGCAATAGTTTAGAAGATAAAATCCTTTTTATTTCATCGAAAGAATCTTGGCATTCTTTCGTCCAGTGCCATGTTGTATTAGCCATCAAAAGCTGATTTAATGGTTGTCGCAATTTATACATCTGGGGTACGAACATACTATAATAACCAATCATCCCCAAGAATGAACGAAGGGTTGTAACCTCAGTCGGTCTGGGCATATTTTTGATAGCATTTATATTGTCTGGATCCGGTCGACGACCATCTTTATCAAATATATATCCCAGGTATTTAACATCACACCACATCTAACCGACGCATTAATTCCTGCGCGGAAGAGCCAACAACTATAATATCATCCAAATAAACTGCTACACCTTCGATGTTAGACACCATAGTATCCATTATCTGCTGGAAAATTGCTGGAGCTGGCTTAACACCAAACGGTAATCGGTTAAATCGATAAAGTCCACGGTGGGTATTAATGGTTAATAACTCCTTTGAATCTTCGTCAACTTCCACCTGTAAGTAAGCTTCAGACAAATCAAGTTTAGAAAAATAACGTCCACCGTTTAGTTTAATAAATAAATCCTCTGGCAAAGGTAATGGGTATGAATGATTTTGTAAAACGTCATTTAATCCTGTTGAAAAGTCTGCACAAAGGCGAATAGCTCCGCTCGCTTTCTGAACTACTACAATTGGTGCTGCCCATGCCGAATAATTAACAGGTTGTATAACACCGAGTTTCTCCAGTCGGTCTAATTCTTTGTCGACTTTGTCAATAGCTGCATATGGAACTTGACGCTTTGGACGGAAAACAGGTTTTACATCCTGTCGTAGGTATAATTTTGCCTTCTCAATTGTGCAGCATCCCAATTTATTCTGGAACAAGTTTTTATGTTTCTGCAAAAGATCTATCGTTACGACTTTCTTGGTTATATGAACTGCGGGTGGATCTCTAGGATTATTTGCGCCTTTCATTGTGCATATTTCATTTAATGGTACATCCCATAAATTTAGTTTATCTATCCAGTCTATACCAATAAGGTCTAACTCATGTCTGTTCGTTAAGTAACAATTTCCTGTAAAGTAATTACCTCGGAATTTAACAGAGCATTTTATCATTCCCACAAGTTTCAATATATCTCCGGACGCATTCCGCGCAGTGTGTTCTGTTGGTAATACTTTCGGACACCCAATTAAATACCATGTTCGTTTCGAGATTAGTGTGATATCTGACGCTGTGTCCAATTGCAATCGAATATAAGCACCATTAACAATTAATTCCACATATCTTCTTTTATTCGCTACGCTTAGAGCCAGTGTAGAATATACGCTGTTTATATACTTATTTTCGTACTGGTGCGGACGTCTGGTTCGTTTTGATCTTAAACTTTCTCTAGTTCGGCAGACTAATTCTTTGTGGCCAACTTTATTGCATATAGTGCATCTATGATTTCTAAATCGGCAAAATCTTGAGAAATGCCACGCACCACAATACCAACATTTAGTTGCAGGTTTAGGAGTTTTCGAGTAATATTTATGACTTTTGGTACTGTTTTGTCTTTGACCTGTCTTAACAGCATGAACAGAATTTGAGGGCACAACACTTTTGGTTTCCAGCATAGCTGTATCTTGTTTTAGGTTTATTAATCGTTGACATTCAGTGGTGATAGTTTGTAACGTCATTTCATCATCATGTTCCATACGGGATAACAACTTCATGCGAAAGTCAGCATCAACAGGAGAGTTCAGACCAGAAATAAATAATAAGCATTTAAATTGATCACTGGTTAATACATTTAATTTAAATCGTTCTGCTTGTAAATTTACTCTTCCGGCGTACGTAGTATAATCTTCATCAGCCCCTTTAGTCAGCTGTAGACAGTTATACCGGATACGGAATAAAGACGACTGTTCACAAAACATTTTATTTAGGATGTTAACAGTTTCATCGAAATTAACTTCTCGTGGATGTTTAGGCAGAATATGGTTTTTATACTTTTGATGCTCATTAGGACCAAGTTTCTGTAATAGCAGCCGGACTTTCTTTGCATCATCTATAGCAGCAAATTCAACTCGGAAAATATCTTCAATTCTGCCAAACCATGCTTCAAAAGTGTGACCATTGTCTGCATCAAATATAAATTCTGAAACTGGATTAAGGTATGACTCGATACTTTTATGTTCTGGAATCTCTTGTTGGATAGATAGTTTCCCCAAAAGTGTTTCCAAGAGTCTCTGTTGAGAAGCTAACATCTGCTGCTGCTGTTGTTGTAATAATAACTGCAACTGTTCTAAGGAAATCGACATTTTTTTTTACTGCCAATAATAATATTAACTCCAAAAAAAAAAACACCGGCAATTATAACAGCTAATTTATTTCCAAAATCTGAGTCACCACTTATTGTATTATTATTATTTGTTGCCAAAATCCCCGTCGCCAATTGTTATGACCTTGGATGTCTGACTTTTCTATCACGCGATTTATCTACCAATCCGAATACGACTTATACGAATCTTCACACTAGGCCAACCAATGACGTTCAACCGGTGTGGGCAGTTTAGCGTCCTTATTGGTCCTATGTCCTACGAGCCCTTCCACTTGAGTCCAGAACAAGATACCAGCTTCCGAATCAGAGCAGATCGTTTATTTCAAACATACTCGGTTTATATATCAACCATACAGACCGCAACGTACCATAAAATAGGAAATAATATTTATACACAAATAAGCCCAAAAAGTGGCTGTGAATGTGGGAGGCAGTAGTTAATAAACTGAACATAACTTAAGAACCGTAAATCGTACAATAATAAATTATAGATCAAAATAAAGCTTATCATAAAAGGAATATAAATATCCATAGTGTAATTGTTGAGTAGTTATACAGTAAGAATATTTATAGAATATTAGTCCATGAATAGTCCTTGGAATTTACCTGTAGTTTAATCTTCACCGGATATAACACCTCCCCTTTTTTTTTTGAAGCATTAGAGATAATAATGATCCTTAGGATTTATTTTTATTCGATTGGGTTTTCGTCTGATGCGCTGCGACCTCCTTGGGAGTGTTTCACACGTCTCGTTATTATTAGGATCATTTTTAATTTCATTATTCGACTCAGTTAATATATTTATTGGTATATTCGACTTTGTAGCATTTTCTGTCTCTCGTTCTTGTCTGGTTGGCTGTATGTGGTTTGCATGTCTTACCCATATCTTTTTTCCAACTTTTACTTCGTAGATAACTTTCCCTTTTTTTCGTATTATTATGCCAAACTTCCAAGTTGGCTTTACTCCCGTGAAATCTCTTGTTATTACCGCTTGTCCCACCTTAAACATTCTGGGCAATGCACCGTGCCGCTTATTGAATTGCTGTTCCATTCGTTTGTTCTTTCGGAGGTTGGCTCTAAGCTTTAGTTTCATTTGCTCCATAGGTATTCTAATTTTTCTCCCAAAAATTGCTTCTGCTGGGCTTTCTTGATTATTTGTTGTTGGGTTTGGTGTTGCTCGGTATGTCTGTAGAAACCTTTGAATCATCTCGTCTATTTCACCTTCTCCCTCGGCTTTAAGTAGTGCTCTTTTAAATGTATCTACGAACCTCTCAACTAGACCGTTTGACTGTGGATGATATGGGGGTGTCTTTATATGCCTAACAGCGTTGGCGACGCAGAAGTTCGAGAATTCAGCGGAGGTGAATTGTGGCCCATTATCAGATACTAATACATCTGGACACCCAAAGCAGCTAAATACTTGTCTCAGTTTTTCAATAGTAGCTTTTGTAGAAAGAGACTTTACGTAATGGATTTCTGGCCATTTTGAGAAAGCATCAACCATCACTAAGTACTGTTTTCCGTTTATGGGACCGGCGAAATCTACGTGTACTCTTGACCATGGATTTGTTGGTGTCCCCCAACTCTGCATTTCTGTCTTACGAGGGGCTTTGATAGCTTTCGCACACGCAGAACATGTCTCAACATACTCTTTGATCTGAGCGTCAATATTCGGCCAATATACATATCCACGTGCAAGTGCCTTCATCCTTGCTACTCCTGGGTGTGCGGCATGCAGTTGTGACATCACCTTACGGCGTAAATTTATGGGTACGATTACTCGATTCCCAAACATCAAGCATCCATCCACAAGTGATAGGGAATTCCGACGGTGGGAATACTGTTCAATATTTTTGTCGTCTATATGGGTAGGCCAACCATGCTCGAGGTATCTAATAATTTGCTTCAATTCATCATCTTCTTGAGTATAACGTTTAATGTCTTCACAGGATAACGGTGTTGCTTTTATGGCAACTTGTAGTATATGGTGAACATCATTCTCCAACGATATCGTTGCAATAATAGAATCTTCACTTTTCTGCTTCTGATTAGCAATTAATCTAGATAAAGCATCGGCTTGTCCAAACTTTTCAGTTGATTTATATAGGATTTGGAAGTCATAAGCAAGCAACGTAATAGCCCAGCGTTGTAACCGATTCGCTGTATAAGCAGGAATACCTGACTTTGATCCAAATATAGATAAAAGCGGCTTGTGGTCTGTTAAAAGCGTAAATCGACGACCATAAATCATTTTATGAAATTTCTTTACTGCAAAAACTAAAGCTAATCCTTCCTTCTCAATCTGACTATATTTTCGTTCGGCTGAGTTAAGAGTTCGGGATGCATGAGCAATTGGCTTTTCTTTACCATCAGGAAAACGATGACGGATAACGGCTCCAATTCCATAGTTTGAAGCATCGGCGGCTACAATTATTTCAAGCTTTGGATTATAATGAGTCAGCAATAGTTTAGAAGATAAAATCCTTTTTATTTCATCGAAAGAATCTTGGCATTCTTTCGTCCAGTGCCATGTTGTATTAGCCATCAAGAGCTGATTTAATGGTTGTCGCAATTTATACATCTGGGGTACGAACATACTATAATAACCAATCATCCCCAAGAATGAACGAAGGGTTGTAACCTCAGTCGGTCTGGGCATATTTTTGATAGCATTTATATTGTCTGGATCCGGTCGACGACCATCTTTATCAAATATATATCCCAGGTATTTAACATCACACCACATCTAACCGACGCATTAATTCCTGCGCGGAAGAGCCAACAACTATAATATCATCCAAATAAACTGCTACACCTTCGATGTTAGACACCATAGTATCCATTATCTGCTGGAAAATTGCTGGAGCTGGCTTAACACCAAACGGTAATCGGTTAAATCGATAAAGTCCACGGTGGGTATTAATGGTTAATAACTCCTTTGAATCTTCGTCAACTTCCACCTGTAAGTAAGCTTCAGACAAATCAAGTTTAGAAAAATAACGTCCACCGTTTAGTTTAATAAATAAATCCTCTGGCAAAGGTAATGGGTATGAATGATTTTGTAAAACGTCATTTAATCCTGTTGAAAAGTCTGCACAAAGGCGAATAGCTCCGCTCGCTTTCTGAACTACTACAATTGGTGCTGCCCATGCCGAATAATTAACAGGTTGTATAACACCGAGTTTCTCCAGTCGGTCTAATTCTTTGTCGACTTTGTCAATAGCTGCATATGGAACTTGACGCTTTGGACGGAAAACAGGTTTTACATCCTGTCGTAGGTATAATTTTGCCTTCTCAATTGTGCAGCATCCCAATTTATTCTGGAACAAGTTTTTATGTTTCTGCAAAAGATCTATCGTTACGACTTTCTTGGTTATATGAACTGCGGGTGGATCTCTAGGATTATTTGCGCCTTTCATTGTGCATATTTCATTTAATGGTACATCCCATAAATTTAGTTTATCTATCCAGTCTATACCAATAAGGTCTAACTCATGTCTGTTCGTTAAGTAACAATTTCCTGTAAAGTAATTACCTCGGAATTTAACAGAGCATTTTATCATTCCCACAAGTTTCAATATATCTCCGGACGCATTCCGCGCAGTGTGTTCTGTTGGTAATACTTTCGGACACCCAATTAAATACCATGTTCGTTTCGAGATTAGTGTGATATCTGACGCTGTGTCCAATTGCAATCGAATATAAGCACCATTAACAATTAATTCCACATATCTTCTTTTATTCGCTACGCTTAGAGCCAGTGTAGAATATACGCTGTTTATATACTTATTTTCGTACTGGTGCGGACGTCTGGTTCGTTTTGATCTTAAACTTTCTCTAGTTCGGCAGACTAATTCTTTGTGGCCAACTTTATTGCATATAGTGCATCTATGATTTCTAAATCGGCAAAATCTTGAGAAATGCCACGCACCACAATACCAACATTTAGTTGCAGGTTTAGGAGTTTTCGAGTAATATTTATGACTTTTGGTACTGTTTTGTCTTTGACCTGTCTTAACAGCATGAACAGAATTTGAGGGCACAACACTTTTGGTTTCCAGCATAGCTGTATCTTGTTTTAGGTTTATTAATCGTTGACATTCAGTGGTGATAGTTTGTAACGTCATTTCATCATCATGTTCCATACGGGATAACAACTTCATGCGAAAGTCAGCATCAACAGGAGAGTTCAGACCAGAAATAAATAATAAGCATTTAAATTGATCACTGGTTAATACATTTAATTTAAATCGTTCTGCTTGTAAATTTACTCTTCCGGCGTACGTAGTATAATCTTCATCAGCCCCTTTAGTCAGCTGTAGACAGTTATACCGGATACGGAATAAAGACGACTGTTCACAAAACATTTTATTTAGGATGTTAACAGTTTCATCGAAATTAACTTCTCGTGGATGTTTAGGCAGAATATGGTTTTTATACTTTTGATGCTCATTAGGACCAAGTTTCTGTAATAGCAGCCGGACTTTCTTTGCATCATCTATAGCAGCAAATTCAACTCGGAAAATATCTTCAATTCTGCCAAACCATGCTTCAAAAGTGTGACCATTGTCTGCATCAAATATAAATTCTGAAACTGGATTAAGGTATGACTCGATACTTTTATGTTCTGGAATCTCTTGTTGGATAGATAGTTTCCCCAAAAGTGTTTCCAAGAGTCTCTGTTGAGAAGCTAACATCTGCTGCTGCTGTTGTTGTAATAATAACTGCAACTGTTCTAAGGAAATCGACATTTTTTTTACTGCCAATAATAATATTAACTCCAAAAAAAAAAAACACCGGCAATTATAACAGCTAATTTATTTCCAAAATCTGAGTCACCACTTATTGTATTATTATTATTTGTTGCCAAAATCCCCGTCGCCAATTGTTATGACCTTGGATGTCTGACTTTTCTATCACGCGATTTATCTACCAATCCGAATACGACTTATACGAATCTTCACACTAGGCCAACCAATGACGTTCAACCGGTGTGGGCAGTTTAGCGTCCTTATTGGTCCTATGTCCTACGAGCCCTTCCACTTGAGTCCAGAACAAGATACCAGCTTCCGAATCAGAGCAGATCGTTTATTTCAAACATACTCGGTTTATATATCAACCATACAGACCGCAACGTACCATAAAATAGGAAATAATATTTATACACAAATAAGCCCAAAAAGTGGCTGTGAATGTGGGAGGCAGTAGTTAATAAACTGAACATAACTTAAGAACCGTAAATCGTACAATAATAAATTATAGATCAAAATAAAGCTTATCATAAAAGGAATATAAATATCCATAGTGTAATTGTTGAGTAGTTATACAGTAAGAATATTTATAGAATATTAGTCCATGAATAGTCCTTGGAATTTACCTGTAGTTTAATCTTCACCGGATATAACACCTCCCCTTTTTTTTTGAAGCATTAGAGATAATAATGATCCTTAGGATTTATTTTTATTCGATTGGGTTTTCGTCTGATGCGCTGCGACCTCCTTGGGAGTGTTTCACACGTCTCGTTATTATTAGGATCATTTTTAATTTCATTATTCGACTCAGTTAATATATTTATTGGTATATTCGACTTTGTAGCATTTTCTGTCTCTCGTTCTTGTCTGGTTGGCTGTATGTGGTTTGCATGTCTTACCCATATCTTTTTTCCAACTTTTACTTCGTAGATAACTTTCCCTTTTTTTCGTATTATTATGCCAAACTTCCAAGTTGGCTTTACTCCCGTGAAATCTCTTGTTATTACCGCTTGTCCCACCTTAAACATTCTGGGCAATGCACCGTGCCGCTTGTTGAATTGCTGTTCCATTCGTTTGTTCTTTCGGAGGTTGGCTCTAAGCTTTAGTTTCATTTGCTCCATAGGTATTCTAATTTTTCTCCCAAAAATTGCTTCTGCTGGGCTTTCTTGATTATTTGTTGTTGGGTTTGGTGTTGCTCGGTATGTCTGTAGAAACCTTTGAATCATCTCGTCTATTTCACCTTCTCCCTCGGCTTTAAGTAGTGCTCTTTTAAATGTATCTACGAACCTCTCAACTAGACCGTTTGACTGTGGATGATATGGGGGTGTCTTTATATGCCTAACAGCGTTGGCGACGCAGAAGTTCGAGAATTCAGCGGAGGTGAATTGTGGCCCATTATCAGATACTAATACATCTGGACACCCAAAGCAGCTAAATACTTGTCTCAGTTTTTCAATAGTAGCTTTTGTAGAAAGAGACTTTACGTAATGGATTTCTGGCCATTTTGAGAAAGCATCAACCATCACTAAGTACTGTTTTCCGTTTATGGGACCGGCGAAATCTACGTGTACTCTTGACCATGGATTTGTTGGTGTCCCCCAACTCTGCATTTCTGTCTTACGAGGGGCTTTGATAGCTTTCGCACACGCAGAACATGTCTCAACATACTCTTTGATCTGAGCGTCAATATTCGGCCAATATACATATCCACGTGCAAGTGCCTTCATCCTTGCTACTCCTGGGTGTGCGGCATGCAGTTGTGACATCACCTTACGGCGTAAATTTATGGGTACGATTACTCGATTCCCAAACATCAAGCATCCATCCACAAGTGATAGGGAATTCCGACGGTGGGAATACTGTTCAATATTTTTGTCGTCTATATGGGTAGGCCAACCATGCTCGAGGTATCTAATAATTTGCTTCAATTCATCATCTTCTTGAGTATAACGTTTAATGTCTTCACAGGATAACGGTGTTGCTTTTATGGCAACTTGTAGTATATGGTGAACATCATTCTCCAACGATATCGTTGCAATAATAGAATCTTCACTTTTCTGCTTCTGATTAGCAATTAATCTAGATAAAGCATCGGCTTGTCCAAACTTTTCAGTTGATTTATATAGGATTTGGAAGTCATAAGCAAGCAACGTAATAGCCCAGCGTTGTAACCGATTCGCTGTATAAGCAGGAATACCTGACTTTGATCCAAATATAGATAAAAGCGGCTTGTGGTCTGTTAAAAGCGTAAATCGACGACCATAAATCATTTTATGAAATTTCTTTACTGCAAAAACTAAAGCTAATCCTTCCTTCTCAATCTGACTATATTTTCGTTCGGCTGAGTTAAGAGTTCGGGATGCATGAGCAATTGGCTTTTCTTTACCATCAGGAAAACGATGACGGATAACGGCTCCAATTCCATAGTTTGAAGCATCGGCGGCTACAATTATTTCAAGCTTTGGATTATAATGAGTCAGCAATAGTTTAGAAGATAAAATCCTTTTTATTTCATCGAAAGAATCTTGGCATTCTTTCGTCCAGTGCCATGTTGTATTAGCCATCAAGAGCTGATTTAATGGTTGTCGCAATTTATACATCTGGGGTACGAACATACTATAATAACCAATCATCCCCAAGAATGAACGAAGGGTTGTAACCTCAGTCGGTCTGGGCATATTTTTGATAGCATTTATATTGTCTGGATCCGGTCGACGACCATCTTTATCAAATATATATCCCAGGTATTTAACATCACACCACATCTAACCGACGCATTAATTCCTGCGCGGAAGAGCCAACAACTATAATATCATCCAAATAAACTGCTACACCTTCGATGTTAGACACCATAGTATCCATTATCTGCTGGAAAATTGCTGGAGCTGGCTTAACACCAAACGGTAATCGGTTAAATCGATAAAGTCCACGGTGGGTATTAATGGTTAATAACTCCTTTGAATCTTCGTCAACTTCCACCTGTAAGTAAGCTTCAGACAAATCAAGTTTAGAAAAATAACGTCCACCGTTTAGTTTAATAAATAAATCCTCTGGCAAAGGTAATGGGTATGAATGATTTTGTAAAACGTCATTTAATCCTGTTGAAAAGTCTGCACAAAGGCGAATAGCTCCGCTCGCTTTCTGAACTACTACAATTGGTGCTGCCCATGCCGAATAATTAACAGGTTGTATAACACCGAGTTTCTCCAGTCGGTCTAATTCTTTGTCGACTTTGTCAATAGCTGCATATGGAACTTGACGCTTTGGACGGAAAACAGGTTTTACATCCTGTCGTAGGTATAATTTTGCCTTCTCAATTGTGCAGCATCCCAATTTATTCTGGAACAAGTTTTTATGTTTCTGCAAAAGATCTATCGTTACGACTTTCTTGGTTATATGAACTGCGGGTGGATCTCTAGGATTATTTGCGCCTTTCATTGTGCATATTTCATTTAATGGTACATCCCATAAATTTAGTTTATCTATCCAGTCTATACCAATAAGGTCTAACTCATGTCTGTTCGTTAAGTAACAATTTCCTGTAAAGTAATTACCTCGGAATTTAACAGAGCATTTTATCATTCCCACAAGTTTCAATATATCTCCGGACGCATTCCGCGCAGTGTGTTCTGTTGGTAATACTTTCGGACACCCAATTAAATACCATGTTCGTTTCGAGATTAGTGTGATATCTGACGCTGTGTCCAATTGCAATCGAATATAAGCACCATTAACAATTAATTCCACATATCTTCTTTTATTCGCTACGCTTAGAGCCAGTGTAGAATATACGCTGTTTATATACTTATTTTCGTACTGGTGCGGACGTCTGGTTCGTTTTGATCTTAAACTTTCTCTAGTTCGGCAGACTAATTCTTTGTGGCCAACTTTATTGCATATAGTGCATCTATGATTTCTAAATCGGCAAAATCTTGAGAAATGCCACGCACCACAATACCAACATTTAGTTGCAGGTTTAGGAGTTTTCGAGTAATATTTATGACTTTTGGTACTGTTTTGTCTTTGACCTGTCTTAACAGCATGAACAGAATTTGAGGGCACAACACTTTTGGTTTCCAGCATAGCTGTATCTTGTTTTAGGTTTATTAATCGTTGACATTCAGTGGTGATAGTTTGTAACGTCATTTCATCATCATGTTCCATACGGGATAACAACTTCATGCGAAAGTCAGCATCAACAGGAGAGTTCAGACCAGAAATAAATAATAAGCATTTAAATTGATCACTGGTTAATACATTTAATTTAAATCGTTCTGCTTGTAAATTTACTCTTCCGGCGTACGTAGTATAATCTTCATCAGCCCCTTTAGTCAGCTGTAGACAGTTATACCGGATACGGAATAAAGACGACTGTTCACAAAACATTTTATTTAGGATGTTAACAGTTTCATCGAAATTAACTTCTCGTGGATGTTTAGGCAGAATATGGTTTTTATACTTTTGATGCTCATTAGGACCAAGTTTCTGTAATAGCAGCCGGACTTTCTTTGCATCATCTATAGCAGCAAATTCAACTCGGAAAATATCTTCAATTCTGCCAAACCATGCTTCAAAAGTGTGACCATTGTCTGCATCAAATATAAATTCTGAAACTGGATTAAGGTATGACTCGATACTTTTATGTTCTGGAATCTCTTGTTGGATAGATAGTTTCCCCAAAAGTGTTTCCAAGAGTCTCTGTTGAGAAGCTAACATCTGCTGCTGCTGTTGTTGATATTGTTGCTGCTGTTGTTGTAATAATAACTGCAACTGTTCTAAGGAAATCGACATTTTTTTTACTGACAAT
The DNA here is from genome assembly GCA_944470375.2 of Schistosoma guineensis. NCBI lineage: Eukaryota > Metazoa > Platyhelminthes > Trematoda > Strigeidida > Schistosomatidae > Schistosoma > Schistosoma guineensis. The sequence goes on along the minus strand of OX103892.1, from coordinate 44,475,781 downwards.
AATAATATTAACTCCAAAAAAAAACACCGGCAATTATAACAGCTAATTTATTTCCAAAATCTGAGTCACCACTTATTGTATTATTATTATTTGTTGCCAAAATCCCCGTCGCCAATTGTTATGACCTTGGATGTCTGACTTTTCTATCACGCGATTTATCTACCAATCCGAATACGACTTATACGAATCTTCACACTAGGCCAACCAATGACGTTCAACCGGTGTGGGCAGTTTAGCGTCCTTATTGGTCCTATGTCCTACGAGCCCTTCCACTTGAGTCCAGAACAAGATACCAGCTTCCGAATCAGAGCAGATCGTTTATTTCAAACATACTCGGTTTATATATCAACCATACAGACCGCAACGTACCATAAAATAGGAAATAATATTTATACACAAATAAGCCCAAAAAGTGGCTGTGAATGTGGGAGGCAGTAGTTAATAAACTGAACATAACTTAAGAACCGTAAATCGTACAATAATAAATTATAGATCAAAATAAAGCTTATCATAAAAGGAATATAAATATCCATAGTGTAATTGTTGAGTAGTTATACAGTAAGAATATTTATAGAATATTAGTCCATGAATAGTCCTTGGAATTTACCTGTAGTTTAATCTTCACCGGATATAACACAAGCAATCACTCTCACTGAGTTCGAAGTCAAAATCAATGAAGGGGAAATGGAATCACATATTTAGCAGTCCGTGTCTCATATCAATAAGTCGTGTTAGCATCAATCTGAAAAAGTGACATCAGACACATAGAACTTATGAGATGTTGCTGGAACTGTGGTCCAGGAAACGCCTTTCGTCTCATTTAATAATCTTCAGATGAAATTACCTGCATCCTAAAGTTCTAATCCAGTGCCTTTCGTTCCGAAAGCCTTGTGCATTATCTGCATAGCCAACCAAAACTGGTCAAATTCAGTCAATTATAATTAAAAGGATGATCCAAAATGTTGAAGATTAAGTTGAGATTCATGCAAGGCCAATAACTCTTCATTTGTTTCAGGGCTAAGAGCTTCATTTGAAGAATCTCTTGTTTCATTGTCCTTCGGTACTGCCACAATCTCATGTACAAACCATCAACTTGCTATGAGCTGGACATTTTGTTTCGTACACAACTGGGTTTGAACCCACAACAGTGCATGTTTTTGAAATAACCATTACTGAACCACTCTCGGCATAAATAATTAATTATTTTCTGGAATATCTGGAAAGTTCACCCAAGACTGCTCCAAGCAATTGCTGTTGAAAAGCTGACATTTGCTGCTGTAATAGTAATTGCGATTGTTCACAAGAGAGTTCCGATTTTTTTTCTTTTCACTGTCATTAACTCTAAAAACTTCGGGCAATTATTATGAATTATTTCTCGAAATCCACGTCGCCAATTGTTATAACTTGTCCTGTTAATCATCATGTGATAAGATCGTCAATCAGAATACGACCTACATAACCGTGACCAATGACGCGTTAAACTAGTATGGGAAGCTTAGAGTGGGTGTAGTAATCTACACAATAACGATTTTTACAAGTCTTGACCCACTTGAAAGCCTGTCGGGTCAACATGAGGAAAATGTTTCCAGCACATAATGTTGTTGAGAACGTAAAATAAGTTCGGTGATCATTTCCAGTATAACTTAAGTGACTAGTTAGGAAATAAAGTCACGTGTGTGATATCAGACGTCACTTTGTTTCAATAAATGTACCTAATCCACCAAGGCTCAAGAATATTATAAATCAAATAGATGACTTGAAAAAGACAGCATTTGTAGTGACTCACATTTATCACGAGAACACGACTGGTTTAATAAAAACAATTATTATTATAACCAAGTGTACCAGTGTTTGTTTTAATGTGCTTTTGTTTAACTGTGCTAATTGTAGCCATTTTGTGCTTCCATTACCTTCCATTATTGTTCCGCGGTTTTTGGTACTGCTCGCACGTACTCCCGTTTCTGCTTTCACTTGTACCATTCCTTGGCACGATCTCGGTATTCGTTCAATACCACGAGATCGCCAACGAAATAAATCTGGTTACGATCGATCCTCGCCTTCTGATTTGTCTGGCACGTGTTTCTGGGTAGCGGTGTTCACAGTTAATCTCAACTCGACGCCACGCTACAATTGGTGATCCCAAAGTTTGGAACACGCCTCAACCTCGGGTCAAATCTTCCAAAGAAGCCAATTTGGTGAGTCTATTATTTATCTATCCACGTCTGTCGTATATTTTCATATTAATTTTTAATATATAATATACACGACATGACGGATAGCGAGAAGAATACTATTAATGCTATAGACTCAGACGTACAGGCCATTCATTTTCGACCTGTATCATTTATCCCCCACGACCCTGAGGTCTGGTTTGCTGCGTTAGAGTCTCAGTTCGAGACTCGTCGCATCACGAGCCAAAGGCAAAAATACGCCTACGCTCTCGAGTCATTACCCGGGGACCACTTAGTAGCTGTTCGTGAGGTTGTCCTCAATTCTAACGTACCTAATGTTTATGATCGCCTCAAAGAGGCAATTCTCCGACATTTCCTCCCATCGAGGGAGGAACGATTGAGGACACTGTTAGCACGTCACCCCCTGGGTGATGCTAAACCGAGCCACCACCTCACGCGCCTGCAATCTCTTGCAGGACCAACAGCAAGTGACTCAGAAATAGTTAAGGAATTGTGGCTAGAGTCACTACCAGCACATATCCAACCCACTGTGACGGCACTGCTCGAGGACTCACCGCTTGACCAGGTAGCCCTCATAGCAGATAAAATTTTAGCGAGGACTAGCAATAAAGATACCTATGTAGTTGCTTCAACGGCACGTCCTAAAGTAGACTTGGACGCCGGTCATTCCTCAGCTCATGGCGACAGGGACGGGTGTATCCACACACGTCTTAGTTTTCGAGACCGTTGTAACGTACCCCAACCCTACGTCCCCCGAGCTCGCTCAAGTTCTCGCAAACGCGTCACCACTCGCCCAAAACGGGCATCTTCCAAGCCACGCCGGAAGGCGGCTACGGAAGCGAGTGATAGTTGGTGCTGGTTCCATAGGTCCTTCGGGTCTGGCGCCCGCCGTTGTCGAGCACCATGCTCATACAAGGCGGGAAACGCCAGCGCCGGCGAGTAAAAGCGGCCGTACTCGCCGGCCCCTCACCCCAGGTTGGTCGCCTATTCTATGTGCACGATTACCGCACGAACGCTAGGTTCCTAGTAGACACTGGGGCCCAAGTTTCTGTCGTACCACGAGGTAGCAGCAAGTCACAAGCCACAGTGCTTCGACTACGCGCTGCGAATGGCTCAGTCATTCCTACCTACGGTACACGACAACTCGCGGTCAACCTGGGCAACCGACGACGGTATCTGTGGACGTTCATCATTGCTGATGTTCCCACAGCCATACTAGGTATCGATTTTCTACAGCACTATGAATTGCTTGTCGATTCACGTAGGCTGCAGCTAATCGATACTTCGTCGAACAGCAAATTCATGGGCTGTAAAGCCCACATGAACGCGTACCGAATCCTCGGCACTTTTTACTCGCGTGACGATAAATTCCACGCTTTATTCGAGAAATTCCCCGTACTCACTAAACCACTCGAGGAGCTTCCATCGGTGACCAATCGTGTGGTACACCACATAGTCACCCGCGGACCGCCAGTTACGGCACGACCTCGCCGACTGGCACCGGACAAATTAGCTTTTGCTAAGCGTGAGTTTGACAATTTACTAGCTACTGGTATTATTCGTCCTTCTCACAGTCCATGGGCCTCTCCTCTACACATGGTGCGCAAAAAAGATGGGGTTAGTTGGAGACCATGCGGCGACTATCGAGCTCTAAACGTAGTTACGCGCTTTGATAGCTACCCCATCCCCCACATACACGACATCACGGCATCGCTCAAGGGCACGACTATCTTTTCTAAGATCGATCTGGTACGAGCATATCATCAGATCCCAGTCGCTCTTGAAGATATCGAAAAGACTGCTATCACGACTCCTTTCGGTTTGTTTGAGTTCCTACGAATGCCATTTGGATTACGGAATGCTGCTCAAACTTTTCAAAGGTTTATCGATAGCATTGTACGAGACCTCGATTTTGTTCACGTCTATATTGATGACCTGCTAATCGCATCATCAAACGTAGATGAACATTATCAACATCTTACGCTATTATTCCAACGCCTTTCGGATAATGGAATAGTAGTTAACCCAGACAAATGCGAGTTAGGTAAACGAGAAATCATATTTCTGGGTCATGTTATCAAGCAAGAGGGTATTTTACCTTGTGAGGACAAAGTGCAAGCAATAAAGGAGTACAACGAGCCGTCCTCACTCAAGGAACTGAAGGCTTTTCTCGGTTTGGTTAACTTCTACCGTCGTTTCATCCCACACGCGGCAGAACGGTTACGACCACTAACCGACTTACTACGCGGCAACCCACGCAGATTGGAAATGAACGATTCTGCACGTACTGCATTCACTGAAATCAAAACGGCTCTTGCGCAAGCCACTCTTCTCGCCCATCACGATCCATCAGCCACGCTTAGTATAGCGGTTGATGCATCCGATGTCGCTATAGGAGCAGTCATGCAACAAAACATCTCCGGTAGTTGGCAACCTCTCGAGTTCTTCTCACGACGCCTTACTACCACGGAGACGAGATATAGCGCTTTTGGTCGCGAGCTGCTAGCAGCCTACTGCGCCATCAAACATTTTCGGCACGCAGTAGAAGGACGTCAATTCATTTTATTCACCGACCATAAGCCCTTAACGTATGCTTTGCATACCAAGTCTGACCGCTACTCACCACGAGAGTGCAGACATTTGGACTATATCTCTCAGTTCACGACAGATCTTCGTCACATCCAAGGCAAGTCGAACTGTGTTGCCGATGCTCTATCACGAATCCAAATGAATGCAGTTACCCTGCCGGTGCTTGATCTTCCTGCTATGGCCGCTGCCCAAGCAAACGATCCCAGTTGTTCAAAAGCACCACACTCTACGTCCCTTCAGTATCAGGAAGTACCTCTAGCCACGACTTCTGGCACCATTCTATGTGATACGTCTACCGGTCTTCCTCGACCCATCGTACCCTCTGCTTATCGCCGTCTCGTATTCGATGCCCTGCATGGATTATCTCACCCAGGTATCGCAGCTACTTTACGCCTCATCGCTGCACGATACGTCTGGCCGTCCATGAATAAAGATGTTCGTATGTGGGCTAAGCAATGCTTACAATGTCAACGATCAAAAGTGCACAGGCACGTAGCCGCCCTCTCGGTACATTCGCTACGCCTGATGCTCGCTTCGATCACGTTCACTTAGACATTGTAGGACCACTGCCACCATCGCACGGGTATGATCACTTACTCACGTGCATCGACCGCTTCACCAGATGGCCCGAAGCTATACCCATCACGTCTATCACGGCGGAGACAGTTGCTCACCGCTTCGTAGAACGATGGATAGCTCTATATGGTTGTCCCTCGACCCTCACGACTGACCGAGGACAACAATTTGAGTCCGCACTATTCTCCTCACTTACTCGGCTGCTTGGTACGGAGCGAATACGCACTACCGCCTACCATCCAGCTTCAAACGGTTTAGTTGAAAGGTTTCACCGTCAACTTAAAAGTGCTCTTCGAGCACACGAAAACGACGACTGGTACGAAACCTTACCGCTCGTTCTTTTAGGGGGGAGAACGAGCTTAAAGGCAGATATCCAATGTTCCGCCGCTGAACTTGTATACGGCACGACATTGCGTCTGCCCGGGGAATTCTTTACACCACGGAGCAGACATGATTTCGCTAAATCAGACTACGTCCAACGACTGTCTGCATTTATGCGAACGCTGTCTCCGGTGTCAACTCGAATACAACATCGACAGGTCGCTCTCCCTCGAGAGTTATCTACCTGTTCACATGTTTTCATACGAGTAGATTCGGTACGCAAACCTTGGCAACAACCTTACGAAGGCCCTTTTCGCGTGATCGCTCGTCACGAAAAGACCTTCAAGGTTGATCGACACGGCCGCGTCGAGATCGTCAGCATTGATCGTCTCAAACCAGCACACGTCGATGACAGTGCCCTATCTGATAACCTGAGATTCAATGCTAGACCAAGTAAACCTACTAGCGGGATCCTCAAACCATCTTCAGGTCCCACGCTAGATACAACTGAGACCTCACTCTCACGTCCCAGTCAACAGCACGCGTCATCTGCACCGTCTACGGACGAGACGACAGTCTCACGTCCAGATCAGCAGACCACGCCGCCCTTGACTTCGGATGAGATTGCAGGCTCACGCGACGCGAACGAGACTGCCGTCTCACGTTCCGGTCGCCGAGTACGGTTACCCGTACGCTTCCTCGATTAGTCGCACAGTCGACAACCGATACGGTGTAGGAATATTCCTATGCTACTTGCATGCTACACTCTTCTTTTTTGATTTTCTTTTTGTTTCCTGAGCCCACGCCTTCGACCATCTCCGTTTGGTTCCGTCGACTTCAGTCAACTTTGGCGAAAGCTGGCCTGATCACCCACGCTCTTGTCAACGTACTCAGTCGATATATTGGTTTCGAACGCTTGACACACGCTTGGTCTCGAACTTGGTCGTTACGGTCGCTTCTGGTCTTTTGGCTCAACGTGGTTTCGTCCTTCGTCTGCAGCGTTTCTGGTCCGCATCCCTACGAACGCCCTCTTCAGATTCTGGATACAAACCACTCTGGTGTAGCATGCCAACTCGAGCAATCAATACAATACATCGCTCCTGGTACTGTTCTCCGAAAACGACCTTCGTTGGCAACTCGACGATCAACGATCGCTCTCCTGTTCGCCAATCTTTCCGTCCTACAATCGCTCGTCAGCCGATCAGTCCCACGATTCAAACCGCTATTTATCGAAAGTGTAAACCCTTTCTAGCGGGGGGCTCCTGTAGTGACTCACATTTATCACGAGAACACGACTGGTTTAATAAAAACAATTATTATTATAACCAAGTGTACCAGTGTTTGTTTTAATGTGCTTTTGTTTAACTGTGCTAATTGTAGCCATTTTGTGCTTCCATTACCTTCCATTATTGTTCCGCGGTTTTTGGTACTGCTCGCACGTACTCCCGTTTCTGCTTTCACTTGTACCATTCCTTGGCACGATCTCGGTATTCGTTCAATACCACGAGATCGCCAACGAAATAAATCTGGTTACGATCGATCCTCGCCTTCTGATTTGTCTGGCACGTGTTTCTGGGTAGCGGTGTTCACAGTTAATCTCAACTCGACGCCACGCTACACATTCATGACTCAAACTTGAAACTGTCATGCGGTGTCAGTGAACCACTTGTTCCATGAGATGTGAATTTAAGTGGTGAAAGACCGCTTTTGTTTATGTAGATGTATGCTTCGTATTACATTCCTTCTGGAAGTTGAGGAGTGAGAACGATTTAGACGACAGTTGAAATTATCAGTGAGTAGCACTTGAGAATCCCCTTCAGTACCTATAGAATTATGGTGATTGTCGGCCCTTCCTTCAACAGCCCTCATCAGAGAGGGCTGCTGTAGAATAATTGGTTGTTAACCACATGACTTGTTACGATTTATGGCTGCTGACCAATATCACACGACACCAATTGAAATCTGTTCATATCTAATAACCTTGAGCCAACATCTGTGTTCTTATTAGTTCACGAGTTTCTAACTCCTGGCTGTTCTGCTTGTGGATACAAAAATCAGTAATCAGCCTTCAGCATATAAATATCATGTCTCAGGCATAAGTAACTTATATACGGACATACCGGACCATATTACAACGTACAATCAGAAGAATTATACATGAATAAGCCAAAAATGGTTGTGAGTAGGAGAGACTATGAACAATAAACTAGCAAGAGGCTAAGAATAGTTAATAATATAACAGTAGTTAATCAATTAATCGAAATCTAGTGGTAAAAAGGATATACAAATGAAATACGTAATAATATAGTATTATATATATATATATATATATAATATATAACAAATATCATTATATAGGATATTGAATAACACTACGAGCACAATAATAATATACTTCTGATATGGCAGGCACATGCCAGTTTTGCTGGCACGAACAATAATTTACATGGGATTAGATATAAGATGTTAGCCAAGAGGAATTCTTCAGTAGATAAAATCAGTGAAAATATATGGTAGAATGTTCATCTAGATACATCAACAAGTTAACAAATAACTTTGCGCGTTTACGGTTGCTATAGCTCTTCTCGAGTTACTGCCGGTCCTAAGCTCGAGTAGAGGAGGAGAGTTGTGCATAAGGTCGGCAACCCCATCCCGTAGAAAAAATCCTGCTAAAAAGCGCCAACTACGTTAAACAAATTAAAGCATTTAAACTCTGCCCTGGGAGTTGAAGGAAGAACTATGACGCCTCAGGATGAAAGCCGAGATTCTTCGGAAATCACGAGGCCGATGCCCCTTCTAACAACCGATGCAACAATTTTTATAGGTACATAGAACATCCGAACAATGAGAGAAACGGGGAAGACCAGTCAGATAGCAGAGGATCTGAGGAAATACAGTTTGGCAGTACTCGGTATCAGCGAAACCCACTGGACCCGAGCTGGACAACAAAGATTAGAAACGGGAGAGATTCTGCTATACTCCTGTCTCGAAGCGGAAAATGCTCCATACACTCAGAGAGTTTCTTTGATGTTGTCTAAAGAAGCATGAAATGCACTTATATGATGGGAATCTTACGGATCCAAAATCATCAAAGCATCATTCAAAACAAAGAAGAAGGGGATCACAATGAATATTATCCAATGTTATGCACCCACCAATGATAGCAACGACGACGTTAAAGATCAATTCTACGAGCGACTGCAATCAATCATAGAGAAGTGCTCAACAAAGGACATCACCATTCTGATGGGAGATCAAAACGCCAAAGTCGGAATATACAACATCAGGCATGAAGATATCACGGGACGACATGGATTGACTGGGAGAGGGCAACGAAAGTGGGTAGAGGTTTGCAAATCGATGTACATTCAACAAAATGTTTATACGTGGCACAATAATCCCACGAAAACGCATATACAAAGCCACATGGATCTCCACAGACCACACTACAGAGAACCAGATAGATCACATTTGCATCAATAAAAAATTCCGAAGGACAGTGGAAGATGTGAGAACCGGAAGAGGAGCCGACAGAACTTCACATCATCACCTGGTTGTGGCCAGGATGAAAGTGAAGCTAAAGAAACATTGAACAACTGGGGGGCAGCATTATAAAGGTTCAGTACAACCTTCCTTTGACAAATTGACGATTACAACGAATTCAAGGTAGTTCCAAGCCTCACAGGGTCTACTGAAAGAAGAATCTACCATGGAGGATAAACAGAAAAGGATCAAAGAAGCAATAATTTCAAAGTGTCATGATGTTCTGGGCCATCATCATAAAGAATGGTGCTCTTTATGGACCCTAGACAAGATTCAAGAAAGAAAGAACAAGAAGATAGCAATTAACAACAGCCAAGCAATAACAGAGAAATTTAACGCAAAGTCCGAATACACAGGAGCAAACAAGCAAGTGATGAAGAGCATTAAAGCAGACAGGGAGAAATACAATAGAGAACCAGCAACGACGGCGGAAAAAGCTGCAAGAGAAGGAAATATGGAATAACGATATGATGTAACGAAGAGGCTAGCCGGTAGATATAACAGACAAGAGAGACCAGACAAGGACAAAGAAGGAAAGACAGCCATTGAGATTCAATAACAGAGGGACAGGTGGGTAAAATACTTCGAGAAACTCAAGAATAGACCGGCTCTATTGAATACACCAAACATCAAAGCAGCACGGAGAAACCTTCCCATAGATGTCGCTCGAACAGTGATCGAAGAAATCAAGATGACCATCAGACAAATCAACAGTGGGAAAGCAGTAGGGTCTGACAATATACCAGCTGAATCATTGAAGCCAAATATACTACTATTCAGGAAGAAATAGGAGGAAGAACAAGCGCCGACGGGCTGGAAACAAAGACGCCCCATCAAGGTACCAAAGAAAGGAGACCTGAGCTAATGTGAGCACTACAGGGGCATCACACTACTCTCAGTACAAGGAAACGTTTTCAACAGAGTGTTGCTGAACTGGATGAAGGACCAGTAGACGTCCAGCTTCTAGATCAGCAGACTAGATTCCATAAGGATCAGTCTTGCACAGACCAAATTGCGACACTACGGATCATTTTCGCACAGCCAGTTGAATGAAATTGGTCACTATACATCAATTTCGTTGATTATGAGAAGGCGTTTGACAGTGTGTATATGAGAACATTATGAAAACTTCAACAATGTAGAGTTCCTGATAAGATTGTCAATACGATCCGGAACTCTTACCACGGAGTGCACTGCAAAGTCGCACAAGGATGACAGTTGACAGATGAATTCCAAGTAAGGACTTGGGTCAGAAAAAATTGACGTCATATACCATGATAGGACCGATCCCATTTGTCCTGTCATTAAACTCAAATGGTTTGGTATCAAGTCACCATTATTCGGCCGTCCCACTCCGTATAGAAAAAACGATTTTCTAAGATCAGAGTGAGCTTCACTTTTTCTCGGGCTACGGAATGTACTAGTGAAGTCCCTCACAGTTCAGCACTAGGACTTCCTCATTTCCTAATTTCTATAAATGACCTTCAGCAAGTATAGCCCGATTTTTTACTTTTCGCTGATGATGTGAAACTTTTGAGAGACATTTTCGACTGAGATGATAAGTCGGCACTTCAGGATGATCCGACTCGACTTCAAGGTTGAGAGGACAACAACGGACTCCCCTTTGACAGTTCAAAGTGTATTTATAGTGAAAATTCAGATTGTTGTAATTACCATACTTGTAGCTACATTACTTTTAGCGAAACACGTTTTGGAAAGTAAAAGAAATTTCAAGAGCGCCTATTATTTTGCTCAGAACGATCACATAGCTCTTGGTGTTTAAGTCTACAGTTTTAGTCAAGGTTTTAAAACTGTAGGTCGAGTGGTGCTCGTTGGGGCCAGGATGGAAAATATCAGCGATGATGAACTGCGATCAGCTTTGTCTAGATATTTAGATGTTGTTCCACCAGTGACAGGTAAGCCTTTGGCTTACATTAGCTTGAAAATTAGAATCAACTCGAGCAACTTTGATCGCTAAGCTGAAAAAGTGCATATCAAATGGTTCTGAGAGTTTATTAAAGGATACTCCACAAAACGTCGTAGATAATCTTATCAACGTAACAGAAGATAGGTAACTGAGTGCAAAAGCTTACTTTTCTGTAGACCAATACAGACTTTAATTTCCGACAATAATCATGAATCACCGAAATATGAGACGACTGAGGTACTACAGAGGTAAGTGGTTTTCATTAATTTACGGAGTAAATATTCATATTTTAAAAATATCTGGTCGCAACCAAAATATGTCTGTCGAATATAGTGGTCAGACTGTTTCTTTAGGAGAATGATAGTGTCCAAAATTCGATGAATTCCAGATCTTTATCTGTGCCAAGGTGACTTCCCTTGGTTTCACTACTTAACTGTCGACTGATATCCAAGGAAATCACCTCCAAGTGTCAATGAATCACTACGTAGGCCCTCTCAGTTATTGTTTGAATTTGGCTAAATACTTGAAAAGGTTAAGACAGAAGGGTTTGTTCGGGATGCCTGTAGTGTTAGCTCGTCAACGTCATGCGTCAATGAAAAGACCAATAAAGCTCGGTTTAAGTATAATCAAGTCTGATTGTTGGGACGGGACTTAGTCGCCTGCATTTTAACTAGCCGAACCTATTATAAATCGAGACCACTGTCGTTTTGTCCACTCACTGTTGTCTGATAAAATGGCTTCCCTTGTGTCGCACCTAACTTGGTAAAGCATCGGAAAACGCCCCTATACGGAAGGTTTTATAGCGTCATGTTGAGTGTAAGGTCACCAAAATGTCTCAATACTAGTCAGTCGGTAAGTAAATCCGTGCTCTTACCCGTTAACCATATTTGTATTAAAACTAATGATCACCGAACTTCTTGTATCATCAAATATTTTATAACATGTCAGTTAAGAGCCACTTGAGTACCGTTATTCCTCATAATCAGTGTGGCTTAGTTTAACACATGGTTTATCACTTAACGTACCCTTCTTCACTAGGTAATATATTCAAAGCCTGGTTTATCTGCTTCAAGTTTGGCGAGCGTGTCAGTCAGTCAGCTACAACGTAGGACCAGACACATATGTGCATCGGTTCAGGTTGCCATACCTCATTAGCACAGCAAGATGAACACCGGATTCATAGGAGTGGTTAGGTCAAAGGTGGTAATATATAAGAGAAAGATTGCATATAAGGATATAGTATAGGAAGAAAGAATTAGTACGTAGAAAGAAAGATATGAAGTGATTTTAATCTCATAGTTTAAGGGAAGACACAGAGTGTATACACCTACGCCATTGTGATCGATTCTGAGCCATGTCACCCACAGTCTCCAACCATTGGTTACGATAGTGACGCGGACCCCAACCAAGTAGTCTGCATCTACCAACAGGGCTCAGACTAGAAGTTAGTGACTTCAAGCACTGATGCCACGTTTTGGTTTTGCCGCCCCTAACTTTCTTCCAACCATCTCCAACACCGGTTAGCATTGGACGTCGTGGTGATCGGTGTTCAGGCATACGTAACACGGCCCAACCATCTCAGTCGATGAAGATTCACAACTTCATCAACTGATTTACCATCATTCCCTAATACCCTGCGTTTAACCTCATTATTACTTACCCGGTGATCCCAGCAGATGTCAGCAATATTTCTGAGGCATCTGTGGTCAAATACTAGTAGCTTACCAGTGTCTTCTACTCTTAAAGGCCATGTTTCGCTGCCGTAAAGTAAAACAGAAGGGACTGCCGCGCAGTATACTCGCGAGCGTGTAATATTACAAGACTTCACACAAATAGTATGGCTCGTATCCGAGTAGATAAAACTTCCGATAAATAAGTTTAATTCAGTGTATGCATCAGTATGTAGTTACCGGACGTTAAGTTTAAATACATTTCCTCCTGATTGCTGAAATTGTGTGATATGTCACTGAATTTTATCAACCAGTAATATTCATTTCTTTGCTAGTTTAGCAATGTCTTTCAAACTTAAAGAAATATAGTGTATTATTTTCAAATGATGCAAATAAAAATGACTTGATGGATAAGATTTCTACTGTAATGCTGCTTGCCAACACCCCACTAGTATTGACCCAGTCTTTATCGCTCCCTGCCTAAAAAGCAAATACTGTCTTCTGTAATAAGGATAGGAGGTCTATCAACCTATATTAATCCTTGCTGTTTGTAATACTGTGGAGGTCCAACCTCGTTTTGAATATATTAACAGACGGTGCTGATATAACGTGTTCCGGTAGAAAATTCACTACTCGGTGCGAGAAACGGAACTCCAGAAGTAAACGGTTTGATCTCGGTTCTTGAACTTTCTTCGAATGTCCTCTCAAATGATCGGTTCTAGACGGAAGCAAAAGATAAGACATGTTAATACCAAGGTTATCGTTCATTATACGATAGGCCAATATTAGATCACCCCGTATTCTACGATAAGATAAAGGAAATGAGTTAAGGTGTCTCAGTCTGTCTTCATAAGATAGGCCAGATAGACCTTGTACCATCTTAGTAGCTCGTCGTCGGACTCTTTCTAGCATATCTGCTTCATATTTGAAACAAGGACACGCTGCTTGAATCCCGTATTCTAAATGTGGTCCCACATAAATCGGGTGCAGTAATCGAAACATTTCATCATCTAAATACTGGAAGGACCTACGAATTGACCATAATACCCTATAACCTTTCGCAGCAGCAGCCTTACAGTGACTAGTCGTTTTGAGATCATTGCTTAATATGACTCCTAAATCTTTATAGTTTCTTACTTTGGGTAACACGATTCCACGTAGTGTATAGTCATACGATTCACCAGAGTTATTTAACTGCATCACTACACTCTTATTAGGATTTACTTCTAGTGACCACCTGTCTAACCATGCCACCAATGAGCTAAGATCGTCCTGTAATACTATTCTATCCGACATACTATGTATGGGTCTCCAAATCTTTATGTCATCAGTGAAGAGTAGAACGGATGATTTTGCTACAGTTGGCAATTCATTTGCATAAAGTAAAAAGAGAAGAGGACCTAGGATTGTACCTTGGGGAACCCCACTTTTTACAGGTACCCACGAGGGGAGAGCCCCATTAACCCTTACCCTTTGTCTCCTGTCATGGAGAAAGTTACTTATCCAATCGACGACTGTATAATGGATTCCAAAACGTTCCACTTTGAATTTAAGACCAGAGTGGGAAACCTTATCAAAGACTTTACTTAGATCTATGAAAATCACATCCACAGGTGGCATTCCGAACCTTTGCCGCAGCCCAATCTTCTCGTGCAATGACAAGATTTGTCAAGCAAGATAGGCCTTTCCGAAAACCATGTTGTGCCCTGGAGAAAAGATTTTTCCCTTCAACATAGTTTATAACAGTTATCCGGATGATTTTCTCCATCAGTTTTACAACTGTACTAGTTAAGCTAACGAGTCTACGGTTACTAACTAAATCCCTACTCCCAGCCTTATACACCGGACTTATTATAGCATCTTTCCAGTCTCTAGGAAGTCTGGACTGTCTCAGAGACATGTCGAATAGTATCGCTAATGGTTCAGCAATTTCATCTGATATGGCTTTCACAATGAATGTCATCAGGACCACTGGACTTATCAGGTTTGAGATGCTGAAGTAGCCTTAAAACAGTATCTTTATCAATGACTACCGGATCCATCAGCGAGCCGTCACGGTCGCGATGAGTCATTGGTCGTTCCTCATTACCGATGGAAAACACTTTACTAAAATATTCCGATATACGTGTCCCTTAATTGATAGATGAATATCCCGCCTTTGCCATAGGTGACGTAAGTTGGCAAAAGCCAACCGAGCTTTTCGAATTCGTGCTGAGATTTCGTCAGACACCAACTCATCAGAGCTGATCAGACTTCCAAGATAAGTGAAGATGTCAACATGTTCGACTACTTCACTCCCTATCCTTAGTTCAGGTGTTGACGCAGACCAATCCTGAAGCAACAACTTGCATTTAGAGGGGGAGAAACACATCCCAGACATTCTGGTATTGTTGCTCAGTGCTACCAAAAGACTGCATTTTATCAGCATCCTCACCAATCAGGACTATATTATCTGCATATTCTAAGTCGATAAGTAGACCTCCTGGAAGGTTGTGGTGGTCGGTATTCCATATAATTCTTAAACTTCGTATACAGTACGTCTTGATAACCGTCACTGGATAACACCACAATGGTATATTAATCAGAAGGCGAATACGAAGTGTTGATTATGTTTATTATGGGATCACACACACAGATATCCAAAATTACAGGTGCGTTAAATAAGCGTGAAAGAGTTGTGCCGAAAGGCAAGCGAGTGAGTCAGCGAATATGAGTACGAGTAAGCAAATACACTTAAGCGAGAGAGAACAATGAACATGAATAACATGGACATATATATACATAGTGAAATGAATGAATCAATTAAGTGGTTAGTAGTAAGGCTAGCAGCAAGCATACATGTTCATATATTCGCAAAAATAATAAAGATACAATGATATAGATAAGTTGTTGTTCTACGGATGACTCAGTTCGTTAATAAGTTAACAAAATGAATTAACCGAATTAAATGTGAACCAACTAAATTACACGTAAGTTGCTATAAGGTGATCAGTGCTCGAAAATTCAGTCGACGAGAATGTTATTTCCAGTGGTAGGTATCTGATGAAATTGAACACAAATGGAAATATTGGACAGCCTTGACGGACACCACCTGAGGTCACCAAATCACAAGACAGTTCGTCATGAGCTTTCACTCTATTAGTACTGTTTGAGTAAACAGCCTTTACAAAGTTGTGTACTTCTGCATTGCCACAGAACCTCTTGGTCAATAGAGTCAAGTGCTGCTTTTAAGTCGAGAAAGACCAACATTATCGGACACCGATAAGCATGTTTGTGCTCTTGAACCTGACGAATGGTGAATATGTGGTCGATGCAGCCGTGACCAGTTCCGAAGCCAGCCTAATTTTCTCGTGTTTGCAGTTCACGAGTCTTAGTTAGGCGTATGATAATTATTCAGGCCAGTATTTTAGATGTTATGTCAGCCAAACTAATCCCTCTATGGTTATCATAGGATGATTTTGTCCCCTTATATATTGGGACGATCAGTGAATGTAACCAGTCAGATGGGATTACGTTCAATTCCCAGATTGTAGCCAAAATATTAAACTAATCGCTAAAACTGGACCACCATCCTCAAAGACCTCTGGAGCCAATCCATATGGACCAGCTGCTCTTCCCCGTTTCAGATTGGCTATAGCCTTTTGAACTTCAGCTAGAGTCGGGGAACCTACTTCAATATTCCATTCAGGCTGTCTGGGAATGGTGGGTAGATGAAAGCCAGCTGAAATCCTCCTTAAAGTGTTCTACTCATTGTTCTAAACGTCTGGGCTGAGAGCGGATAAGTGTCGTCTTTTTCCGAGATAGTTTCACTTACACTCGACTCCTTGATTCCAGTTTCCCTCATTAGTCCGGAAAGCTGTCTGGTTTACCTACAGCCGTTGCCTTTTCCATCTCTTTTATTTTCGTTTCTCACTACTGCTCACGGTTGTCCCTTAGACTTTTGGTTAACCTAGATCTGATTTGCTTTCGCTCATCATCGTTTTCGGAACGTGAAGGGATGAGTTTACGAGAACCCGTCAGTGCAGTAGACTGGGAAGAAATCTATTGATTTTTTGTAACCCTGTGGTTTAAATCATTAATAGATGTCACTGCTGTTTCCACACCTGTTGTATATTTATCCAAGCAATATCCGAGTCAGCCTCGTTTTCAGAACTACCTGAGTGTGACCTCAGTTGTTCCTGGAACCTACTTTTGGTTTTCTCGTTACTCAATTCAGTTATAATGGGTCTTTTTTGCGTCCAGCGAGTGCCCATATTAGAGCATGATCGGAGTCCATGCAGGTATTCAAGAACGACGACAGTCTTCTATCGGGTCTCTCCAACGATGACAGATGGCAATATGGCCTATTTGAGTTCATCGTTGGTTTGGTGTAGGGGGTCGCCATGTTAGACGATGTCTCTCCTTATGCTTAAAATTTCTGTTTGTTAAAAATAAACGATTGTCTCAGCACAGTTGCAGCAGACGATTACCATTATCTGTTCGCTGACCCGGAATACTAAAAGACCCACTAAAATGTCTTTCTGCTTGGTTTAAGCTATCTATCTGAGAATTAGTCACCTGCTACGAGTACTATTTCTGAACGTTTAGCTTTCTGAGGAAGTTCAGAAAGTCATCTTCCACTTCATCTGGGTTGCAGTCAGTGGAAGCGTAGGCTTCCTTACTTACTTCTCGTGAAGGAGCATAGGCCGCTCACCAGCATTCTCCATCCAACCCTGTCCTGGGCAATCCTTTCTAGCTCCGTCCAGTTGTAATTCATCCTTTTCATATCTGCTTCTATTATCCGACGCAATGTGTTCTTTGGCCTTCCTCTTTTTCGCTTCCCTTCAGGATTCCAAGTTAGGGCTTGCCTCGTGATGCAGTTTGACGATTTGCGTAATGTATGTCCTATCCATTTCCATCGTCTTTTCCTAATTTCTTCTTCAGCTGGAAGTTGGTTTGTTCTCTCCCACAGAAGGCTATTGCTGATGGTATCCGGCCAATGGATGTTGAGTATCTTGCGTAGACAGCTATTTATAAATACTTGTACTTTCTTGATTGTGGTTGTTGTAGTTCTCCAAGTTTCAGCTCCATACAGTAGAACTGCCTTGACGTTCGCATTGAAGATTCTCACTTTGATATTGGTTGAAAGTTGTTTTGAGTTCCATATGTTCTTCAATTGTAGGAATGCGATCCTTGCTTTACCGATCCTCGCCTTTACGTCTGCATCGGATCCTCCTTGTTCATCGATGATGCTTCCTAGGTATGTGAAGGACTCTACATCTTCCAGAGTTTCGCCATCAAGTGTGATTGGATTGCTGTTCTTCGCTTTGAATTTGAGGACCTTAGTTTTCCCTTTGTGTATGCTGACGCCTACTGATGCAGAGACTGCTGCTACACTGGCTGTTTTCATCTGCATCTGTTCGTGTGTACGTGATAGGAGGGCTAGGTCATCTGCGAAGTCCAAATTGTCTAATTGATTCTGAGCTGTCCATTGTATTCCGTGTTTTCCTTCAGATGTCGAAGTCTTCATAATCCAGTCGACCACCGGAAGAAAGAGGAAGGGAGAGAGTAAACAGCCTTGTCTGACTCCGGTCCTTACTTATAATGCATCTGTCAGCTGTCCTCCATGCACAACTTTGCACTGTAGTCCGTCGTATGAGTTCCGGATAATATTGACAATCTTCTCAGGAACTCCGTAGTGTCGAAGAAGTTTCCATAATGTCCTCCTATCTACACTGTCGAATGCCTTTTCATAATCAATGAAGTTGATGTATAGTGATGAGTTCCACTCAACTGATTGTTCAACGATGATCCGTAGGCAGAAATGACAAAAAGGCAACTACCTAGTTCCCTATCCTACCGAGTTCTTACGAAACCGTTTAGTCGAACAACACACAGACGACTGTTAATGGGAATCCACTTTAATAGTGCTTGTTCCGCACTCGTACTTAGTTCTACGCCTACACTTGACAGTCCACGAGAACTAGCCATCGGGCCACCAGATACACGGATGGTATATCTCATCGGCTCTCCGTTTTGCCGAGGGGAGGTCAAGTGAATGTTCACACTAGGATCCTATATGTGTGTTTCGGAGACACAGAGTACATCAATGGTACGAGATTCTAGAGTTTCAGCCAAGGAGGCCTGTTGACCAATTTGACATAGGGTGCGTACGTTGAAGGCTCCAATGTGTAGTTTCAGTAGACCTGGGACAGTGTTTTGCGCACTAGAATCGTTGATACTTGAGGAGGAAGTCGAAAAACGAAGTTTAGCATTGAAAGTCGATGTAGGAGGAATAATAGGAATTGAAGAGGGAGTTTGATTATGAATACTTTGGTCCTGAGTGCTGTTAGAGGTATAAAAGCGGTTATCACTTCCCGGTTGCCCACACCGTGGAAGGGTTCTTCTGGAGGTACCTGAGAAAGAAATTGGGTTAGAGATGGTCTTAGTGACCTGAGAGCGTGACCGCAGTGCCCAAGGTCGGTCACACACGACCTTTTTATGGGTAATTTTTGTGTTAGCTCCGTACTTGTTGAGACGTTAATGCCGGAAACAGAAGTCGGTGGGATAAGGCGAGGTGTGCAATTTTAGGGTCGACCTTTTCTAACCCCACTTCTCCTTGTGGGAAGGCAGCATCGCTGCCATGCTGGTTGTCTGAAGGAAAAACCTTACTGCCGTCACACCTGCACAGTCAACAGTACGACTTCGCCTCCAGACCTTCGGTTTGCTGCTCTTAGTCTTATCGCTCTCCAACCAACCTATCTGGTATGGTAGAACCTTGAGGAACGATTGTTCCAGCTAGTATAACTCGATTGGTTCATTACGACAGACAAAGCCGACCACTACGTCAAGGTACGACAGCCAAGTAAAACTAATATTAGTCTAGCTTTGAGAATAAATGAGACTCATCACCCGAAAATTCCCATACTGACGTACATTTGGTAACTCTAGAACCGAATGGGGAAGCAGTCGCGTTCATCTTTAGACGCACCATCGTGAAATAGAGAATAGTTGTACCCAGTTATTGTCAGACGGTATATCATGACTACCAGTAGCTTGAAAATTACCAGAAATTATTCACATTAAAAGCTGGCGATGCTCCTGTGCTATTTTTTCTACTATTGTGTTCTTCTTAAGCATTTAGATATACCACTAATATGTACTAAATCTATCCTGGTTGTATTCTTGTTTAAACTATGTTGGTTGCTATTTTGTCCTTAAGGCTATTACAACATCCTCTTTTCCGTTTATTTTTCTATTACACGTACCTTAGCACCTTGTTTCAAGCCTTTTCTATTAAAATGATTAAAATATAGAGATTGCTTTTGGGAGTGTACGTTAGAGGTAAATGTAACTTATTAAGTACTACTTCTGTGTACTCAGCTTCGAGTGGTAGTGATACTACCTGGCTGCCCAAATCGAATTTCGTACCTGTTAGTGGTCCAAGTATCAGTCTGCTGTTCTGAATGATCAGTGACAAAAGCTATAGGTACTTGATAATTATTAGCAAGAAGTCCTCATTTTCTGTACGTGCATTTTTCTCATGAAGTCTTAGTGTCTATATTATCCATATTGTTTTTATCTCTATCAAATGTCTACTTTAGACCCTTGTCTACTAAAGAACTATCTGCAAGTTTTATGAATGGGTTACCAGTACAAAACCACTCATCTCCCATACTAGAATGTGTTTCTCGACTTCCAAGTTATCGTCGTCGATCTATACATCCAGACCGACCAGGAATAGATGACCCCTACGCTGATGATTTGGCTTGGTTTCCATCGTTATCGTCAACAAAATGTCGTGAACCGCCCAACAAACAAAAGATGTTTCACAACACGAAAGGAATCATCAGGGAAAATCTTATAAAATCTTTTTTGTATGTCATCATTGGTTTGATGTCTGTCATTCTCGATTGTTGCTTTTCCTCCCTCTCTAAATTAACGAGTAAGTTGGTTGTCTTTTGTGTTTAGTTTTTGCACGTATCTGTGGTCAACTAAGATTAAACAAAATCAACCTTACCTCCAGTTTTATATTCCGTTATGGTATAGAAAAATTGTTTTTCTAACTTAACCGGGAAAATTTGGGCACTAGTGTGATAGTGTCTCAAAAACTTTGAACCGTCAGTCAGGCAAGACTTACAAGATAAGTAAAAGTCAGAGTTAGGTTTAGACCACAAAAAGATGTGTAACAAAAATTGTGAAGGTTCAGAAATGTTAGCGACTAAATCTTTGTCATTCTCATTCTTTAATGACCTTTATTAATTTTCATATAAAAATGCTCTGACAAGTATATGTGTGACCAGATTATTCGAAATGCATAGCGCAAATACATCACATTTTTCAGATCAACTCCGTCTTCTCATTGTTCTATCGAAATTCTTTAATGAGTTTTAACTACGAAATCTACATTTATTATTGTACTTCAAAGAAACAGTAGGCGATATTATGGAATAATCCAATTTCGCGGTGTGCTTCATTCCAATATGTTCCATATCTTAATTATTTCTCAACGTTCGACGTCACAGGTGTATGATCATATTAAACATCAATCACCTGGGTAAGTTCACAATCTCATCGACTTAATTTAGCAGTTTGTCTCACTTATTCAAACAACACTTCATCATAGGCAAGTGCGCTCGGCACGTCCATGTGACATACGGTCAGGTTTTATTTTGTTAATTACTACGATTGAGATTTTTTCGTTTTAAATTCTGCATCTTAACTATTTACCAACAAAAGATAATACTGAATTTTAGTGTTGATTCCGTTGACATGATACTTCAACGATTTTTACCAAATGACAGTCGTACTCTGTTTGAAAATAAGCAGCGTAGAATCAGTAGTTTACACAGGGTCATCACCTAATGAGGTGCTCTATCGGTTTTGGAGGTTAAATATGAATTTTGTACGGTGATAATTCCAAAATAGTACAATTGAGGCAAACTAACTTCTTCAAATTATTAAGATAATCTGCACGATTTGGGTTTCCAAGTTGTCGCGTCAAACTAGCTGTCTACGAATCCATGCATCGGCAGTATGACTTGATTTATATAGTTAATTGAGCTCCCAAGCAAAGTAAGCCGTAGGTCTTCCTGCTCTGTGGTGTTTGAATAAACACAAGGAACGCTGTGTTTTTCTTGAATATCCTTATAACAAGTAAGAATTCCCACGATAAGTTGTACGCTAAAACTGGGCTTATATGTTTGACTGAATGTACACCATGTATCTCACTCCAAGACATTTAAACGTTAAGGAATCGGTAACTACTTGTAGTATGTGCCCACGAATAATGTTTACCATATAATGACTTGTAGACGTTTACTTTATAGGTAAATTATCAAGATCTATAATTTATTTGCGATTATTCAGTTGAATTGATGTATTACAAACTAACCACTTTTTTAATTATTTTTTCAGATGCCGTATCCACTTGTATACCATCTTCACGGATCTGTCTTTGTGTCGTTTTATTTGGACTGCTTTTATGTGGATTGTATAAGCTTCTACTCGGGGATCCATTTTATCATAATCCCGTGGAAGATCTATATAACATCATACAGTTTCCTTTTGTTAAGTAGGCATTGTTTATTTTATACTGGGATGGCTTTGTAGTCCCGGTTCAACATATTTTAGTGTATTTTTTAAAATAGTTCTTTTTTAACCGTTTTGTACCATACTGTTTACTTTTGTATATGTACTCAGTGTAATAAAATATGAATGTTCTGGTGTATATATTTCGTTCTTTATAAAGTTCAATCTTTTAGATCATTGAATACTGTCTTGCTATTGCCACTACTTTCCCCTCACAGTAACAAAAATACGTATCTCACTTGTCATAAAGGTAGCATGAACCAAGAAAGAAATTGTTTGTATCCGTACTGAAATAGCGTCAATTGTAAACTCATCAAAGGTGGCATGACATCCAAGTTGAATAAAGTGATCAGCAACTTTACATCTTATTGTTATAATGGATATTGCCATAAACGTGACCACCAAACGATTCTTTAAGTTTGGTCTGTGAGAAATGTCCCTAGACTCTTTTAAAAGCTAAGCAACAATATATCTTTAGAAAACTTATGTAGAGAAGGACATGCGAAATCATACTGTACATTATCCACCATTTGGTTTGATTCGTTCTTAAGTGTTCGAATATGAAGCTTTCAGCAGTATGATGTACCTAATCCACATTCATCCAAGTGGGAATTCTAAACTTTATTGATTGGCCAAATCAAAACACAATTCAAGATTAAAAGGTTTGGCTACGCTTAAGGGATCAGTAAGTGCTTTTGTCCTCTCGAAGCAAATGAGTCTGGTCAACACAACGGGAGCTATTTCTTGGTTTTACTCTTCATGTCTCAGACATTGAAAAGCAATTAACGCTGGTCGTAAAACCAATGCTAATCAGATCGATCCGGTTGTGACTATGTCAAGACGGTTCTTGTCTTTTCTACATACTGGACGCAAACTAGATTTCCAGGATTACACTCGACTTTTAAGATTTACTACAGTTAACCCGTCAACCAACATTCTTAAGTACTTGTATTACTAGCATGTTAGGGTATACTACTGTTCCTCGCCCGGAATTATTTACACTGAATCCCCCCCCCTAAGTTTCCTTCGAAGTGTGGCTGCGATTTTTACGGTCAATATTCTCTAACACCTGCCCATGGCAAAATAACATCGTTGGAAATGAGGAACACCTTGACACTACTACTGTACTACGGTGTAATCATGCATGGAAATTACCGTTTACTACTTCCCAACCAGCTTTTTGCGAGCATAACATAGTTAGCGTTCCAGTCAATGTAGTTCGATTTGGTTATTATGGCGGTTTTATGTTTGACAGTTTTTAATGATCCTTCTAAACGTAATTACCTTTAATTTTATGTATGCTCACCCGCTGCTGAAAGATAAGCTGGGAATGGTTTTAGACCTATTACTGGAAATCTACAATAAGCAGGTTGAGACTGGTATTAGCTCAAAGCCTCGGTAAATATTTAGTCTTATTTCATGCTGTCACGTATCACTTTCAGCATATAGTAGAAAAATTCTGAGATAAAAATTATCTACCACACTATAAACAAAAGCTTCTACAATTCAAAAGTTTCGTAAATATTACTGCTTTCCAGATAGAAATTTATCCAAGAAATCTTTCGGCTTTTCTGGGAGATGATCTTCTCTAAAGAAATCCATCACATGCGTATCAGACTTCCACAAACGCGCCACTTCAATTAGTTCATTTTGCCACTAAAAATAATACGATTAGATAAAGTGAAGTTCAACATACTCTGTGAATTAACAAGTCAATTATACGTAAATCTTTAATATCCTTATTTTTACGGAACTCTTCCCTTAATCTTGCATACAAAACAGGCACTGTGAGATCTACGCTACTATGAGCATATTCTTTTGGTATATAAGGAAGTTGTCTGTACCAGGCACGATATAAACTAATGACTCGCCTTCGAGCTTCTGTATGATTTCTAGACAGAATTGGCCTTGCAGCTTTCACACCAGACATAGTACTATGGAGACAGTACAAAGGTAAAAACCAATAAAGAATACATAGAAGCTATATATATATAAGTAGCAAAATTTGAGATTAATAATAGCAACATAACGCTTATAAGATGTGGATGACAGGATTTTCAAATAAATTATAAACAACACAGAGCCTGGCATAAGTTAGTTTTCGCCCAACCTGATATACACATCGCACCCAAATGCCCTGGTACGGCCGAAAGTGGGGAGTCCGCTTTCCCTCTCGAAATGCTCTCATATGGCCATGCATATATAGCCTCTGCCAGGGAAGTCCTACTCACTGCCTTCTCAGGGCGGGGGTGTTGTTTACGAAATTGAGAGGGCGAAAAGCGAATGTCTGGCGCTTTAACCGGGTTGGTGGTCATGGAGAGTCCACCTAGGGGAGTTGGAAAACCCTGATTCTAAACCACTGGTACACATGGGCTCCAGCATCCTAAAGGAAGAAATGGCGTATGAACCAATCGTTGGTCACCGGCTACCATGGGACTGCATCTCCTTACGATGCTCCACTGCCTTGTGTGTCAGACCTTCAGGTGGAAGGCTCCGGGTGTGGCCTCTTAAGAAAACCACCTGCTTCGGTTCGGGCACCCGGGCAGTACCACAGCCCTCACACATATCAAATGAGATTTGTGTGGCGCATATGTATTTGGTGCCTTCTTGTACCAATATCTGTGTGTTAAAATAAATAAATAAATATACACATTAGTTACGCAAGATGAAAGTAACAAAATGAACAAAAAACGAGTCCGTATGATTTAGTAACAATGGTCGGGAAAACGGTTCGAAAGCAGATAGAGCTTAAGGCTGAATGTAAGATGAACAGTGATTAGATCTTCACTACTAACCAGTTGTGAGCTATGCCATTCATTACCTTAAACAATGAAGTATTCATCCGACAACACAACTCGGTCCAACAATCAATGACTTTTTGGACTGAAAATCCGCCTGTTTATCCACCCCTAGCCTTTTTCTAACTTATTTCAACAAAGAGTCTAGGTAGGCAGTGGTTGAGTATACTTAATACATGGCTAACCCTCTCGATTGATACAGAGTCCTAACCTTACCAACCGATCTTCTTAGAATCCTATACTTAGTTACAGCGTTGCCTACTTAACTGTTCCATGATATCTAATCATTGCTTTAAAAGCACCTACGACTTTCTACTTTCGCGGACCACATTCAACAACCAAATAGTATATTTCTAATCAATTTAATTGCCTTTTAGCTGGTGAGCAGCCATTTTGTCACTCCACAATTGACGCAATTTTAAGACCAAAGTTCGCCTTCTGAATGTGCATTGA
This sequence comes from Schistosoma guineensis, assembly GCA_944470375.2. NCBI lineage: Eukaryota > Metazoa > Platyhelminthes > Trematoda > Strigeidida > Schistosomatidae > Schistosoma > Schistosoma guineensis. The sequence continues at coordinate 44,450,142 of OX103892.1, read as the reverse complement.
GATATCATCAGACTAACTAACGAGGGCGGAAGAAGCTTAGAAGATAAGTAAAGTTGTCAACATGTCCGATTGATTCACTACTTACGATCATTCTAGGCCCTTACGTGAATCAGTCGTGAAGCACATTTTAGTGGGAGAGAAACGGATCCGATCAAGCGTACATTATGGCTTAAGGCATCTGGAACACTGGGTTCTGGAAGTCTTCACCAAATATGACTACGTTATCCGCGTAGTCCAGTTAGATAAGCGAATCTTTTTGGTAAAGATTTCCGAATAAAAACGCTTGGTATCTAGGTTTTCCCAATAATTATAATAGTCGCTCATAGTGTTGGGATTGACAGTATTGTTGTGACTTTTTGGTATTGTCACGACACTGGTTGTTTTAATATTTGGATCGTTATACTCATATGTAATTTACACATTATTGGTTACTATGGCATGCAAAATACTATAAGTACTACGGTGTTATCTCGCAATCTTTACTTGAGTACTTATTTATTTTTTTGAACACATACATATCAGTACAAAGGAGCACCAAATACATATGCGCCATACAATAACAATGAGAATGTGAAGAGGTAGAAAATGTAGGGTGTGTATAAGAAAAAAGGGGACGATAACGAACAGAAATTAGTGTATGATAGTGAAATAATAATAATGAGAGAAGCAGATCAGTTAGCAAAGTTATAGCCAGAAATTCTTCCATTCAAAGAAGTTAAGTCCATTTTTATGAAGAAAGTAAAACAAAGTTATAGCAGAATCGCCACTGGCTTCCATTATGAGCCATGTGTGATGACGTCTCTAGCCACTGTGTTGTACCATTTCTAGGATTCCAACCAGGGAGTCGTGAAGGATAAACAGAAGCCAGTCCTGTACAGCTTTCGTTCATACCGCGACACTATGTCAAACAATAATTACCGCTTCGTTTTTTCCAACCAGTCCCAGCGTCGGCAAATAATGCACGATGTAGAATTTTTTCGAACGACATTCGTAGAACATGTTCAAGCCACCGAAGTCGATGTTTTAAGATAATGATACCAATTGAATTATCGTCGCTGTGCTCGAACACAGAATGCCGAACCTCTGCATTACTAACACAGTATTGCCACTGGATGTCAGCAATCCTTCAGAGACAACGATAATCAAACACAGAGTCGTCTAACACCAAAAAATAACCTCCGATCTTCTATTCTCAAAACGCAAAATTAAGTGACTTTTACAGTACACTTTTCAAGATTTTCGATTAAGTTCTTCAGTAGTTAATTTTATTGCAACGTGCACTTTGTGGCTTTCTAGAGAATGAGTGCGGCGTAGGACATATATTATAGCTTCACGTAAGGCTATTATTGATGGACGACTTGTGAGCGACGCCAAAGTAACTTCGAGAAAACCCGCTCACTTACTAAAGTCAACAGAGTTACAAATTAGTGTAGGAAACTAGGGTTAAAGTTTGGTTTTGCATCACAAACCGGCACTAGCATTACAATCTAACCATACAGGCGATTAAATTCCACACCAAAATGCAAAGTCTGTTACCTTTAATTTCACTGGTTTATCTACAAGTTATAAACTCGCCTAGAGTGCTATAAAGTTTATTAAAAGCTCAAAGAAGTAGGAAGACCAAATAGGAATTCGAAAGTATGGTGCTAAATACAACGAGTCAGTTGTTATAATTATTGATCGCGAAAAAGTTTCATCCAAACCCAGTTACATCGGCAGATCTACTTTCTTACCAGAAAAAAGGGGAAATAAAGGTGAACTTTGAGGAGTTTTATATAAAACCCTTAAGAGCTCAAATGGTTGTGGACGGAATAGAAGAAGCTTACGCTTAACGGGCTTCTAGAAGTTGGTGTGTATATATGCGACAATGTATCTAAGTGCGGCCCCTTCCCCCAGACCGAGATGGATAGCGCATATTTCCCCAAGAATTTCCTCGCTGGCGAGAAACAACTCGAAACTAAAACTTACCTTCTTTGAGATGTCTGCTCCCCGAAACAAACAAACCCACCGAGTTTGAAACTCCCGGTCTACCTAGAACGCCTTATGTCCTTGAGGTAGTTAATCTTAAATGAGAATGCGGCTTCACGACAACCCTCCAATCTTCACTGCTAAGGATGAACTAGTTCACCTATGTCAGATGTCAAAGGAGGTATCTGAGCTAAAATTATACTAGGAGCCTTGGTGGACAAAGTAAGGCCACTGATTGTAACTGTAACAGAAACTTGGTTAGTCCATGACTTCGACGTTACTCCAGAATTATCCGGATGCCACTACCTAAGGAGTGGCAGACATAGATGTAGGAAAGGAGGTGGTGTTCTTTTATACAAAACCGATAATATAAATATACTCTCCTTTGTTTTTGAATCCCACGATGGTGGAGCTTTTTAAGTCATTAGCTGTGAGTTGACTATCGGATATTGTACATTTACTTGAGGCTTAAAAATCCGTTTACGCTATCTTGATTTTTATGGACATTATTATATATGGTGCCTTCTTTTTATCTCATACGAAAAATAAGACGCGATTCGTACAGTCGCAGTAATGTTGAATACGTCTTATAACTCATTGTGTCAATAAGAAGCATGTGACACATTTAAAACATACTTCTCATACTGACTACGGAATTTGCTAGAAGCGAATGCATTGTAAAGGTACACAATATTTGATATTGAAATACCAGGAGTGTATTTAGGTTCGTGCCTCATATTGTTCAGGGTTTGCACCAAAAAATATGGTGAGAACTAATAACATCTGACTTGACACAATCAAGAATTTTGTCAGGATTTGTTCTTCTGAAATATCTTTCTCAAATTTATTGTGGAGTTCATTGGTTAACAAATCACTAAGACAATCAGCATTTTAAAAAGTCGGACCAGAGTTCCAATCACAAGGTGATTCATTCGACATATTTTCATCTTGATTGTAAGGAATTCCACTAGTAATATGCTAATCAGTGTGGAAACCCATATCTTGTAAAATAACATGAAAAGTCTGGACGGACATTGATTCATTATGAACATTTGTTCCACAGTGATTGTTGATTTCTCTTGATGTACATGCATCCATTGTGCTTCTTTGATTATTTTCTAAATATAAGCCCCTCAAGCTTGCTGGGGAAATATCATATGAACCATAAGTTTGTTTTGGCTGGGGTTGGGTATCAGAGTTGTGCAGAGCCAATGGGGCAGTATATAATTTTGGACTGAGCTTCACTGACATAGTCTTCGGTTTCGTGATCCCCCGGTACCGCCACAATTTGTGTTCATTTACCATGAACTCGGCTTGCAGTAGGCATAAGAATCCGCTAAATTGGCGTTTTGTTTCGGAAAAAACTAAGTCTTAATATTCCACAGGGTGTTACTGAAACGGCCATTTCTTGAGGTCATGTTTGACTGCCAGAGTATCGCTTAACAAACAGCCCATAAACGATTCATGCGATCCTTCACCGACACATTCATTCTGCAGCCATTTTCCACTTCTGTACGCGATTTAGAAATCAAGCCACCAATGTTCTTCATATAATCAAAAAGTAGATAATCCAGCAGCCCCGAGAGTAATTTCCCTAAAATCTCCAAATGGTTGTTCCTAAATATCTGCCGTTGCTTCTGAGATAGTGACTGTAATTATACGAGAAAGTGCCATTCTTTCAATGCTACGGTGATTTTGTTAGTTCCAAAATCTCCCGGAGATTACCAAAGCTTTTTACAACATTCCACGTCATCACTTTGTTACGGCTTCCTTTTTTCATCCGATATCGTCCTTGCCAAATTATATGCGAAAGTGGAGAAGATTTATAGCTCAGGTGGATGATTTTGGTGAAGTTTTTTCTCTGAGCTAGACGGTATTTTCGTGGAGATTTCATCTTTCGTCTGAGCGACATCAACACAAACTTCAGGTAGGTGTGAACTGTTCGAATTTCTCCACATGTGGTTCACAGCTTATCCTGTACACTTCGATGTTCGTTAGTTCTTGTTGACATTAAACCTGTCACTATTTACTTTTTTTTCCTTTTATCTCCCATTGGTTTGATTTTTGTTTCTATGTTTGTGCATAATTTTCCTGACTGGTTGATAAATTGGATCGATTTCAATGTACTTCTTTATTGCTGATTAACCTGAGTGTTAAGCTTCAAAAAGCTCACTGGTGTTTTCGGAGTCGCCTTTATCCACAGAGTCACATGTGGAGAAATTTGAAGTTTGTGCTGATGATGTCATCCAGAAGAATGATGAAAGCTCCACGAACAAACCATCCAGTCCAGAGAAAAAAACTTTATCGAATTATATGTCCAATGGCCCGTTAGATATCATGTGACGAAACTGTTTATCAGAATACTGATTCCTTTGACTTGTTACATTTCTATGTCATTTCTATGTCGTCCTGTTGTAAACCTGACAATTTGCTAGTTCCATAATGCACATCGTGGATAACATTGTTTGAACACAACGTAGAGCGTGTTTGTGAAAAGACCATTAATAGACCGCATGAAGGAGCATTCAAGTTTGCTCCAGTATCCTTTAAATTAATGCTTGCGATCGGTTCCTACAGTATTTCATTGATATATTTATTCATTCTAGAGGCATCTTTCACTTTTGAGCGTAACTTGGAAATCAGTTATTCGATTTCTGTCATGTTTACGAAACGCAGTTGTCCCATCAGCTTTGTTGGGAATTTCTATGAAAATTCCATCCAGCTTTTGAAACTTTGCTGTTACTGATGCAACGGTCTCTGCATTCACCCTAACGTAAAATACATTTTCAACTTTTTTAGCGCAGGTTATAATATCCAGTCACGAAACTGGTGCCATAAATGATATTAGTCTCTTTATTTTCTGATCAGAGCAGCTATTTAATGAAAGCGGGATGTTTTTCCCTTTCTATGAAAATTCCTTTACCCTACGATATTATCACAAAATACATGTGTTTATAAATGTAATCACGTTCATATAAATAGCAAGTCTATAATGGAAAAAAACCTTAAATTTTAAGTGGTGCAAGATGACAGAAATTGAAAGAAACTGCACGTTTTTGATAATAGCGAACTAAATAAAAATATTTTAGCTATTCATCCACCAATTTAGACAAATTTAAACCGATACCGGTGCTATAACTAATCGGATAGGCTATGGACCAAAAAACCGCAAGGCAGATTAATACGGCCGAAAGCATTATCCGGATAGTGCGAAGTTTAAATTAACTCAAAGAATCAGATGGTTCGGAGAGGAAGAATGCTGATTAGGTATGGGTGGTCGTTTCGGAAGTAGTGTTGGTCTCTGTCGATATGAGTGAATCAACCAAAAGTATTTGAGTTAAACAACCATCACTTAAAAATTATTTAGCTCTAGTCTGGTTTCTACTCTGAACCTATCAATTATGACTAAACCATTTATCGTCCTCTTCGTAGACGACTACCACTTTTTGTCTTTAAAATAGTTGTAATAATTTGTAATTCAAAAACAGGTTATAATTGCTGGCTACATACACAATTACCTGTTCTGATTATAGGTCGACTAAGACCGTGTGAGACAGTAGGGGAACGTACTCAAGAAGGCGATCTGTAGGTAATTACTATTCACGCTGCACTTTGAAGGAATTTGATGTTGTGAGTATTTCAAGTTATTTAAAAGGAAGGTGAAAAATCTCTGAATTATGCAGCTTTGTGGTGTGATATTTCGTGATTGTTTATATCTCGAAAAGGATAAAAGTAGCTCCATGAGTCAACAAATTGAATCTTATGTGCGAACAGCCAGAAGAAGTGGAAATACTAAGCGTACGGCATCAATTACGTGTTTTAGTTTAAAAGATAATATACAATTGTCATAGGTATGTAGTGATACTGGAAGAACGCTGAGCGGTCACCACGGGCTAAGTTAAAATCTGAACGTACTCTAAACTGGAGGATTCAAACTGAAAGTTGAATGATGGAGAAAAAATGGTAGGCGCCAATATACGTCAACAAACGAATTAATAGTGTCAGTGTATGGTACAACCAATCAGGCCTTTTTGAATTAAACACATTACATCATTACCAGCATGACTGTATTCTTCAGAGCTTCTTGCAAACAACACCGCTGATTACCACTATGGGACAAGTCAATATTGAAAATGATGTGACTTTGAAGTAAGATCAGATAGACTAGGGAGTCATATCATGACAAATTTACAACATTAGATTAAGCCTACTTTTATGGTAGCACATATAAGTCCACTACTGTCAATTTTAGGCATGAATCCCACACGTTCACCATATGGTTCAAGCGTTTAATTTGACACACTGTCTTGGTATTCCCTGGATGATGTCGCTCGATGGCAATAAAAATATAATGTTCCAAGGTGTTTATCACAATGCTGTGTACGAAGAAGGCTGAACAAGTGTCATGGACATGCATTTCACTGTGATAGTCAACAGGCTTTACGTTTATTAAAAATCAAGTGATGTATTGAATGCACCCAATTTCTCTGACACAAAGGTATCACAGCAAATATAAGCTATAATCCAAACCCAACGTAACCATGGTTAAATGCTAAGCTGTTCTTCAGAAGTTTTCATATTACCCCTATAGGATAATCTCTTTAACAACAGAATAAACGATTTATTGAGGACAAACCACCTGTCTCGTTGGATCACTGGATGTCTTGGTTTGTCATTAGTTTTGGTAGCTTGGACTTCATCAACTAGGTCTAAAACCCCTATAGTGACTTGAGTGGATAGGATTATTGACGCTTCTAACATTTTAAATTCTTGTAGTAGACATTTCGTCTTCAAGACCTCATTTCAATATGTACATGACGGATTTTGAGATGATTTTAAAGAAAGCTTCGTATCCTTAGGATTCAATCCGTTTAGTTATAAAAAGTAATTTCGGTCAATTGTGCCAAAGTTATCATTTATATACTCAAGCTTTGATTGACTAAATATTTTTTTGTACTATAGTAGTAAAAAGGTCAAAAGATGTGCTCATGGATTTCTTGTAGTTTACGACACAAATTTCTCTCTATTGCCCCATTAGTCATTCTCGTTCACAGGATGTATAACAGAGATGGCGTCGTTGTTTTCTCCTTAATCTGCCTGATTGGCTCTGCCTATCACTTCTAGTAGGTTCTGACTTTCGCCATTGATCTCTTAACCATGAATTCACTATCCACATGGCATCAACGAAATTCTAGTTCAAGCTGAGGAAGAAACTTGTAGGCTTCACAGGAATTGAAAGTATGAGGAGGATAAACGAAAAGGATTCTTAATTATGATTATACAGAAGTCTCATACACATAAAACTGACCAAGAATAAATATTCATTTATATTAAATACAAGACAAGCAATAATCAACAGGAATCCAACTAAATATGAGATAAGGAAATGATGTGATGAAAAATATAAAATAAAATGAAGTTATTTAAAAATAGACTAGTCACTTGGAAAACACTGTGACTATAACCGACATATCGGTATTTTGAGAATGTTGTTTTATTACAGCATTTAAAATGAGCTCCAAGCAGTGCACTGTTTGATAACTGTCTTTTATGGTGTCAATAGCGGAGTATTTTACCACTTGTCCACCAAGATCCAAACTTCGACTAATCTCTTTAAGGACTCGTTTACCTGTTTTAATTCTAAGATTTATAAGTCTGGTTGTTTATTTACTCGTAAGAATAGAAGAAACGTCTAAATCTTTATTTCTAGTTACATTGCCCTTCGTTTTGCGTTTGCACCTTGTTGTTGGTTTAAATTCGTCACACAACTAGTACAGCTGGAGGGAAGTTTTGTAATAAAAGTCACATGGTTGTGCGGTTAGGTTTTCAAAAAATACACAAGAACAGTTGTTATAACAACTTCATTATAATGAAGTTTTTCACTGCATAATTTGATCATCTCTGTCTGCATGAGCAAAATTACTAAAATACTAAATTCTCATGGAATGTAATGAAAAAAGTCCAATTTTAATCTCGTGTTATAATCCTTCAACCATGTTTAATTAATTACTGGATTTTGACTCTATTTTCATAAAAATCCTAGGCGTATCACATAGTATCAATTCAAGATTTAAATCGAAGATGTAGTTCAAGCTAGCTCTAATATTGTGTCGCTTGGCTTTTGGATTTTTTATGTCTGAAAGTATACTGCATCTTATATTAGTTTTGCCGCCAAAAATCTGAAGATTTAAAAGTAGATTCTAAATAAGCCCTGATTTTATTGCTTACGCATTATTTCCTCAAATAGTTACTCAGTTCTGATGGATTGGGAATGTCTTACCAGAAATAACCAGAGTTACGAAAATAATGATTAGTTGGATTCGATTGATATTAAGTCCGGCTAATTGATACTCATTAGTATGTAATTGATATACCGTTAGAGAGACTGATGCTTGCAGCAACATATTCTTGCAGATAGGGAGGCTAACTCATAGCTAAGTCATGGCTGGCTTCTTATAGATATGGAGTTTCCATGATGAGTGGCCACTTAGTAGCAGTCAATTTCATGGTCGTTTAGAACTTAGTAACTATCGAAATGTAATGATCAAGTTCTTACGCGCATTCGCTTTCAAAGTTTTAACGTCAAATTTATATTGTACCCATTGTTGGATCATTTAAGCAACGGTCACTAACTAATCCGATTTTCAATTCACAAGTTTTTCTGCCTCTAAAATGTCTGGGATTCTATATTTTGGAGTACGGGCTGTATCCACTATAGACAAAATCTTTTTCTAATGATATTCGGTGGTATTATGATACAGACTTTAGCCGAATACTCGTGTGTCAGTTAATGCTGTCTGAACTAAATCATTGGTAAAGCTTCATACGTGTGTACCATGGCTTTGGCCGAAACTTTGATCGTCTATGTGAGCATTGTATAGCATTTGTCTAGTCTCTAGTGTAAACGACAGCATTCACTAGTTTTTCATTTGTAGGTCAAATTTTTCAAAAAAGCCAGTTGTGTGAAACTTTTATATATAAAGCATGATAATTAAAAACATATACTTGAAAGATGGCCTTATCCATAATTTTCCATGTATTTACTGACATAAGTTCTCATTTTATTTAAATATTACCGACAAGTTTGAATTTCAAACCGAAGTCATTCGATTTCAGTTGAGGTATTCAAGCATTACGATTAGTCATCATATCATAAGTTTGCTTCAAAACCGAGTACAATAATCTGTAATTAGTCGCAGTAATTATATATCAGAACTGTCACTGCTGGGCTAATCGTTAATTTTTAAAATATTCTCGTTTGTACAGTAAGTGTTTCATTAATAGCACTATAGAAATAGTTCATTTTAGATTACATCCGAATAACTTTCTGTATTTGTCCTTCAACATAATAACTAAATCTTATTATATATGTTACATGGAAATAACGACTAACATCCAAAAGCATTTTGTTTACATTGTAATAATCACAGAACCATCCGGCATTGTGCACGAGAATATGATTTTTTTATTTTATCAGTGTAACATCCTACCATTTATAGTCCAATCCATTAAAAATTTTGGCAGATTATTGAAGTGAGATACGAAGCTCAAAGTACAGATAGTCTTAAATCAAGATGTAAGATTTTGTGTAAAAAGATACAAGCCAGTTAATCGATTTCAATAATGAAAGTCAACTAGCAGATATAATTGCTTAGGTTATGACATTGTTTTCAACATGGTCTAGTTTTTCCATCTTGGCTTCCCAATAAACCTTTGTGAAATTTACCTGTAGAGAGAATTTATTAAATGGAAAAGATATTTGAAGACGATTTAACACCAGCTGGTGAACAACTGCTAATAATGGCGTACTAAGAATTTTGGCTTGAAAATTTTTGACCAAATGTATTTCAACTCATTTTGCAGGTAAAACTACCTCTAACTCTAAACGATGAATAAATACGCATGAAAATTTAGGTAGTTAAGCCAATGGGATTTCTCTCCGAGAAGTATAAGTAAAAAATGTCATTTTGATTATTTTCATAATTGGACACACTTAAAAAATATACCCATACTTCTTTATATCACGAAGTAGTCTACAATTTTTTAACTTCAGTTAAGTAACCAACATGATTTTATTTTCATTTAAGGTCTGAAAAGCAACCACCACCTTGAACTGTTAAAATTACATGGAAAGTGGAAGACACAGATCACCATATTATCGAGATAATCTTAATTTATCATCCCATCAATACATTGAAGGTGTTGATTCCAATCCTGAGATACATGATCGTCAAAGACCAGCTAGTGTACAAGATTTAGAATATGGAGAAATGTATGATTCCGGTATACAACCACACTCAACATCACCACGACTGAATAATCCATACATTGATCCGTTAATTGAGGGTGATACAAGTGGGATCGATCATCGTACAACATCATTAGATCGTCGTGGTGAATATTATGGTACACTGAGAGGAAATTTTGATTCACAAAGTGAACGATTGACAAGAAAACCAATTAATCGGCAATCATATACATTGAAATCACTTAGTTCAAACCCAGGATTATCCGGCATATTAGGTTCAACAAACCCATCATCAGGTCGAAGAGCACATTCGTATGATATGAATTTGGAAAAACAAGGTCTGACAGATTATAATAGTTTATTAGCTGCCGCTGCTGTTGGTGGTGTCGGGGCTGTTGGTATTGGTACAAATCCACCGATTTATGGTTATCCTACTAATCCACTACTAGATTACAGTAGTACTTTAGGCGTACCAACATTTCCAACTATTGGTGGTCTTGACTATGCAACATTACAAAGATCTGGCGTTTATTCAGGTCTACCACAAACACAACCAACATCAATACCAGCTGGTTTAATTCCACATAATCCAACTACAGATATTACTACACTACAAAGAGAATATGTACGACTACAACATGAATTACATGTAACTAGAGAGAAATTAAATGCCTGTACAATTAGCATACGTACATTTTGGAGTCCTGAATTGAAGCGTGAGCGAGCAATGCGTAAAGAAGAGAATGCAAAATATGCTATATTAGCTGATCACTTACATCAATTACAATTGGAAAAACAAGTAAGCTTACACATGTATCTTTCTTATAACAGATAAATAAATAAATATATTACTTTCATAGTCGTCAAAACTGAATGATCTTTATTTAAAAGCCACAGAGATAAAAGAGACACTAGATAGTTCTTTCACCGTCGTTTTTGAGTCCTCACTATTGCTCACCCATGATACTATCAAAGAAGATCAAATCTAAGGCCTTCGATCTCGTGAAGAACGCTTAACTTCTAGACTACTGAGTCAGTATCCAAAGGTTTGCATGTTTTACTTAAAAAATTCTCAATATCGCACAATCATCTTCCAATGCTATTGATGCATAAATTTCTTACACTTGTTGTGATTAAACACACTGATCACGGTTTTCAATGGAACCTCGGAATTACTTCTCAATACTATTTATCAATGACCACCACCAAGTGACGTTTACCAAACTGCCTAACTTTTAGTGTGGGTTCGATGTCCGTCTACCGGTCAATGGACGAACACACTGAGGAGAAACCCATTGTGTTACTTTATGGCTGTGAAACATGGTCTTTGAAGGTAAAAGACACACATCAGTTGCTGACATTCGGTCATAGATGCTTTCGAAGCACAATTTTTTTATTTTCAGACAATGCTAAGTTTCAGCCTCGACTGATAGGTAACGATGAAAATCTGTTGATGTGATAATGAATCTCTATCAGCTGAGATGACTGCAACCTGGATTAAATACGCTCAACCATCTCCTACCTTGACTACTGATGATGGCTGATGAAGGAGTTGGCTAAAAACAAACCAAGAAAAGACATAGGATAAGTTTATGAAGTAAGTGACTAATGAACTGATTCATATAAGCTAGTACAGATTACTTAGTTGGGACTTACTTGATTTTCGGAATCAATGGTTATAGACTGGGCTTCGAAATCGTTTTGTTCATTTGGAAAATTGGCGTAAATCATTCAATCATTTCTTTCACCATAACTCTAGGTTAGTAAAAATGTCTGAATTGTTATTGAATACTAATTTTCTTCAGTAGTTCACCAGCTGTTGAATTCTGCTATTTCTTAAAAGGAGTAATCTCATCTTTTTTAGGTCTAATTACAAAGGTCTAACGAAGGAATTTAGACAAAAATATTGGAAAATCAGTCTGTTTGCAAATAAATTTTAAACATACAGACAACTTTAATATACTAGCCAAAGTAGGCATACAATTAATCCAAGTAACCAATTTGTTATTGACCTTAACTATATGAGATCACTAGGGCTAACCTGTTATGAACTTTATTTGGGCTTGCTGCTTTATATATGAAGGTTTTTCAAGACATTTCATTCTTCCTTATAAATGACTAATTTCAAAAGGTAATTCCCAGAATTCCTAATAGAGTCTATGGTCAATAGAGTTCAGTCATGTTATGAACAAGATAAGTATCAACTGTGAAGTTGGATAATGGTTCAGTAATTTAGTAGAGTTAGAAACATAAACTATTGGATGCAAAATTAGTGATCTGAAGGTTAAATGTTCACTGAGAAATCTAAAGGTCATGTGTTCCGTCCCTGATTAATTAGTGAATGTACTATTGAATAATCTAATGGTAGGATGAAATAACTCACCAGTACATCCTGGTTTTCAACTAAGATCTATCCATGATGTAAACTATGAATAGATGACAATGTTCATAAACGCTCTATGATACTAATACTCAGTATTACTTTACAAAAATATCATACAGAAAATCTGAATCAGCAATATTCCCATTGATCTATTCAAGATAGAAATTGTGATATTTGAAAATGGATTTAAAGAAGATTAACACATGTAAAGATAAACTTTCCTCTAATGTTCACTGATATAAATGAAATATTATTCCCTATAAGAAAGAATATTCAATGCGAATCAAACAAAATCTTAACAATAGAAAACACCTTTTGACCAGTAATTACTGATTGTATACTAAAACATATTAGAAATAAGGTCATTATCCTATCAAGCCAAATAAATGTTTATGAAACACTGATTAGTTTTGAAAGTGACTTTCGTTTTTTAGATGAATGCTAACCAGATGATTAGATGGGTTACCTAACTTTGAGATTCTTCTTCGTCAATTATTACACAACCTTGAGATGATGGAGAAGATTTGGAGCTCAGGTGGATGATTTTGGTGAAGTTTTGTTCTCAGAGCTGTTCTCTGAGCTCTGAGAACAAAATTCCACCAAAATCACACAACATTTTTACTCTGCATAGGATCAGACAAAGGATATTCCAATTCCATAACACTATGCAATTTGAATCTCAATGATATACATTATAAACTTAAACCAAAGTGATATAATTGTAATCAGATCAGGGTACCAGGAAAAGTTTTCAACAGATTGTTGCTGAACCGGATGAAGGACGCAGTGTATGCAAAACTTCGAGATCAACAGGCTGAATTCCGTTAGGATCGGTCGTGCACAGACCAGATTGCGACAATACGGATTATTGTCGAACAATCAGTTGAATGGAACTCGTTACTTTACATCAGTTTCGTTGATTATGAGAAGGCGTTTGACAGTGTGGATAGGAGAACATTATGAAAACTTTTTCGACACTGTGGAGTTCCTGATAAGATTGTCAAAATTATCCGGAACTCAAATGACGGACTACACTGCAAATTCGTGCACGGAAGGCAGTAGAAAGATGCTTTCTAAGTAATAACCGGAGTCAGACAAGGTTGTTTACTCCCCCCCTTCCTCTATCTTTTGGTGGTTGGCTGGGTTATGAAGACCTCAACATCTGAGGGAAAGCACGGAATACAATGGACAGCTCGGAATCAGCTAGAAGATTTGTACTTCTCAGGTGACCCGGCCCTCCTATCCCATACACACGAACAAATGCAGATGAAGACAACTAGTGTAGCAGCAGCCTCTGCACCAGTAGGCCTCAATATGCACAAAGGAAAAAGCAAAATCTTCAAATCCAACATGGAGAACACCAACCCAATCACACTTGATGGCGAAACTCTGGAAGATGTAGGATCTTTCACGCACCTGGTCACCAGCGTCATCGATGAACAAAGAGGATCCGATGCAGACGTAAAGTGGAGGATTGACAAAGCAAGGACAGCATTACTACAACTGAAGAATATATAGGACTCAAAACACCCGTCAACCAATACCGAAGTGAGAATCTTCAGTACGAACATCAAGACAGTTCTACTGTATGGAGCTGAAACTTGGAGAATTACTAAAACCATCAAAAATGTACAAGTATTTATAAACAGTTGTCTACACAAGATACTCAATGTCCGTTGGTCGGGTATCATCAGCAACAGTATACTGTGAGTGAGGACAAACCAGCTTCCAACTGAAGAGGAAATTATGAAGCGAAGTTGGAAGTGGATAGGACATACAATACGGAAATCACCAAACTTTATCACGAGGTGAGCGCTAACTTGGAATGCTGAAGGGAAACGCAAAAAAGGAAGATCGAAGAACACACTATGCGAGAATTCGAGGCAGACATTGAAAGAATGAATAGTAACTGGAAAGAACTGGAAAGGATTGCCCAGAACAGGGTTGGATGGAGAGTGAAGGTGGGGGGCCTATGCTCCTCCACGAGAAGTAACAGGCGTAAGTAGTAGTAGTATGTTTATTATTGTTATTACCAAAGATATAAAATACTCATAATTTCTGTTCTATTCATCTTATACTTTAATAGACAATGTTAGAAACATTGCATAATATGGAATCAGATTTACGTCAAGAACGTGATAAACGAAATCGTAGCCGTTTCAGTGGTGGTGCAAGTGATTCAGATGGTTTAAGTGAATTAGACTTAGCCAAACGTCAAATAGATGAATTAACATTAGAGAATCGTCAACTTAAAAAATCTATTGAAGATGCTGATAGACGTATAGCTAATTTAAAATCTAGTCTAAATGCTACAGAGGAAAGTTTACGTCGATTAGTTGACGCAGTTAAAGCTGGTAAATCATCGAATATCAATCCAGAAACTACAACAACTACTAATTTAACTACTGGAGATGGATTAACTTCAGTCGGTGATCAAAGTGCTATCTCATCTATAAAATTAGATCGAATTGAAGCAGATAGATTGGAAATTTCTCGTTTAAGAAATCAATTAAATGAAACATCAACTAGAAGAAGTGAAGCAGAACGTCAACTAATTGAAAGAAATTTTGAATTATCAAGAATAAAAGAAGTAAGTATGTATTGTAATTGAATTGAATGAATTAAAAATCTCCACTTTCATAGTAATATCACATTCAATAAGGATGATAGTGATGTAGTAGACAGCCAGAAAATTTAATACTACTAATGAGTAGGTGAGTTATTCATTGGCAATTAGTTGATCAGTGATTTACATCGATCGTAAGTGATCGCAACTAAATCGAATAATTGATAGTTTATTATCGATAACACTAAAGTATAGGACTTTATAATTAAAAAAATAATACTCTCTTCAAAAAAACCCCTAATTTCAGGATTTTGCACGACCAAAACAACAAATTCGTTTATCTTCAAAGATGGTTGACTGAATCTAGAATGCGCGTTTCGTCCTATTTCAGATTCATCAGCTGGATGTCCCTGCATCTCATAGTTGATATTCACTCTATCCATCTTTGTTTATAATGCTTGTGAATTAAGGCTATGTCAAGGCAATACGCATAGAATGCGTATATACCCATAAGAGATTGATCAACTGTAGTCATAAAGATTCAAGTAAACGATACCAAGTAAATTCACTGATCTGTTTGTTTGTTTTTGTTGCAAAATTGTTTACATCTCACAACATCAATTTGAGAAATAGGATGAAACAATCAACTATTTGCTAAGTAGCAATGTAATATGTAACCTGCATAATAAATGAGCCTAAATTAATGTTTTATTTTCTCTCTCTTTACCTTATAATCTTAACAACAAACATCGTAAAAATACGTTGCCAAGTTAAAAAAAAAAAATTAACATTACACTATTTTACTAAAATTAAAAAATGAGAAGGAAAAAAACAGAGAAGTATCTATGACCTATCCCAATTAAATATTTATGTAATACGATATACTTTCAAACAAAAAGATACCTCCATAATCGATTAACAAATGATACTAAGTGGAGAGGGGAGGGGGGGCAGGAAGACAAGGGTTTTTTCCTTCTCAAATACTATGAGCATATATTTTTTTTGTTAAAGAAAGTTAGCTGTTTGTCTGTTTATCTAAAATTTGACCTAATTTGGTCTGTTTAATTTATCACTAGAGTAAATTACTTAAAATATACCTCTATGTGTTTGTCTGTCTAATATTATTGGATCATATGTTTGTCTATCGAGTTTATTCAATTGATTGTGTTACAGACAGATTCAAATGAGTGAAGACATATACTTGTCTCATAAAAATTTGTGATGAATTCTGATGGTTAAATTAGGTCAAATTTCCTTTATAACTGACCTAGTGTAGAAACCATCTGCACTACAAATTTAGTCGCAATCAACTCAATAAGGAAAGATGAATAGTGGCTAGAGCTGGGATTCAGGATGCATATTTCGTTCTATTTGGAACTCGTCAGCTAAATGTACCTGAATCCCAGAATTGATGTTCACTCTGTAACTCAAACGTAGTAACATTCGTTTTCAACGCCATCACATTATCCACTTAGCTACTGAGTCTTGATAGCCACTTGTTTGTACAATGGAGTGAAGTTTAAATCAACTTAGTATTGTTTAATTGAATCTTCCCACTGATGTTTAGAAATGCAATTGATCAGTCTCTTATTGGCATATGATCATACTATGCGTATTGTCTCGATATTGCTTTAATTCACAAGCATTATGAGCAAACATAGATAGTGGTTAGCAGTGGAATCCAGGATGCTCGTTTCGTTCTATTTGAGACTCGTCAGCAATATCGAGGCACTATACACAGTATGCACATATACCAATAAGACTAGTCAATTTCAGTCCTAAACATCAATAGGAAGTTTCGAGTAAACAGTACCATGTGAATTTATATGTAAATATACTTCCTTACGCCTGTTACTCCCATTGGAGCATAAACAGCCGACCAGCACTCTCCAACCCACACTATCCTGGGCCTTCCTTTCCAGTTCTATCCAACTTTTGTTCATTCTTATGTCCGTCTCCATTTCTCAACGTAGTGCGTTTTTTGGTCTTCCTTTTCTCCTTTGGCCTTGAGGATTCCACGGTAGGGCTTAAATTGTGACACAATTAAGTGGTTTCCTCAATGTGTGTCCTATCCACTTCCAGCGTTTCTTCCTGATTTCTTCCGCTATTGGGATCTGGTTTGTTCTCTCCCATAGTATGTTGTTGCTAATAGTGTCTGGTCAACGGATCCGAAGTATTTTGCCTGGGGCTACTGCCGGTTGCAAGTCCGTATAAAGGAGGAGAGTTGAGCATATGGTTAGCGACCCCATCCCGTAAAAGAATAACTCGCTATAAAAACGCTAACCAGAAAATTCAATAACAATCCTAAGCAGTATGAAATAGGTAGTTGTTTAAGGTTTTAAATGAATCAATAGACGAATTGATAATAGCTCCCAAAGAAATGATGACCATTTCAATCGAGGTGATCATGAAGATTTTCACTTCAGAGAGATAATTTTATTGAGATTGAGTTTTCTGAGCTGGATCATTTAGTATTAGGATCATGACTTACTAAATATGAGGAAGATATCCAAGATGAAAATATGGTTGTTTTATTACTGAAGCTTGTATTTTTTGAAGGACTATTAAGGTCAGAGAACTTAATTTCAACAAAGTTATTCCATTTTGTATATTCATATGCAGAACGAACTAAGAATGTACTCTAATCTAAAAGATATAATCAAAATAAAAGACAATTTTAAAGTTTTGTTGTCAAGTAAATGAAAGATTAACCCTATTTTTAGGCAAACAGTCCTGGTGATTATTGAATTATCGGAAATATGAAAAAAAAAGATTGATACTGTTTGTGTTCTCAGTTCACAAGACATACTTTAAAACATTTACCCTATGTTTTACATGAGCGAGTTACTGTATTATTAGTGGATGCTCACTGTTGTGGAGTCCTATACTAGAATGAAACGACCATCCAGTGCATCTAAGTCTTTAATGTTGGTCTAACATTGATCAATACATGATCTTAATCAAAACTCAACAATCTCCACAACTTTATACTGATATTTTAGTTGTATTCAAGGAATTTAGTTTTTAATTTTTGTACATGATTAGAACATTATGTATTACTTATAATAGCCTACCTCGGTGAGGAATGTTTATTGTTGTAGGAATAAGTTAATTCAAAGTTATGGAATCCCAAATCAAGACGTGTATTCAGTCCAGGAAGTTATTACGTGTTGGATTTCACTCTGTTCTTAGGTGAACACTTCGTGGTTGGAGTCCGCTTGTTTATAATAGCCAGTGTTTAGAGACTTTGGCTAAGAATCATTTACAATGGTGCAGAAGCATTCACTCTTTTTAACCCTTTTACATTTAAGACTTTTAAAGCTGTTTGATGAGGTTGATGAGGTTGTTAATCTCCATCGACTGAGATGGTCGGGTCACGTGTTACGTATGCCCGAACACCGATTACCACAATGTGCAATGCTAACCGGTGTTGGAGATGGTTGGAAGAAGGTTAGGGGCGGCCAAACCAAAACCTGGCATCAGTGCTTGAAGTCACTAACTTCTAGTCTGAGCCATGTTGGTAGATGCAGACTACTTGGTTGGGGTCCGCGTGATTATCGTAACCAATGGTTGAAGACTCGTGGTGACATGGCTCAGAATCGGTCACAATGGCGTCGGTGTATACACTCTCTGTCTTCTCTTAAACTAAGAGATTAAAATTGCTTCATATCTTTCTTTCTACGTACTAATTCTTTCTTCCTATACTATATCCTTATATACAATCTTCCTTTTATATATTACCAGCTCTGAATTAACCACTTATATGACTCCGGTGTCCATCTTGTTGTGTTAATGAGGTATGGCAAGTTGGACCGATGTATATATGTGCCTGGTCCTACGTTGTAGCTGACTGACTGACTTGTATTGATACGTGTATTTTGTTGTACTGATGTATTGTTACAACTGAGAATGATTCACATATGTTCTAGGTTCGAAGATATTCATAACTCATTAACCGATCAAGCATAGAAAGAAAAAAAATATTTTACAGAATAAGCTGAATTCATCATAATTTAAAATTTATCATTAAATAACTGTTAAAATGCCTTAATTCACAACAAAATTTCGAATCATACTTTAGGCAATGAATTGTAAGTGGATCTCTAAAACTGGATCGGAACTTATCAAAAGCAAACAGACGATAGGAAATATAATATTTAAAAAAATGATACGTAAGATTGAAGTATCCGGTCAAGTTAAAAGACTGTTCATACAAAACGAGATTAGCGACTTATTAGTTAATAATTATAATAATCATACTATGGTCTAAGCTACTGATGTCGACAGATATAAGTAATATTTCTCATCAATCAAGAAAAGGACGAGAACAGAAAGTGATTAATATTGAAAACGAAGGAACAATGAAGTTTGCAGTGTCGGTTATTTTACGTTATGCCCATATACCTTGTTCTAGCTTTCGGACAAACCAATCTATTCATTCTACTTGAGCCACATTTTGATCATTTTAGTTATTCACTTATCAACATTGACTGTTTTTATATGAGCGCATATGTGTGTGTACACTTTTTATCCCATTACTCATCATACAGCTGTAACCTATTTTTGTGTGACTATAAATATCGCTCCTCGACTCTATGAGCTAAGATCATGTGTAGTAATATTGATTAACGCTTGGTTAAATGGAGTTGGTTTACCCGCCATCTCCTCTGCACGCCGTTTCACTTCGCTCTCTTTCATTCGCTTCATATTACAAAATATATGTATTCAATAATCCATTCTCGTTATTTGACTTATTTAATTCCTTTATTGACTAACGTGATGATTATACAGGAGGATAGGCGACATACATATTTCGACAAAAACCATTCATACAATCTATTTGGATTCAGATCCACGGGCCACCAGAGTGGAGAGCCCATCAACAAACATCGTCCGATCTAAATGACGATAATAAAAAAGGGCCCCACTAAAAGTCTAAGACAGTTGATAAATATTCCGCAAATGAAGTATTTACTGTATGGTTCTCAGATTATACTAAGACCCTGCCTGTGTCCTTATTCACCATAGTACTACTAATCAAATAAGTGAATGTGTTTCTAATCATTTAAAGCTTATTTAGTCACATAGACACTATCAATTTCGTTTTTGTTTTAGTGAAGATTCCCATTTTGAAATTTAGTAAATTTCATTTTGTTTTGTTTTCTTTCTTTTTTTCTTTCTCTAATAAATTCACAGGATTTTGATGCACTTTTACAAGAACATCGACAACTTAGACAAGAATGTGAAACACTTCGACATGATACAAGACAAACTCAAACATTACAATCATTGGTTGATACAAAAGTAAATATTTAGGAAAAGAAATAGCGAATTTTAACACAAAACATTGTATATCAATTTAAATACGGCTTTTATCAACTTTAAGTGAAGATTACAGTATTTTTAATAGGTGGATTGATGAGATGATCTATGCTAGATCACCATTGAAAACCTGGAAACACTGTTCAATGCCGGTCCATTAATCCAGAGGTTAAGCACTGACACACAAAATCGAAGATGTTGGGTTTGGGTCCTGTGTTCCGAATCATGAATACACACTACTGAGTATTCCCATACCAGGACAAAACAGTTGTTTAGTTCTTTCAGATTCTCAATGATGATTTAGGTTAGATCGTCTCATAAATCTAACCAATAGAGAAAACGGCGAGACTCTAATTTATGGACGAGCCAATCAGAGGCTTTTCAGAGATTTCAACGTTACGGCGCCAACTTCAGTGCTTTATGCTAACGTATGATCGGTTCACAACGAATTTTGTACAAAACGTGATAATTGAGCGGCTATAACGAATAAAACAGCGGGGCTATAATTTGCGGACGAATCAATCAGTTATAAGATAATAGATCTCGGATTTTAACGCGAAAGCCTTTCATCCATTTAGCTAAGTAGATTTCTGGAATTACAGCTGATGTCAGTTCGTGATGAAAACCTTTAATATAATTTCTAACTAAGGCAACTTACGACAATTGTTGCGAACTGGATAATAAAAGCACCAGTAACACTGGCTGCAGCCAGGTACTACAATATATACGGATGATTGGAGAGCGTACAGACTCCTACATAGACTTGGTTATGTGCATCGTGTTATCCACAAGTAGAATTTTGTGCACTCAACAACCGGAGTGCACATAACCAATATTGAAGCTATGTGGTCGAGGTTGAAAGATTTTTTGAGACTTTTTCATGACTCCAGAGGCCAACTATTCCGTAGCCATATGAATGATTTCCTCTACTGCATGCATTACAATTTTAGAATTTCGGAACCTCTTTCTAACCTTGAAAAGTTTTTGAACCATGTATAAGAAGTGTATCCACTTTACTTCTTTGGTTTTATATAATATATTTTTACTCTATACTTACTGTTTGCTGATTGACTAATATTTCCGAAGGTCACTTAAGATTCGTTCAAAAGTCGTCCATAAATTATAGTCTTGCTGAGAAAACTTCACTTTGATAGTTATTCGTGGTATGACGAGATCATTTAAGTCGTTCGTTATATAATCTAATCAAAAGTATATTGCAACATTAAAGAGGAAGAATGTTGTATTTGTGCAAAATCTCATCGAATGAATTTGAATTCAATCCAATAGTTTGCATAGTAATCTGAGATTTTACAAATACATTCTTTCTCTTTAATGTCTAACACATCCAGTGCTTCCAGGTTCTCCATGGTAGTCTAGCTTTAATCGGCTCATAATTTCAATTAGTGAAATTAATAAAATCTCCACAAAACCCCCTTCTGATGCCGAATCATTCTAATCAATATTATAATGATAAGATAAATGAACCAATCAGAGAAAGGATAAATAATAATAATTTAATTGGATGAAATAAGTTCTAAGTAGGCAAGGTAACAGACAATTAAGATAAATATGATACAACTGTTTTATTACATGATTAAAATGAATAGAAAGTAATAGACAGTTGCTATGACAATTATACTTATTCTTCTAAATGATTAATTCATTTTAAAATGAGTTGATCGTTTGATTTATAAATCTAACTAATATTTAGTATGTTTAGGTAATTATATTGAATTTAATCAGTACTTGTCAGTCAGTCAGCTACAATGTAGAACCAGGCACATATGTGATCTGTACTTCTAAAATGTCTATATTCTAAATGGGTACAACAGACATAACCGGAAGTTGAATTAAACATTTCAATTTGCCTCATCAACCGTGGATGTTTGTTTTATATGATTTCCTGTGATAAAACAAAAGTAGTAACTTAGATAAATTTCACATTAAATACATAAATCAGCGGTGTGACTATAATTTATGGAAGACCTTTGAGCGACGCCAGACTGACCTTGATAGTGTCCACCTAATAACTAGGATCAAATGAAGGTTATAAACCTGTGTAAGGAATTATAATACAGTTGATGACTAAGGTTAGAAATTAGATTTAGGGTTTCCATCACGAATTGACATCAGTTATAATGCCGATATCATATTTATTCTAATGAATGAGTGAATTTCGCACAAAAACCCGAGACCTGTTATCTTATACCTGATTGGTTCGTCCATAAATTATAGTCTCGCCAAATCAACTTTTTGAAAGTAATGAGTACCATTCGGTGGTTTTGGATGGCTGGTCAAAATTAGCCATTTGGGGGACTCTTGCCTAATCTAAAATCTAAAGCCTTTCCTTTTACAAAAATTTTGAATTTGTAATATTTATTACAATCTAAATCAAAGAGGTATAGTTGGCAAAGAATGAATGAGATTAAGATAATTAAAAGGTATGGAAGAACATTTTAATATAATCGACAAAACTTAGGAAATGATTAAGAGAGCATTTTATATGCATATTGGGATCTCCTCAGATAAAAATTAATTATTAACTACTTACACTGTTAAAATAATTGACATTACTAGTGTGTCCAACGTATTTACCCCAGTCATCAAACTGGGAACTGATACCGAACAGGAGTCTATAAGAAAATTCAATTGGTCAGTATTCACACCAAAATGCACCATATTATTCACATACTTCTCAACAACATAAGGGTTTTAATATAGAAGACTGATCTCTGAATAGTCGGATGACGCAAGAATTATATTATCTAAGAGCATACAAATTACAAGAACAAATGAAAATAATGAGAGTCAACAAGTATGAAAAACATCACTCTATTTTCAACTAATCAATGATAGTAAACGATACAACAATAAACCAGAGTGAATACAGCATGAGGATTCGTATGTTTTATGATTGCACATCTTATCTTCCGGGTTATTTTGAAATATATCTTGGTTTCTTCTTAACTTTGTTCTGAGTTGAGATGGGTAAAGCGAAATGTAGGTGGTTAATGAGGTTAGACTATAATTTATGAACGACCTTTGAGCGACGCTGAAGTGACCCTGAGAATGGACACCTACTGATTAGGACTAAATGAAGGTTATAAACCAGTTAGAATTTCCATTTACAGTTGATGGTTAGGGTTGAAAATTAGATTTAAAGTTTTCATTACGAACTGTTATCAGCTATAATGCTAAATCTCTGTTTAACAAAATGTATGAGTGAATTTCGTGCCAAAATTCATGACTCGTTACCTTATATCTGATTGGTTCGTCCATAAATTATAGTCTCACCGCTAATAAAATACCAAACAAATGGGAACATAATGCGATCAGCTTATTTGATTGATAATATGATAGTTACATATTCAATGTATTCTGAAGCGGATATAGTCATAAAAGTAAGATTTCAAATCAGTACGTCTGTTGGATATTTATTGGTTTAGAACATTAAAGTTACAATTTACTTAAGTGATTAGTTATGACCATGTAAATTACCGATTAAAAATCTTTCAGTATTATACATAGAAAGTGATCTGACTTATGTAGAAGTTACATTTATGTCTTATGCTTATTGCAAGTTTAACTTTCCTTGTATTCCAATATCATAAATCCTCAAACTTTGTTCCAGAACGTTTTTTTGGACGATATCTATTTAATGATTGATGGATCTTCTAGTATTTTATGGTGTAGCGAATTTATTTTATTTATTTAAACATACAAAGATTGCTACAAGGAGGCACTAAACAGATTTGCGCAACATAAATCATTCGATTTATCTAAGGGCTGGGATACCATCCGGGTGCCAGAATCGAAACAGGTGGTTTTCTTACAGGGCCACACTTCGAGCTAAAGGTCTAACCCACAAGGCTGTGAAGAAACATCATGAGATGCATTTGCATGGTAGCTGGTGACCAACGATTGGTTAATGCACCATTTGTTCCTTCAGGATACTCGAGCCCATGTAAACCATTGGTTTGAAATTAGGGTTTTCCAACTCCCCTAGATGAATCCTCCATATTCACCAACACGGTTAGAGCACCGGACATTCGCTTTTCTTCCTCTCAATATCGTAAACAACAGTAATTCCGCAAGAAGGCGATGAGTAGGACTTCCCTGGCAGTGGTTGTATGCACGTGTCCATGTGAGAGCATTTCGAGAGGGAGAGCTGACTCTCCCCACTCTCATCCATACCAGGTCATTTGGGAGCCAGGTTCTATCATTTTTATATTTTAACTCGTCATAAATCTAGTACATATTTATTACTCACATCATTTTTTTCATACTAAAGGAATCGAAAATTTTAACTTTGGAAAATGAAATACGTCTTTTAGAAGATGAAATTACTCGTCTTCGAGATGATGGTCTAATTACTCCAAATACATCAACTAGCAGTGGGATTGATGATTTAGATAAAACTTTACAAGTATTTCGAAGTAACGAACGTATTCTGAAATCTAAAGTAAGTGATTAATTAAATATTTTGTAGGATAACACTATAGTCATATTGTTTATGTATAATAATATTTCTGATACTACTAACTAATTATGGGATTATGAAGACCTTTGGATCTGAGGGAAAACATGGAATACAATAGACAGCTCAGAACCAATTATACGATTTTGAATTAATAGCGAAATTCCGGAAGATGTAGAATCCTTCACATACCTGGGAAGCATCATCGATGAGCAAAGAGGATCAGATTTAGACGTAAAGGCGAGGATTGACAAAGCAATGGCCGCATTTCTACAATTGAAGAACATATGGAACTCAAAACAACTGTCAATCAATATTAAAATCACAATCTTCAAAACGAACGTCGAGACAGTTCTACTGTATGGAGCTGAGTTTTGGAGAACTACTACAACCATCATCAATAAGGTGCAAGTATTTATAAGCAGTTGTCTATGCAAGATACTCAACATCCACTGACCGGATACCATCGGCAACAGCCTTCTGTAGGAGAGAACAAATCAGCTTCCTAGTATTGGAATCCTCAGCAGTTCGCATCCACGATCCTGCCTCGAGTCGTTCGAATCCAGGACCTATCAGTCTCGCGCGCAAACACTTAACCACTGACCTGGCACCTAGCGATGTTAATGTCTAACTTCAACTAATCCACGAAATTGAGCGACATATCCACCGTTATCTCCAATGAGTTACTATCTCACAACTGACCCGGTTGAATTCCACTAGTCATTGCTTTTTACTAGAACTCCAGAATATACCTCTTGAAGCTAGTCACTAGTGAGCATATGTTAATTAGTATCAGAAGGGGATTTGTGGATATGGTAGTAATTTCAATGGTTAAGATCATGAGTCAATTGAATATTTTAAACCAATCTATTCGGTTCTAGTTGGTTGATTTATTTTCTATAATAATCCATTCATTTGTTTATATACAATTTGAGATTTATAAAATCTATTCTACTCTTATTTTATTATAATCCATTTGTTTGTTTTTTCATATTATTTCTCTTGGCGGGTGGGGGTGATAATAATTCAATAGCTTACATAGATACAATGATATAGGAAAGAAGATGGTGACAACAAGTATTGATTAGAATAGTACCATGTGACTTCTATAACTTAAACTAAAATGAATATTCAAGTAGAGAAAATAAATAACAAAAATATAATTCTCGACAGAAAAGTAGATAAACTTTATGACGTACAATCTGGAAATAATTCTCTATATGGAATAAATGAAAAGAAGAAAAAAAATATTTTTTTAGTTGTAAGAGTTATGTATAATAACACTGTTGAATACTTACTCAATAGTAGTCTAGAGGTTAAGCATTCATGTGAAACTAACTGAAGGTTTTGGGTTTGAATCCCATGTTTGGAATTGTGGAACCTACACTGCTGAGGAGTTTATAATGTAGTGTAGTGTAAACCAATAGTTTTCATGATGAATTGACTTAAACTAGATAGTTAGATCGATAAAACAGGGAACGTTAGATTTGTGTTTCATATTTGTAATAAGACATCTCAGCGGTAAAACTCATCCTTCACTTAGACATAGAAAGTTAGATTCAGCGTCGACTGATCCTATTAGAAATAAAAGTAGACTGAAATTATTTCTCGGAAATTTCTTAATAATCATGAAACATTAAGTTCAATGGCAATAGATTCGTTGCAAACTTTAAACCTTTTGAATGCAAGCCAAGGCGTGTAAATCACTAAAACAAAAACAATAATGCGATCGATCAAAAATGGCAGTTTAATTCATCTGAGGTGTTTTTTTTATTTCTTAGCTTATTTAATGGTGTTAGCAATTCACTTGGTATTCTTTTGCTTGAATCTTCCAATTAAAGTTTTAAAACTGCAATTGATCAGTATCTTATTAGCATATGTGCATAGTGTGCGTATTGCCTCGATATTGCCTTAATTCACAAAGATAGATAGTGGCTAGTAGTGGGATCAAGGATGCGCGTTTCTTCCCATTTCGGACTCGTCAGCCAGATGTACCTGCATTTCAGAGTTGATGTTCACTCAGTACGGTTTGCTTCAAACGCCATTGTGTTATCCACTCAGATGAAACGTACATCCCGCATTCCACTGATTTGAGTGCATATATACATCGGGAAGAGAATGACTTATCGAGCGATATTTAAGTGATTAACATCTAGGCTAAAGAGAGATGCGTTGGTAGGTTGTTACATCTGATTAAGCATATACGTTTATACAGACATGATAGTAACCATAATAGTACAAAGAATAGATTAATTGTTACTATTCGAATAACATTATCCATTAAATAAGTTAATAAAAGAACTCGACAAAATTTATTATAAACAAAATTGATTGTATGTGAGTTGCTATAATTCAATCTTTACAGTTTCATACTAGGATGAATGGACTTTTTACTTTGTTCTGGTTTCCAATGCCTTTGTGACACTAATCATAAAAAGATTGTTAAATTATTAATTAAAGGAAATATTTATTCGTGGATTGGTTAAAATTAAGCATTAATAGCGGTGGATACCGGCTCAATGGTCTAGAGGTTAAATGTTCGCGAACGAGACCGAAGGTTTTAGGTTCTAATCCCGCGGAAAAGATCGTGGATGCGTGCTAGTGAGGGGTTACGTACTGAGACGAAATGGCCTCCTGATGACCACAGGTTTCTCATGATAGTCTAGTTTTAATTGATCCATGAATTCAACTAAGAATTATATTTATCATATTTTCATATCTAACAAGATTTTCAATATTCTTTGTAATATAACAGTAAACGTTTTGTCAAAAACAACTTTCAGATTGAAATGTTAAATAGTGAAATTTCAAAACGTGAATGTGAATTATACACATTACAATCACGTTTAGAAATGACTGATAAACAACATCAAGATCAAAATCATCATATTAATGTATTAAAAGAACAAGTGAATACACGTGAACATAAAATCTCCATGTTAACAGCTGATGTAAGTAACTTTTTTTGTATGTGTGATTTTATATTGATGTACATGAAGTGTTTTGATAAATACTATAGAAATTTAGTTATAGTGGTCTAGAGGTTAAGTGCTCACTTGCAAGGCAGAAGGTCCTGGATCCAAGTCCTACGTGCCGGATCGTGGATATGAATTGCTAGAGTCCTAAACTAGGAAGAAACAGTTGCCCAGTACCTCAAGGTTTTTAATAGTGATCGATTTATGATCTATGTTTGATAAGTCTTGCGGATTGAACGGTATATTCGTCTCCTAGGCTATTCTGTAGCCCTCAAGCTAGAACTATAAAGCAACCTGAACACGAGAGAGAAGACTCAAAGTATGCGAGTAGTTTACCTCAAGGTTCATTTTAATACAGAAAATACAGGGTTTTTATAATATTTTAAATGTCCTTGGGATTCTAAAAGATTCTGGAATGCTACTAAACATAGTAGCAGTGTAGCAAACAGCCAATCAGAACCTCTACATATGACGTTTCGCTTCTTTGATATTTTTGGCAAAAACGTCAAGTGAACGCTGATTGAACGAAACGCATTTTAGTGATTCCTGATGCTTGCTTGTCTTTTGCAAGCAATTTTCTGGATCACTCCAACAATATAAAATAAGAATAGTAAGTTGTTAGCATTGAACATAAAATCAGCGTTAACAGTTAAGGATTAAGTTAGATATTCTTTTTGACTAACTGACTCACTGACTCACTCATATGCTTACTCATTTACTTATTTATATCCACTTCTTCCTTTTACTCCTTTTTTCTTTTCTTCTCTCCATCCTGCTTTACTTTTACGTATTTACTCATTTATTTACATACCTGCTCGCTCATGTTTACTTACTTACGTCTGTTACTCCTGATGAAAAATAGACCACCAACAAGCATTCTTCAACCCACTCTATCCTGGGGCTTCCTTTCCAGTTCTACCCAATTATTGTTCATTCTTTTCATATCTGTTTCCATCTCTCGGTGTATTGTGTTCTTTGCTCTCCCTTTCGTTCTATAATCTTGAGGATTGTAAGTAAGGGCTTGTCTTGTGCCGCAATCGAGTGGTTCATTCATACATATATAGGTGAAATATACTATCGATGAAAAGTGATTGATTGTAATGCATAAAACTATTTGTATGTATATGAAATTTCAATTTTAGATAAATTGTGTTATCTCTTTTGAAATTATTATGAGAAGGGGTTTTGTGGAGAATTTAGAAATTTCACTAGTTGAAATCAAGAGTCAATTGAAGCTAGACCACCATGGAAAACCTGGAAGCACCGAACAGCCGTTTCGCCCTAGTATGGAACACCTCATTAGTGCGCATTCACGATCTCACCACCCCGCGAGATTCGAATCCTAGGATTTATCAGTCTCGCGCGCGAGTGCCTAACCATTAGACCACTGAGCTGATCGGCATCCAACGGTGTTAATGTTTAACTTCAATTTGGTCTAGCTTCAACTGACTCATGATTTCAACTAGTGAAGTTCGTTTTGAAATTAATAATAATAATATTGGTCATTTAAAATAGGCAGAAGATTTTCGTAAAAGAATTAAAGAGAAAGAAAATCTTTTAGAAAAGAAATCAAAAGCATTGAATAGTGCACAATCAGCTAAACGACAAACTGAACAAGAATTAACCGAACTTAAAGATCAAATGGATATAAAAGATAGAAAAATATCCTTATTACAGAAAAAGGTAAGAAAATGAATTAAATTGAATTGTATTATTCCAGCGTTTAATGTAGATTTATATATAAACAATTATATATGGTTAATTTATTATAATCAGAGAGGGGTTTTGTGGATATTATAGAAGGTTTAACAGTTGAGATCATGAGTCAATTAAAGCTAGATCACCGTGGAAAACCTGGAAGCACTGGACGGCCATTTCGTTCTATTGTGGGACTGTTAAGCAGTGCATATCCACGACCCCATCTCGAGTGATTCGAACCAATGACCTATCAGTCTCATGCGTGATCGCTTAACCTCTAAACCACTAAGCTCCCCTTGGCCTTAGTTGATTGTGGTGCCTGGTCCAGATTTCTTGGTTCACCTTGACATCATACATGATGTCCCTATGTTTCTTTGTGATTTCACCCTCTACCCATCTATCACATCCGTGTCTATAGTCCCGCGCATACACTTTCGCACCAACTTCGTAGGGAATTCTAGTATTCTTCATCTGGGGTCTTTGCTAGGACTCTTGCTTGGGCGTCATCGCACTGTGAACGTTTCGTAGCTTTCGCTGCATAAGGATCTCAGCAGGGGATTTGAAGTTTGTCAGTAAGTCGTGTGGGGTCGTCCGGTACACAACTAGAAATCGCTCTATGATATCTTCCATGGTCCCCTCCCCTCATGCTTTAAGCATGGCTCGTTTAAATGTATCAACGAACCTTTCAGCTTGTCCATTAGATTGCGGGTGATATGGCGGAGAACGGACATGGTTGATCGAGTTTTACAGGCAAAATTCTCGGAATTGGCTAGATGTGAACTGTGAACCATTGTCTGTTACTATTGTTTCTGAAAGACCATGCTGAGCGAAGATCTGATTAAGGAGTTTGGTGGTCCGAGTTGCAGAGGGTGGCGCAATTGGCAGTATCTCTGGCCATTTGGAGTAGGAGTCAACTAGTATCAGATATGCGGTACCCTCTAGGGGTCCAGTGAAGTCAATATGCACTCGCGACCAGGGTTTTTCTGACTTTGGCCAGGGTACTGGAGACAAATTAGAAGGATTTTTTGCAGCTGTTTGACAATGTGAACATCTTTTGACAAAGTCGATAATCTGCTTATCCATGTTCGGCCAATATGCATAGCTGTGAGCGATGGATTTCACACGGTTTATCCCTGGGTGTCCAGAGTGAAATTGGCGTAGGACCTTGGAACTTAGGGTTGTTGGAATTACTACGCGATCACCGAACATCAGACAATCGTTAACAACACAGAGGGCGCTGCGACGATTCGCTAGTTGTTGCATATCACAATATCGCTAATAGTGTAGCACCGGAATCCTCTTCCGTTGATATTATGGCTATGAGTGTGTCCTCATCTGTGGTAGGATGGTTACTGATAAGTCTGGACGGTGCATCTGCCTGACCGAAGTCTTCGGAACGTCGATACTGGATGTCGAAGTCGTATCCTAATAACGCCAACGCCCAACGTTGAGAATGATTAACAGAATGGGCAGGAATACCTTTCTTTGATCCAAAGATTGATAACAACGGCTTATGGTCTGTGAGCAAGGTGAAACGGTGCCCGTAAATTAATTTGTGGAATCGCCGGGCAGCAAAAATTAGGGCTAACGCTTCCTTCTTGATCTGGACGTAACGTTTCTCAGTAGGTGTTAGTGTTCCCGAAGTGTGCATCACCGCTTTCTCTGAACCATCGGGAAAGACATTCGAGAGTACGGTACCCAGTTCATATGTTGAAGCGTCAGCAGTAACCACAATGGGTAGTTTCGGATTGCAGTGGGTTAGCAGTAGATTGGAACTTAGCATGGCTTTAAGTTTTGAAAAGGCTGACTCACATTGCGTTGACCAATTCCAAGTAGCATTCTTTTCTAGCAGACGATTTACTGGATATTGTACGTCATGCAGTGATGGAAGAAATGCTGAATAGTAGCTAATCATTCCCAGAAATGATCGCAGTGAGGAGACATCAGTGGTGGCAGGCATTTTCTGAATTGCGTAAGTGTCTTGAGGATCAGAGTGCCGTCCGGAAGCATCAAAGATAAACCCCAGGTATTTAACGGAATGTAAGAAGAACTGGCATTTTTCTGGGCGAAGGCGAAAACCATTATCCTGGAGGCGTTGTAGAACTAAGTGTGTTCTGGTATGCAATTCATCAGCAGTTGAGCCGACAATGAGGACATCGTCAAGGTATGTAGCAACAACAAGAAAATCTGCCAGAATAGTACCCATGATCTGCTGGAAGATCGTTGTAGCAATTTTGATACCAAAGGGTAACCGGGTATACTGAAAAACTCCTCTGTGAGTTTTGATTGTCAACAACTCTCTGGATTCTAGAGCGACTGGAATTTGAAGGTAAGCATCTGCCAGATCCAGCTTAGCAAAGTAGGTACCACCATTTAAAATAGTAAATAAGTCATCTGAAATTGGCAGCGGATAGTGATGCGGTTGTAGAGCCTCGTTGAGTTCTGTGAAAAAGTCTGCATAGATGCGTATGGAACTATTGGATTTTTTTACAACTACAATTGGTGTAGCCGATGATGAATAGGAAACAGGTACTTGAACACCCTCAGTTTCCAAACGTTGAATTTCAGCGTCAACCGGAGGTAGAGATGCGTATGGAACTGGACGTTTTGGGCGAAAAACTGGAGTGGCTTCTGACTGCAGTCTTAAAACAGCTTCCGTTGTGGAAGAAAGTCCGAGATCAGGCTGAAAGAGTTCAGTAAATCGTTTTTGAAGGTCTGCAGCATGCTGTTGTGTAGAGGCAGTAGTTTGTACTTGATTTGCAGATAGCGCTAATGGGAAGATCAGCGAGACCAAGTTCTCCGAACCAATCTAAACCTAAAAGGTTGAGTGGAGAATTGGTGGTGTAACACGTCCCATTGATGGTTGTACCTCTGAACGAAATGCAGCAATAGAGCTCACCATGAGGGCGGAGATGACCCCCACAGGCACTGACGGCTGCCTGACAGGATGGTTTGATGGGAGGTTGGCCCAAGGTTCCCCAAGTCTTTTTCAACAGAATAGTGATATCTGATGCAGTATCCAACTGCAACCGAACTGGCTGACCTTTGATTGAGAAGGTCGGAAATTTGTGT
This sequence comes from Schistosoma guineensis, assembly GCA_944470375.2. NCBI lineage: Eukaryota > Metazoa > Platyhelminthes > Trematoda > Strigeidida > Schistosomatidae > Schistosoma > Schistosoma guineensis. Next base: position 44,417,433 of record OX103892.1, on the reverse strand, counting down.
CGAGTCGCGGCATGAGTGTGGAAGACTGCTGCTAAACCCCCTGATGAGATAATCGGCTTTTTGGGGAAGCGACGCTGCGTCTGTGCATTTCGACGGTTATTGAATCGGTTGGATTTGCAAAAGCTGCTTTTGTGATCAACTTTCTGACAGCGATCGCACATATGCTGTTTGAATGGACAAAACTTCACATCATGCCAGGCTCTACAGTGCCAACATGGCGAGGGGGCTTCTTCTGAGCCGGTTTGGAGTGATTGGAGACAGAAACAGCTCTGGCGTTCGAAGGACTCAGGGTTGTCGATCTCGAAGATTTTTTCTGGTGCTGAACAGTATGAACTTCGGAACCACCCTGGCCCCCAGATCGAACCAAAGTGGTGTCACACTGCAGACTGATGATGCATTGGTACTCGTCTATGATCGCATTGAGTGTCAGTGTTGGGTCTTGTTCAAGGCGGTTAAGCAACCGAGTTCTGATGTCGAAGAATTTGGGTGATTGAAGACTGCATATGAGTACTAGGGACTTGAATTGGTCTTCAGTGAGGGATCTGAGCTTGAACCGTTCGCACTCACGGTTGACAACGCCGGCGTGGTTCAAGAAGTAATCGGACTCATTCATGACCAGTTTTAAGCAGCGATATCGAGTATTGAAAAGTGAATGATGATCACCAAAAAGTTTTCTAAGAGATTGAATAGTGGCGTCAAAGGGACGGTTGCGTGGGTTCTGCAGTAGAATGATGTTGCAATACTTGTCCAGCTCGGATGGATCAAGTTTCCGAAGGAGAAGATGCACCTTCCACGAGTAATCTCTGTCAGTAAAGTCAACTTTGAAAAGGTCTTCATAACGCCTGAACCAAGTATGAAATGTAATATTGGCGTCAAGATCATAAAGAAATTCTGAAATGCCACTGGTAATACCATCAACTGATTGAGGGACTGTCTGTGTAATTGGGACTCATCTCTATCAGCTTCAGCTGTTGTACGAACATTTTTTCTAATTTGGCTGGATCCATAGTTAGTCACCAACTTGTTTGCTAAATCTCCGTCGCCAAATTATTGTGGACCGCGGGGTTGCTACTGTTATTTCTACCGACTGACCAACTTCAGATAACCCAGTACGACCCCAATACTGTTCCCCAATCTCCAAAATATCAGAACACGAACCTTAGATGAAAATTGTTTATGGGGTCAGAAGAAGAATAAGAATAGGAATAAGAATAATACTTTACAGACAAATGCATATTTATACAGTTAGGACTACCGTGAATATTGACCAGTAAGAAAATGACACGTGAAATAAATATTGACCAATAGGAAAATGACACCATTTCACGTTCAAGAATGGCATTAGACTTAAAAGGATAATTTTTGGGATATTTTTCTGAATATCTCAACACCTAATTAGAACTTCAATTGAATTTGATCCAATAATACAGAACTTTCATTCGTTTTTATTGTGAAAACAATAGAAAAACAATTAATTAAATTTTATTTTAAAATACTGAAAATTACTAAACAAAAATTATTTTTCAATTATTCATGACAGAAACAATGACCTATTAGTCCTTATAGTTTGTTTTCTTCAAAGTCAGTAGTTAATATCCGCCTGGAGCACCCCCCTCCCTACTGACGTTTCTGCCAGTTACAAGCCTGGATAAAAAAGGAGGGTTGGGCATAGAGTTAGCGAACCCATCCTTTAGAAAACTAACTCACTAAAAAAAACATTGAACCAATCTAAGTTGTAAATGTTTATTATTTTTTGGCATACATATTATCTCTATATCAAAGAAGTGAACTAAAAAATGGGGGAAAAGAGGGAGGATTTTCTTTAGTTTTTGTCCGAGTGAAATTAAAATAATCACTGATGTTTTAAAAATTGATTTTTTTTCTCCTTTTCATTCAATTAACTATTTAACGGATACAAAGAATTCTATTAAGGTAAAGTAGGTTCAAAGAAGAAAACTCAAGTATTGATCATTAAATAAACCATGTAATCTGAAATTCATTCATTTATTATCAGAAACGGGTTTTGTGGAGATTGTAGTAATTTCAACAGTTGAGATCATGAGTCAATTGCAGCTAAACCACCATGGTTAAGCGCTCACTCGTGAGACTGATAGGTCATGGGTTCGAATCTCGCGGTGTGGCGGGATCGTGGATGCGCACTGCTGACGAGTCCCACAATAGAACGAAACGGCCATCCAGTGCTTCCAAGTTTTTCCATGGTGATCTAGCTTCCATTGAATCATGATCTCAACTGTTGAAATTCATTTATTATATTTTTTAAGGGTTATGAGTTTGATTCTTTACAGGATTACGAGTGCATATTTCTAAGGTCCTTAAATCTGAGATATAACAATGGCTTGTTACAAAATATATTTCTGATGGAAATTAGCTCCAACTTGGATAAAACTCACTAGGAAATCACTTTAAGGAGCGATCGCAATATTTTATTTAGATTTAACAACAGATGAACATCAACCATGTTATATGGAAGGTGAATCACTAGATTTCCTACGATCATTTGAAGATTTTATTTTCATAATTCTTAGAACATTTCATTTTGATATACAGTTTTATTAACTCCTGTTGGGGTAATATTAGGAAGATATGACATATGTACTTTTTGATACAACAAAAATTCCCATGACTATACACTTACATCATTTTATAATCATTATAAGTCTACTGATAATTATTATGAGTAGTACAAGTTATTTAAAATAAAACATTTAAAACCGCAAATCTGTATCACCTTACATTGTAAACTAGATTGAAAATATAGAAGATTTACTTAATGATAAAGAAACACAATTAGCAACAGCTCAAGCTCGTCTTTCACGTATTAGTACAGAACGTGTCAGTTCAGATGGTGGACGTATTGGATGGGAGGAAACATTAAAAGATAAAGATCGACAAATTGAACGGTAAGAAAATATGATAAATAACTTTATATTTCATAATAATTTTGATTTGACTTGTTTGCACTTCAGAATATCATTTCATTTTACGTTGATTATTGTTTGTTAGATTGAACTAATTAAATGGATATAAATGATATGACTATTTGAAATGAACTTTAACTTGGTTCGTGAAGATCATTTACTTTTAGAGAAAGTTATAAAAACTCAAGCGAATAATTCTATTCTATGTATTTTATCTTTCCACTCCCTTACCATCTATGTACTTACGGCTGATTATTCAATGACTTTTATTGACCATTATTTAAACAAGTTTATTTTTACTTTCAAACTATGACCTACTTCAATACTTACTTACTTACGCCTGTTACTCCCAATGGAGCATAGACCGCTGAACATAATTCTCCAACACACTCTGTCCTAGGCCTTCCTTTCTAGTTCTAACCAACTTTTGTTCATTTTTCTCATATCTATCTCCATTTCTCGACGTAGTGTTTTTTTTGGTTTTACTCTTCTTTAGCCTTGAGGATTCCATGTGAGGGCTTACCTTGTGACACAGTTGTGTGGTTTCCTCAATGTGTGGCCTGTCCACTTCCAGAGCTTCTTCCTGATTTCTTCCTCCTCTGGAATCTGGTTTGCTCTCTCCCATAGTGGGTTGTTACTGATAGTGTCTGAACAACGGATCAGAACTATATTGCGTAGACAGCTGTTAATAAACACCTGTATCTTCCGGATGATGGCTTTCGTAGTTCTCCAAGTTTCTGCCCCATACAGTAGAACTGATTTGACATTTGTATTGGAAATTTTGACCTTGGTGTTGGTTGACACTTGTTTTGAGTTCCAGATGTTCTACAGTTGTAAATATGCTGCTCTTGCTTTGTCGATCTGCACCTTCATGTCTGCATCTGATCCGCCGTGTTCATCAATGATGCTGTCCAGATATGTATTAGTTTTTACATCTTCCAAATCTTCTCCGTCAATTGTGATTCGATTGTTGCATGCTGTATTGTGTCGGAGAATTTTGCTTTTGCGGTGCCAGTCGGCGTGGTGTTGACGTGAATGGAGTCCGCGGGTAACTACTTGGTGTGCCACACGATCGGTCACCGATGAAATCTCCTCGAGTAATTTAGTTAATTTGTGGAATTTCTCGAATAAAGCGTGGAATATATCGTCACGCGAATAAAAGACGTCTAAGATTCGGTACGCATTTGTTTGAGCTTTGAGGCCCATGAATTTGCTGTTCGATGAAGTATCAATTAGCTGCAGCCAACGTGAATCGACTAGCGATTCGTAGTGCTGTAGGAAATCAATATCGAGTATGGCTGTGGGAACATCGGCAATCATGAACGTCGACAGATACTGTCGTCGATTGCCTAGGTTGACCGTGAGTTGTCGTGTACCATAGGTAGGAATGGCTGAGCCATTCGCATCACGTAGTCGAACCGTCGTAGCCTGTGACTTAGTGTTACCAAGAAGTACGACAGAAACATGGGCACCAGTATCTACTAGATAACTAGCGTTCGTGCGATAGTCGTGCACATAAAATAAACGACCAACCTGGGGTAAATGGCCGGCAAGTACGGCCGCCTTTACCCGCCAGCCTTGGAGTTTTCCTCCTTGTATGAGCACGGGGCTCGACAACGGCGGGCACCGGACCCGAAGGAGCGGCGAAACCAGCACCAACCTCCACTCGCTTCCGAAGCCGCCTTTTGGAGTGGCTTGGAAGATGCCTTCGTTGGGCTAGTGGTTACGAATTTACGAGAGAGTGATCTGGCTCGAGGGACATAGGGTTCGGGTATGTCGCAACGGTCTCGAAAGTTAAGACGTGTATGAATACGACCGCCCCCATCACTTTGATCCGGGAAGTGACTAGCGTCCATATCCACGTTCGAACGTGACGTTTAGGCAACTATATAATTTTCTCGGTTGCCGGTCCTTGTCAATATTTTGTTTGCTATAAGGGCCACCTGGTCGAGTGGTGCGTTCTCGAGCAGGGCCGTGATCGTTGGTTGGGTGTGTGCTGGTAACGATTTGAGCCACAATTCTTTAACAATTACGGAATCAGCTGCCGTAGGTCTTGCAAGAGATTGCAGGCGCGTGAGGTGGTGACTCAGCTTAGGATCACCCAGAGGGTGACGTGCTATTAATGTCCCCAACCGTTCCTCTCTCGATGGGAGGAAATGTTTGAGGATCGCCTCCTTGAGACAATCGTAAACGTTAGGCACATTGTGGTTGAGTATCACCTCACGGACAGCGACTATGTGATTCCCTGGTAAAGATTCCAGAGCGTAGGCATATTTTTACAGTTGACTCGTAATGCGGCTGGTCTCGAACTGAGACTCCAGTGCCGCGAACCGAACTTCCGGGTCATGGGGGATAAAAGATACAGGTCTAAAACGGATAACCTGTACATCAGAGTATATTATAATAATACTATTCTTATCGTTATCCGTCATTTCGAGTTGTTACCAGAATGTTAGATATTGAAAAATATCAATATGAAAATGTGCAACAGACGTGGATAGATAAGTAATAGACTCATCGCAATTGGCTTCTTTGGAAGATTTGGCCTCGATTGAAAAGTGTTCGTATTTTTGGGTTCACCAATTCTAATGTAGTGTCGAATCGCGGTTGTCTATGATCACCACTACAAGAAGGTTGCGTACCAGATATCAGAAGGCGATTTGAGGTTGTAGTGAGATATATTTGTTGGCGATCTCGTGGTATCGAAAGAACACTGAGATCGTGCCAAAGGAGTACAAGCGGATTTACTGAGCAGACGTAAGTGCATGTGATAAAAGTAGGTCGCTACACACTATCGACAAATTGCTTTAACTAATCAATTACTCTTGAATATATTTTCATCTTAAACCACGATTGGTTATAACTTATTCTCATTCATTTGTATAGTTTAAAAGAAGCTCGTCAACGTAGTGAATCAGAAATTGTTGAAGAATTAGAAACACAAAAACGTTTAAATAATGAATTTAAAAATCGTTTAGATATTTTACAAAAAGAATTAGATGAGAAAACAACACAATTAATGGAAATACGCGATGAAACAAATGATTATAGAACATCAAGATTTAAATTAGAAACAGAAATTAATCAATTACAAACACAATTAAGTCAAAGAAATTCAGAAGTGACCACTTTACAAATGGAGAAACAATTAGTAAGTTGTGAAATGTTTTGTTTTTGATGTATCAAAATTGAAAATCTCACTGGTCTAGTGGTTAAGCGCTCGTGTGCAAGACTGATAGATCCTGGGTTGGAATCTCGCGAGGCGAAATCGCAGATGTGCCCTGGTGAGTAGTCCTATACTAGGACGAAATGGCCATTCAGTGTTTCCAGGTTTTTCATGGTGGTCTAACTTCAAATGACTCATGATTTCAGCTATTGAAATTAGTAATTTGTTTTTTGTTTTTTTTTGATGTGTCAAAATTGAAAACTGAGGAATTTATTTTCTTTTTCGTTTTACACTTAAATTCCATGAATTACTTATTCGTGGTTATGTCTTACGAAATGATAGGGAGTCATGTTGGTCCGAATTCAACAGACAGCATCAATGTTTTCAAGATTTAAAGTAACCTTCACAGACAAGAGCCAACTAACACAAAACTTAAGTTAAGAGAAATTTCTTGTGGGTAAATCTCCAGTAGTTTATCATTCATAATATACATAATATTGAGTTACTTAGACTAATGGCTACATTGGTGATAAGTCTTGTTAATTGAACGCTATATTCGGTTCCTAAGCTATTCTCGTAACCCCCAAGCTAGAACATCACAGCAACCTGAACACGAAAGAAAAGACGCAAAATATACGAGAAGCACTTTACTCTAAAGGCTCGTTCTAGTACAGAAAATATAGAGTTATAAAGTATTATACATGTCCTTGGGTTTCCCAAAAATTCTGGAATGCTACTAAACATAGTAGTAGTATAGATAATCATCCAATCAGAAACTCTAGATGTGACTTTTCACATTGTTTATGTTTCTACTTAAAATCCAACTGATTGCTGATTGGATAAAATGCTTCTTAGTGTTTTCCTGAGCCTTTTTTGTCTTTTGCGAAAAGTTTTCTGGATCACCCTAACAATGGGATCATGATGAACATTTTGATGACAATACTGTTATTTCGGATACTTCCCTACTCTTTTTTCTATAGTTAAATTCACAACCACTGAGATCCTGGAAGCATTGGATGCCTGTTTCGTCCTATTATGGGATTATTGATCTGGAAATTCAAACAGGTGGACATTTATAACAGATCCCATATATTGATTCATTGTGAATATAATATTACTGATAACAAGATCTTCTTTTTTGTTACCACTAAGAATTCCCAATCAAGAATGTTTCATAGACAGAAAATATTTCCCATGAAATGGGAGTGATACATTCATCACAAAACCCTATAGTATTATTGATTAACTAGAATGAATGAATGAATTAGAGTTCGATTTTCAAAAGTCAAGTAAAAGATTCAGCCTATCCTAACTTTTCGCCTACTTTTATGTCATTACCAAGGTTATTATAAAAAGCAATATAGTTTAGACGAATAATTAGCTTTGTGTTCGTTTAATGAATTAGATTATTTCTTACTGAACTATATTACTTATATGAGTTCAGTTGTACAAATTTAATGATATAAGATAAGATGGACGGTTGCTAGTAGTGGAATCCAGGACGCGTGTTTTGTCATGTTTGGCACTCGTCACCCGGATGTACCTGCATCTGTGTTTATAAAGCTTGTGACCTAAGGCAATATCGAGGCCGCCCACACAGGATGCACATATGTCAATATGAGACTGATCAATTGCAGTCCTAAATAACAATCGGAAGATACAATTAAACAACACCACATGCATTTAAAATTTAATGATATTTGTGTTGAAATATACTATGATTCCTAACTATTTTCAATTATATTTTAAGTGCTCCAGCCTGAAGGTTCCACATTACGGAGTCCTGTAACTTTTCGTTATTTTCAAATATAAATTTCTAATTGAATGTATAATTGAAAATGAAAAGTTCTAGGATTCAGTGATTACTAGTGAAAATCAAGTGGATAATATATTCACCGTAGATAATCATCTATCTGGGTGTTCTTTTGTCAAATGATATCGCCTTTCTCACACATATTTACTTAATTTTAATGACTTACTTACGACTCTAACCTTTAATGGAGCATAGGCTGCCGACCAGCATTCTCCAACTCATTCTGTTCTGGGTCTTCCTCTCCATTTCTATCTGATTGTTGTTCATTCTTCTCATATCTGTCTTCATTTCTCAGCATGATGTGTTCTTTGGTCTTCTTCTTGTCCTTTCGCTTTGAGGATTCCATGTGAGGACTTGCGTTGTGACGCATTTTGTCCAAGTGAATTTAAATTCACCCCATTGCACAAGCAACTGGCTATCAGGACTCAGTAGCTAAGTGGATAACGCGACGGCGTTTGAAGCGAATGGTACTGGGTTCGAGTCCCAGGGTGCACATCAACTCTCTGAGATGTAGGTGCATCCAGCTGACGGGTCCGAAATGGGACGAAACGCGCGTCCTGGATCCCACCACTAGCCACTATCCATCATTGCTTACAAATACACAATATTGTTTCTTTTGTTTTTTGTGTCTTAGTTACAAAAACAAATAACCACTGAATCTGATATGAAATTTTTACAAAGAACAGCAGAATTAGAAGGACAATTAAATCATTATATGGAAAATTCATCTAAACTTCAAACAGAAGTAGATCGTTTATTAAGAACAATTGATACAGAAAAATTTGATAAAGAAAATCAATTAAATGAATTGAAAGAGTAAGTGATTAGTTTTAGATGAGTTTACTGTTATTCATATTACATTCTCTAATCATAAAGATTGAATTACTTACTTACTTACGTCTATTACTCTCAATGGAGCATAGATCGCCGACCAGCATTCTCCAAAACACCATGTCCTGATCCTTCCTTTCTAGTTCTACTCAATTATTGTTCACTCTTCTTCCTCTTGTGTTTCTCATATCTGTCTCCATTTCTCAGCGTAATGTGTTCTCTGATGTTCCTCTTCTCTTTTAGCCTTGAGGATTTCATGTGCGGGCTTGCTTTGTGACGCAGTTGGGTAGTTTCCACAATGTGTGTCCTATTCACTACTCCTAGAGCCCTTCTAGGCCTACTGCTGGTCCCAATGTCAGATAAAAGAGGAGGGTTGAGCATGGGGTTAGCGACCCCATCCTGTAGAAAACTAACTCGCTAAAAGAAACGCTAACCAGAAAAAATAATTCAATGATTGAATTGCTAAGATTTTATTATCGTTCAGAACAATAATGTCATTGTTTATATCCAGTGGAAGTTAACATTTTGATCATTCTATTCAATTCATAAGTAGGTATCATTAGCAAGTTTTAACTTGATGATTTCAAATAAATTAAGCGTTCGGTAGATTGTTATTCATAGAAATAATATCTATGCAATATCCCAATGGGTAGAAGCATTAAAATTTCTGATGTTTCCTGACTAAATGTCAGCAATTTCTTGGAAAAACCTTTTTGTATTATTTTAATTGGCTATTCGTAACTTTTATTTTTTCTAAATATGATCTGAATTAAGGTACCACTAAAAATCAGGAAAAAACAAGACATCCATCTTCATCTAGAATTGAACTCCTCAGCATTGCTCACTGATGACCCAGTTTAGGTATAAAACCCAAGACCTCCAGGATTTCTGGAGATCTCCAAATGTTCTCTGGCGGGGAGTAGTGAGCGTATACTATAAAAGTCTCATATCTGGACAAAAATACCTGTTTATTGCTCTCCTGTTTTCCATGGTACCTCGAATAAGATCAACCTGCGAAGAATACAATCTATAAATTAAATAAGTCTGCAAGAAAATCTCTTCAACTATTACAAGTATCTGTTTACATTTTTCCGGATATTCCTTCATACTGATTTCTAGCCAACTTTTTTCCTTATTTCATTATTACAGAGAACTTCGTGAAGCACAAAATAATTTGAATAATTTAAAACGTAGTCAACAAAATGAACGAAAAAAATCAAGTCAACAACTTGAAGAGTCAAGACAACGTGAAGAGAATGCACAATCTGATAATGAAATATTAAAGGTAGGCGTTGATTTAAGTGTTAATCGTGATAGTTTACACTTTTACTATTTTTTTCGAATAAAATATCTGACATTAGTTTATTGGAGGTGGCCAGTTGAAAATCTTGCTTTGCTTAGATTTCATGATAGTCAACACTTATTTACTAGGTGTGTTTATAATCTTCACTTTATTTATGTTTCTGGCTAAACTTCAATTGACTGCTGATTGGATAAAATGCTTCTTAGTGTTTTCCTGAGCCTTTCTTGTTTTTTTGCGAGAAGTTTTATGGATCACTCCAACAAGTTGACTAATTGGACAACTGTATCTAGTTGTTAAAAACGACTGAAGTATGGCTTCAGTTTCGCTCACGTAATCACTAATACTAAGTTCAATGGTGCTCATTTCATCCTAATTGAGATTACTTATTTAAACCGGTTTGAATTACTTTTTTCTGGTTAGCGGTTTTTTAGCGAGTTAGTTTTCTACGGGATGAAGTGGGGTCGCTAACACCATGCCAAACTCTCCCCCTTTATCTGAGCTTGGGATTGGCAGTAACCCCAGAGAGGCTTCGTGTGGAGTTAATTAAGTGAGATACGGATATGAAAAATACTGTATTTAAAAAACATCTTATCTCAGACATTTATTCATTTGAATAATTTCAATATTCATTTGATAGACAAATGACAAAGAAATTGAACAATCATTTATTTTAAAGGAAATAATGAATTATCATTTATCTAATATAAATCATATCATCAACTTGAAGTTGAAAACGATTGGATCCTTGGAAAATTTCGTATGCCTGTTACTCCTCATGGAAGAGCATAGGCCACACATCAGCACTCTCCATCCAATGCTGTCGTGGGCAATCCTTTACAGCTCTCCCGCCTGTAGCTTTTCTAGAGTTACTGCCATTCCTAAGCCCAGGTAAAGTAGGAGGGTTGGGCATGAGGTCAACAACCCCATTCTGTAGAAGAAATCATGCTAAAAATACGTCAACCAGAATCCTTTGACAACAACAAAATATACTAACCAATATAATAATTCAGATCACAATGTAGCAATACGAATAAATTTTTCGGGCAGAGAAATTCACAATTTTTTAAACATTAGGCTTCAGTCTTAATGTTACTTCATTAAGCCAATTATCATCAGCGTTACGGGTCAATACACAATTTTGTTTTTGTTTGTTGGGGAAGTTAGATCCCCGGAACTCACTTGGGAAAGGACCTGATTTTGTAATTTTATTTAGAAAATTTGAAATTCTTTATTTGATTGATAATAATTCCTAATAAAAAAAGATAAATAATCAACACAATGTTGGTTTCGCTTCATTATTACTTTTCATTTGCAGGGTATTATAACAGAGAAAGATGGAAGAATTCGTGAATTAGAACAAGCTTTGCGCGAAAGTGTACGTTTAACAGCGGAACGTGAAATTTACGCTTCCGGTCGTGATGATGAAACAAGACATTTAGAGCAACAGGTATATTGATTTTTCTTAGTTCTACAGTTTCCTGACTCTAAATAATAGTAATAGTAATAATAATGCTATGATGAGACACTTTTCCATAAAGTGGAACTAACTGCGGATTCATCAAAATACACGAAACCCTGAACAGTTGGTTAGCTTTAGTTCACAGTCTCTGTTACAATACATGTCGACTATTAGTCGAATAACTTCAGATATTGTGACGAACTTATAAGTTTTTTATGCTTCAGACCCCGTTTTTAATTGACCTGAGCTGACTTCACTTTTATCCTTAGGTTAGTCCTCGGGGTATAGTTATATTGTGTTCCATTCACAAAATTCAGAAGTCAAATACAAACTAGGTAGTAATGTATTTTTGCAAGTATGTTTATTCGACAGACCATATGTTTGGTAATCAGACTAGAGAAGGTAAGAGAACATGAAGAGTGTCATTTGGATATGAACATGGGTTCCACACTAATAACAAATCATGACGAAAATTCATCTTGAAGTTACAAGCCAACTAAGTAAAAAAGAGTCCTGATAAAATTAGTAAATAAGGGGTCTGAAGATTGTACAGTTTGTTACTTTCAACTACACTGCTCAAATAGCACTATGATAACGTCTCAGATTGTGAAGCTAAACGATTTGTGTTCGAGTCCCACAGGGAGCATCAGTTTCCTCAAGATGGAAGCTATACCTTGTTGATAAGATTCAGCTAGCAAGAAGTCTAAGTTATATAGGCTATCGTAATAACTATTTCCAACCGCCAATCATATTTACAAACTACATTAAGCAGTAGCAGTTACGTACCCAGAATTATAATAATGAGTTGTAGCTAGTGAGCTTTAATTTCATAAAGCTTATATTTTGCGTCACTAGTGTTAACTAATGATGTCCTTGAAATATCGCAACCTACCTGATGTTGGAAATGTGAATTATTAGATGTTAACTCAATAGTTTAAAAGAGTAACCCGCTTGCTCAGAAACCTAAAGATCCTGAGTATGATCCATGTTGCGGGAGTTAATGGATAAGAAGTTTAGTGCTAAAGTAAAACAGTTGTTCAATCCACCTTGATTATCAGTGGTTTTCTAGCTGAAGTCTGTCAGTGTCATCGACTACAGACAATTTCAACATTGATACTCTAAAAACTGCAAAAATGCAACTGCAAAACAATAAAAATTGATGAGAGTCATGTTAAAAATTGAAAATACGAGAGAGAGAGAGAGTTACATAACTGTCTTAGCAGGTTCCAGTTAAACTTATCTTTTAAATCAACAGTCGTGTTACGAAACCTAGATTGAGCTTAATCTTATTAGAGGACATATACCAAGTAAAAAAAAGTACTTTTCCCTTTCATTTATTTATGCGTCTAATTGTAGGTACGTGAATTACGAAGTAATCTGGAACATTTTCAACGTGAAAGAAATAATCTCTCAGCTCAGTTAGCTTCAGCACAAGAAGAATTAACTGATCGTGAAAATCAACTTAAAACTTTAGAACAAGAATGTGTAAGTTATTTGGTTAACTTCTGTAATGAATTTAATCATGTAACTTTATGATTCATTCTCATTTGTAAACAATCTTATTCTCACTTCCTATTGTTAACATTTCGAACTGATGTGTCTAGAACTTCTATTGCACATTAACTTCCTCTATTTAAATTACCACGTAATGGAAACTGGAGTAGAAACAGACCGGAAGATAGCTAGGTTTCTTTTTACCAATCAATGAAGTCACTGACTTTTGATAGATTGAGACTGCTTTTTTGAATTTTGGCTAACTATCATGATTCGGAATGTTGGATAGAAGTAGCATGATTTTCATTTCTTCTTTCCCTATCTTCTCTTAAATAAAAACGAATTGATTATGATCAATCTTTGTTGATCCTGTCAACAAATATTTCTAAATTATCAAAATCTAAAAATGGTGAATATTTTAGAGAATATGAAGATATATATATCATATATTTAAACACATAAACATTGGTACGGAGGGGCACCGAATGCATATGTGCTACACAAGTCACTTCATTTGTATATGCGCTGTGCTACTATCCAGGTGCTTTTTTTAGGGGACCACATCTGGAGCCTTCGACCTGAAGGCCTAATCCACAAGGCAGTGAAGCAACATCAGGAGATTAAGTCCTATGGTAGCCGGTAGCCAATCATTGGTTCATATGCCATTTATTCCTTCAGGATACTGGAACCCATGTGAATCACTGGTTTGGAATCAGGGTTTCCCAACTCCCTTAGACGGACTCTCGGTGTCCACCGAGCCGGTTAAAGCGACGGACATTCGCTTTTCGTCTTCTCGACTTCGTAAGTAACAGTAATACCTCAAGAAGGCAATTAGTAGGACTTCCCTGGTAGTGATTGTATGCAGTTGGCCACTTGAAAGCATTTCGAGAAGGAAAACTGAATCTCACCACTCTCGGCCGTACCACGGCATTTGGGAGCATTTTATCAATAAAATCTATAAAATACAATTCATTATTTAATAGATAAAACTATATTCCAATATTTATGCTTCCATTGAAACTTAAATCCGTTAGTGATCTCTTCAAATGTCATAGTCATATGGTAAAACGTAAGAATTTTCAACTTTCAAGATAAATTCTGATATTGTCTAATAAAACCAATATTAATCATTAACAACTTGCTTGTGAAAAAGTTGGTCAAAGACTTGTTATTCACAGTCATGGCGCGTACGAAGCAGACTTCCTGTAAGAGTACTGATAAAAAGGAAACAAGAAATCAGTTAGCTACCAGGGCGGCACGTATGGCTTCACCAGCGACTGGTAGTGTTAAGAAACCTCATTGTTATCGTCTTGGAACAGTTGCCCTACGTGAGATTCGTCGTTGCCGAAATTCGACCGAGCTACTCATAAGATAAAAAAACTCACACAAAATAGTTTCTTAACATATTCAAACAATGTAGGATTAAGAAATGAAGCACAATGATGTTAATGATAATGGTAATTTACAAGATCTCAAACATTCATGCGAATACTATAGGGGATAAAACACACGTCCATATATATATGTTAGTGGAGCTTTTCATTTTGACGTAAATTAGATCGGACGATGTTGTTGAAGTGCTCATCACTTTAATTGCCAGGGATCTGACTCCAATTGGATCGTATAAATGTTATTGAAATATACATATCGCTAATCCTCGTATAAAATTATCGACTTAAATCGTGTTAGTGAATAACGGAATTAAATAAGTCAAATATGAGAATGAACCTACATTTTGCATAATCGTTTATCGGAACAGATAATCAGCGAGACGTAGCTAAGGTAGCAAAGAAGAGAGTGCAAAACGAAACGAAATGATGAGCAGTGGAGAAGGCATGTAAACCAACTCGATTTAACCAAGCGTTAATCAATATTTATCGTCACACAAAAATAAGTTACAGATATGTGATGAGTGAGATAAGAAGTGCACAAATATACGCGTATATAAAAACAGTCAGGGTTGATAAGTGAATAATTACTAAGCTCAAAATGTAGCTTAAAAGAAATACATAAACTGGCTTGTCCGGAAGCTAGAATAAGCTATGTCGGCTCGACATAAGACTAGGCACTACAATATATTCTGAAAATAATAACTACAGAATTCATGCCAGTTTACAGAAATGATCAGTTTGCTATGTAAAGAACGGTATTGGGTTCAAGTTCCAGAGTGAACATCAACTCTGGTATGCAAGTACATTCAACTGACGAGTCCCAAATAGGACGAAACGCGCGTCCTAGATTCCACTTCTAGCCACTATCCATCTTTACTGATAATGCTTGTAAAATTAAGGCAATATTGAGGCGATAAGCACAATATACACTTGTATGCCAATAAGAGACTGATCAG
Source organism: Schistosoma guineensis (assembly GCA_944470375.2). Taxonomy (NCBI): domain Eukaryota; kingdom Metazoa; phylum Platyhelminthes; class Trematoda; order Strigeidida; family Schistosomatidae; genus Schistosoma; species Schistosoma guineensis. Next base: position 44,402,081 of record OX103892.1, on the reverse strand, counting down.
TTACATATGGTATTTACAAATTACCCTGGCTTCAGACCCCTTGTCATGTAATTTATCAAAGGCCTTTAGAGATAAATATCCACTGAAATAGAAACTTTATATTTAGTTATTACGTATCTTACAGTAAATCTTTGTTCTTAATCAATAATTTAGTTCCAGAATTATTTACCTGAATTGGAAAAATTGCGACGTTCAAATCATGAAGCCAATTTACGTGTAGCAGCTATGATTAAACTGACACAAGGACGTGAACATACTTTAACTGATCAAGATCGTGCTGCAGTATGTCTCATTTTCAATTGTCTTATTCATTTTTGACGACATGTATATTTATGTAGTCTATACATGTTATTGGTTGACAAGTGGTCTTAATAATAGCGGTGTTCTACATTTTTTTGTATCAAGGATGGATTTTTGTTCTCTGAGCTGAATGGTTTGACTGCTAATTAGCAGTCAAACGCCATGATATCTCCTCACTTATATCAATGCACGTGGACAATTGCGGACACTCATTCGATTGGAAGAACGTAGAAATTTTAGACAGAGGAAATTCCAAAAACACCAGAGTATTTTTAGAAGCCTGGCACTCAGGTCAATCAGCAATCAACAAGTATATTGAAATCAATCCAATTTATCAGCTAATCAGGAAAACCATGCACAAATACAGGAACAAAAATCAAACCAGTAGGAGACACAACCAAAACAAAGAAGTAAACAATGACAAATTTAAGGTAAATAAGAACCAATCAACATCGAGGTGTACAGAACAAGCTGTGAAACGCATATGGAGAAATTCGAACACTTCACTTCTATCTGAAGTTTGTGCTGATGATGTCGTTAAGAAGAACAATGAAAGCTCCACGACCAAACCATCCAGCTGAGAGAACAAAAATCCATCAAAATCATCCACCTGAGCTACAAATCTTCTCCATCAACTCGAGATATTACCACACATGCCTCACAATAGACTTGAGTGACAGTACTACTGTCTTTTTTTTCTATCTATTTGGTTATAAATTTAAGAAAATGTTTTTGATCATCAGTGAATCTATCTTCGATGTGTTTTCTAAGTGAAGTGTATCTTTAGTGAAAGGCTACCGTACAGTGAAATTTGAAGTTAATTAACCAATTAAAAACAACAGGAATATATTGCTACGTTAAGTTGTGGTTGTGGAGGTAGTAGGAAAAAAACCCTGAATTTAGGCTTTATGTTATTTGGTACACTACACCATACATCCCAATATACATGTGATGTTGAGTCACTTAGACTATTGGTCACATTGTAACTAGATCAAATAGAATTAGACAAGTATTAAGAAGAACTTGATACATATGATATTGGTCATAACTAAGTAGTTATCAAGTATGGATTTATTGCCATATCACTTGCAGAACTTAATTATATATCAGATTTTAAAGTATCTATGCAGTTTCTTTAGTCTTTCATACTCATAATCTTTTTCGTACGAAATCATGTTCATTTAAGGATTATACAAATACAATCCCAATCAATTTGAAAATGCATTTTTGTCATAGTTATGATGACTGACATTAAACATGGAAAAATATGGGTTAAAAGCGAGACAAATGAAAAGACAATGAATGATGATAGATAAGAGAGGTATATCCTGGAGTTCTAGTGGGAAGTAGTGACCAGTAGAGTTCAACTGGGACAACGGTGGATGTGTCGCTCAATTTGGTGGATTAGTTGAAATTAGACATTAATATCATTGGATACCGACCAGCTCTGTGGTCTATTGGTTAAGCGTTCGCGCGCGAGACTTGTAGGTCCTGGGTTGGAATCTCGCGAGGCGGGATCGCAGATGCGCACTGCCGTTAAGTGCTTCCAGGTTTTCCATGATGGTCTAGCTTCAATTGACTCATGATCTCAACCATTATAATTAATACAAAATTAGATATTACACAGAAATGGTACGAAATATGCGCTGTATATTACTTTGAACGACTTAGTGACTGAATTAATTCAATGGATTTTTCTGCTGAACAATAATAATACTGAATTGAAACGTAATCTTGCGTTTTAGGTCATACTAACACTTCTACAAAGTTCTTTATGAATTGAATGATAATTGGTATTGACTTATTGAGTTTTGTGCAAAACACTGAGAGCTCTTCTTTTGCTCATGGTTTGCTTGAACGGTATAATGTACTTTTGCTGTACACTTTATTCAATACTCCGTAGTGTTCATTAATTTGCTGATTACATATCCTTTGCTCCTTTGAAATTTACATATTATTATTGTTCTACTGTGTGTGAACCATTCTGTACTACCCTGTTTTGCCGAATATTCTATACATGATAAATGAATAAATAATATCAATGTCACATAATGCTTATAGCTTGAAAATTACTTCTCATTAATGTCCTGTTAATTATTTCTTCTTAAATAGTTATCTACCATTCCTCTCTTCCCGAATATATCACTTCATGGAACTTGGTCAGGAATGTCTGGTGGTTTAGAAAATATCGGTGCAACATCTGGTACAGGAAGATCAGGTTATTTGGCACCATATCATACAGGTAGTGGTGGATCATTATCTCCACATTTAGCAGGAAGTGCATTTCAATTCATTGGAAATACTTCATCTAGTGCTGGTATAGGTACAGTTGGTGGTAGGGCATCAGTACCTGGTCAACTGATGTCTAGCCCAGATGTTATTATGTTATCGAGAATGTTACAGGAAAAAGAAAACATGGTAAGTAGTATATATATGGTGCTTCGATAGTGCAATAAGAAGACGAAGATTATCAAGACTATGTGATATATTAGCGCAATACATTTCGAACAATCTAATCACACATTACATTCTTGTTAAGAACATTTTAAAATAAAAGGTCAACTAGACTAGAAATGGAGGGTAAGAGGATACAAGGATAGAACAATGAGAAGACAGAGTTGATCTGAAAAATGTGATGTATTAGCGCTATACATTTCGAACAATCTGGTCACACATATACTTGTCAGGGCATTTTTATATGAAAATTAATAAAGGTCAAACAAATAAAAGTACAATTAAAATAACTAAGGGACTAATTGCTTTAGATACAAGGATAATAGTAATAATAGTAATAATTATAATACTGTGAACACAATTCAAAAACTAATCACTCTGGATAATAAGTCAATTTTACCAGGGTAGGTTTAAGGTAAGAACAAACTGTTTTTGAATACACAAAGGGGGTTTGAATTTTTGTATGGCTAGAGCTTCAATAAACCTTAGTATTTACCTGTTACATTTTTATACAACACCACAAAAACCGAGTTTAGATCAATCTTATGACCTGTTTCAATTATGAGTTTGGCAATAAGGGATGATGGATGTTTATCCTCTGCTCTTATTGTGTCACTTAATTGTATTTGTTTATGCAGCCATTTGGGTACATGTTCACACACCCTAATTTTGAGATCACGATTAATCCTCGTTATGTACGTGTGACTACACACACATTCAAATCGATAAACACAGTGGGATGTGATGCAACCGTTTTCTTGTCTTTTACGTTTTCGATGAAGCATGAACCCTGTTGTTTCCTTGATAATGATCTTTGCTGCCCAATATATCTTGTTAATGACTGATTTAAGCCTTTTTTCAATAAAACGTTATTCGAATCACATCTAAATGGTAGGGTTATGTAGACAGGCTTTCTTTCCGCCAAAGCTATAGTAGGTCTCACTGTACCATGAACTTTCCATCTATTTATGAATTCAAGGGGATAGCCATTTTCCATTATTGTTTTATGTAGCAACTTAACATCATCATTAATGGCGTCATTTGTGTAAATACGATCAAACCTGTTGAGTAGTCACCTTATCAAACTCTATTTGTATTACATAGGGCAATAACTATAATAATTAAGGTATTGACCTATCCAAGTTGGTTTTCTTAAAAAGTGCGCTAATATATGTCATCACATAGTTTTGATAATCTTTGTCTTCTTCATTATTACACTATTGAAATTTATCAAAGAGAGTAATTGCTTTAAACCAAAGCAATTTGATATTGAATAGACGAATTTAATTTGATTGAGATCATGAACCGATTGATTTGAGACCATCATTGAAAACCTGGAAGCACTGGACCGCCGTTTCGTCCTATTGTGGGACTCCTTAGCAGTTTTCTATGGTGGTCTAACATCAATCGGTTCATGATCTCAATCAAAAACTTAACAATCTCCACAACCCCTAAACTGAGAATTTAATTTGATCATTACAACTTGATATTTTTATTCATTTTAGCTTCAACAACATTTGCAAGAATTAACTCGATTAAGATTTCAAAATTCTGAACTTGAAATACGTTTAAAAGCAACACAACGTGAATTAGATACAAAATCGGCTAGATTAAATATACTTGAAACTGCTCATGTAAGTTAATTATTATAGATGTTTTAAATTAGATGCTTTTCTCTAGTTTGAGAAAAAACTCATTAGCATATAGATATATAGTCGAATCAAGGGGATTTTTTAATTTCCTGGATTGATCAGTTAGTTACAACATAGGACTAGGCACATATATGCATCGGTTCAAGTTGCCATACCTCATTAACACAACAAGACGAACACCGGATTCATAGGAGTGGCTAAGTCAACTCACTGCCTTCTCGTGGAGGGGGTGTTGTTTATGAAAATGAGAGGACAAAAAGCGAATGTCCGGCGTTTTAACCGGATTCCAAACTAATGGTGCACATGAGCTCCAGTATCCTGCGGGAACAAATGGCCCATGAACCAATTGTTGGTCACCGGCTTCCATGGGACTGCATCTCCTTACGATGCTCCACTGCCTTGTGGATCAGACCTTCAGGTCGAAGGCTCGGGGAGTGGCCCCCTGAGAAAACCGCCTGCTTCGGTTTGGGCACCCGGGCAGTATCACAGCCCTCACACATATCGAATGAGATTTGTGTGGCGCATATGTATTTGGTGCCTCCTTGTACCAATATCTATGTGTTAAAATAATAATAATAATTAAGTCAATGGTGGTAATATATAAAAGAAAGATTTTATGTAAGGATGTAGTACAGAAAGAAAGATATGAAACGATTTTAATCTCATAATTTAAGGGAAGATAGAAAGTGTATACACCTACGCCATTTTGATCGCTTCTGAGCCATGTTACATAGAATATTCAACCATTAGCTATTATAGTCACGCGGACCCCAGTCAAGGTAGTCTGCATCTACCGACAATGTTAAGACTAGAAGTTAGGGTGGGTAGCTTGCTAGTTTTGAATATTTGTTTGGTTATATGAACTATTTTCTTTTAAAATATTCATGGAAAGATATTTTATGCTGAATATCAAAATACATGATCTTGATTCATGAATGAATAAACAAGAATCTAGGTAGCTATTTGTTTTCGGGACATAAAGAAATTTTAACCTCACTGTTATGTCCTATGGCCCTGCTAATTATCATGTGATAAACTTGCTAATCAGAATACCGACTTCCATTATCTTATCTCTGTGCTAAACCAATTACACGTCAACAAACACTATCAGCCTTGCACCAACTTTGAGTTTTTATTGATTCTCTGTATAGCAACTTCTCCTTTAGATCAACCCAACCCGTTCGGTTCAGAACAAAATTATCAATTTCCACTATGACCTTGACTTTATATGCATTACTCAATGAATCCCAATCATTATATGAGAACATGTAATAAGAAACTTTATAGTTATTCATATGGAACTTTATATAGAATCGATAGTGACTATTCTAACTTTTATCAATATTGATCATACATCAGAGGTAGAATGATACAAATCGATAATTAATAAGTCTTGATTATGTTCAATTAACATTCAATATTAAAGTGTCTACATACATTCATTCATTGAAACTAATGTAATTTCTATTATATTTATTAATTAAATAGTTGAATTCAGCTACTGGAATACATGATTTAGGCACAAGATCACCATCAAGTAATCAATTATCAAAAGAATTAGCAATATTACGTAAAACAAATCAAGAATTAAGTGTAAAGTTTAATCAATTACAAATGGAATTAGATGAACGTTCACGTGGTGGAACATCAACTGTTGGTGCTTACGATAGACTGAAATCATCAGTTGTAAGTTTTTTATTTTGTTATTATTATTAATAATAATAATAATAATAATAATAATAATAATAATAATGATTTTGAGTTGAAGAAAATCCCCAGATGTAAATTATCATTATCATTATGATTATCATGACATGAAAAATGATATTTTGATTGAGATCATGAGGCGATCAATGTTAGGTCACTATTGAAAACCTCGAAGCACTGGATGGCCGTCCTTTTCTAGTATGGGACTCCTCAGCAGTGAGCATTCATAATCCCACACGCGGGATCCGAACTCAGGACCTTCAGTCTCACGTGCAAACACTTGATCTCTAGACCATCAAGCCAACATCCAACATCAACCATTCCATGATATTGCGAGACCATCTTTCATTGTCTTCGGTGAGCAACTGCTTCGCATTCGATACGGTTGAACTCCATATTGTTGTAAGAAATTGCAAAAGGGCAAATTATGCAATCAATTGATAAGATTTTAGAAAGAAGATAATAATATGTTTTCGAATTGTACAGGTTGATTGAGGAAGTGATGAAGAATTTGAGATCGAAACTACAACACAATAACTATTATCTTTTATTGTAAAGCCATTTTTTTATTAACGTTTTAATCTGACAAGTTTCATACAATTCGAAATAATTTCCAGAGTTTTAACTAACAATTAGAATGTTTAGGATAAGATGGGGGTTGGAGGTAGTCAACAGTAAACCATGGACCTAGGTTTCGTGCTACTTGGCACTCATCAGCAAATTGTTCCTGTAATCTTGAGGGAACTGATGCTCCCTGACGGATTCTATCCCGTGTCACCAGCTTAACAATCAGAGACGTTACCACCGGGCTATCCGAGCTGTGACTGACCTCCTGCTGGATTGAGATGTATTTATAATTGATTGATCACTAGGTAATGATGTCCTTCCTGCGTATTAGTTGCTTGGGGTCGTCTATGCGTATTGCTTGATTGTACAACATAGCAATTTAATTTTGTTATCAGTAGTACAAATGTTTAATTTTTGATTTTTTTTATAATGATATATATTTATCACTTATACTTTCAGGGATTACATACAACAGACTTTACAGAAATGGCTACTTTGAGACGAGAACTTGCTTCTGCTAAAGCTGAACGTGAAGTGGAGGTACCTAGTTTTGTTTACTTGTACATGTATCGATCTCTAATTTGATCCAATATTTACTAGTATAGGATTGTGCAGATTGTTGAGTTTCATTGAGATCACGAAATAATCAATGTTAGATTACCACTGATCAATTCATGATCTCAATGATGGAGTACCAAAAATTAAGGAAAAAAACACTATTATCTAGTTTAAAGCAACCAACAAAAGTTCTATTCCTAGGCTTAAATTTTTTTAAGACTCAGTAGTAAAATATAGCTTCGATCTTGTAGTACCTAATAGTAAGTAACTTCATTCATAATATGCTCAGCTAGTTAGTCATCATCAACGAAAAGCATGGTATAGATTTAAGTGATCCCAAGTTGCCCTACCACATTGGCACAAGGAGATAAAATTAGTGAGAGGTGTAGTAAAAATAATCGAAATATCATAGTTTATAATGTTACTTTGAAAGGATGAGAAGTGAAAATATAGGTAAAAGGACAAGGTAAATATGTGTGTATGGAAGAATATTGTAATTCAAGATCGAGAGGATGACATGGAGTAAATACATTTGAGCTACTGTAATTGATCATGAGCCATGACACCCAAAAGTCACAAGTCACTGATAGCAATTAGTTAGTCTGTATTCACGAGCATGGCTCAAACTGACAGTTTGTGAATTTATGTGCTGACTGGAATAAATTAGCATAGAGAAATAACAATGTAATGTTGATAATGCCAACTAAACTGATTAGCATAACAATAATATACTATTTTATGTCATATACCTGGTAAGTAAATTAAAATGTGTTATAAAATTATTCTAAAGTGTTTATGAAATGAACGAACAGAGAGTTGTACTTACAGAACCGATCTTCAACTGACAATTATGTAAATTTTAAAACTGACAATCACATTCTAAGGAAATATGGATAGTGACTAGTAATGAAATCCAGGAAGCACGTTTCGTCCTATTTTGGACTCGTCAGCTGGATGTACCTACATCTCAGAGTTCATGTTCACTGGAACTCAGTACTATTCGCTTCGAAAGATATCGCGTTATCCACTTAGCTACTGAGGCAATACTCTCAGTATGCATATATGCCAGTCCTAATCATCAATGGGAAGATTCAAATAAACAATACCATATGAATTTGACAATCACATTGTCTTAAGCATGCGAACATATATTTTAAGAAATTTGGTTTATTATCTAGATTACATGTTATTCAGTTAATTGAGTGTAAATGTAAGTCAAACATCATTTAAAAGATGAATAATCAAAGATGAAACTAATGATCACAAAGTAACCCATAGATACTCATTTCAATTCATTAAAGCAAAATGAAGGTAGATTATAATCAATAATTGGTTCACCAACTAAAAGCTATTGAAGTCTAAGACTTACTAGAAAGTTATAATCAAAGCTTGGGGTATTGTAACAGTGTATATCTATGATTGTAGATCAGGAAACTTATATTCTACTTTGTAACTTTTCCCCTAATACATAAGCAATTTAATTAGTTAGATACTAAATCAAGCTTTATTTAAGCCAATACGTAAATCGGTAAATAATCCACTCTTTATTGTTATAAGTTCTTTTAAATCTAGTAGTTCTAAAGTATTTAAGCTCCATTCATTATAGATTGAATAATCTCAGTTAGATCACCATTGAAACCTAGAAAGCAATGGGCAGCTGATGTTCCCTCATATTGAACTCTGATAGTATACATCACTGTCTGAACAAGGATTGAGCTAACAACTTTTAGGCAACTCACTAAATAGGTTAACCGTTAGAATGATTAAGGAGATAACTAGACAAACATCCAGTTTTTACAACTGGTGGATCCTAGGTTCGAATCCCGCGAGGTGGGGTCGTGGATGCGCAGTGCTGAGGAGTCCCACAATAAGACGAAACGGCCGTCCAGCGCTTCTAGGTTTTCCATGGTGGTCTAGCTTCAATTGATTCATGATCTCAACTATTGAAATTACTACAATCTCCACAAAACTCCTTCTGATACTAATTTATTAATTAGTCAATATCCTTTCGTTTGTTTTCCTATCATTGAATATAAGGTTGCTAGTTTAAACAGTCAAATGGAATTAATCAAACGAGAACGTGATGATTTTAATGAAAAGTTTAATGAAACAAAATCTGATCTTACAGAGAAAATTCATCAGCTACATACATTGGAAGCTGAAAAAGTAAGAATATATTTGTAATATTAATTTGTTGTAAACCATTTTTAAGGAAGAAAGTAATTTCACAACAATTATGATTTACAGTTGATGGTTAGGAGTAGGAATTCGATTTCACGTTTTCATCACTAACTAACAACAGCTATAATACCAAAATTGTATTTAGCTAAATGGATGAATTAATTTCACACCAAAATCCGAGACTGATTCTTTCCTCCACCAGAATCTAGTTTGTTCTCTCCTACAGTAGATTGTTGCTGATAGTATTCGACCATCGACCGATTTGTCCCTTTCTTTGATTGTTTAATCTGTTTTCTTCAAAATTACACGAATCATTCTCATTTTTTTCCAACCAAAACAGATTCACATTTTATCTGTAAGTATAGGGTGATAATTTAAGAAAGCTCGCGACTTAAGGTAATATCGAGACAATCCTCACAGGATGTAAATATGCCAACAAGAGACTTATCAACTACAGTCCAAAACAACGATGGGAAGTTACAAGTAAACAACACAAAGTGAATTTAGTTAGTTACTTATTTAAAGATTTCCCTAACATAAATCAAAGGCATTTAACATACTTTCTTTTCTTTTTAATAAAGGAAAAACTTATTTCAGAAAAAGATGCTTTACAAAAAAAATATGAATCAGTTTTGAGTCAATTAAGTGAAAAATCGGAAAAACTTAAACAACTCGAACAAGATTGTGTAAGTTCAATATTACTATTTCATTTTTGATTGAGATCATGAATTCATCACTATTAGACAACCATTGGAAACTTGTAAGCACTGGATGACCGTTTCATTCTAGCATGCGACTCCTCAGTAGTGCACTTCCACGATCCTGCTCGTGAGATTCGAAACCAGAACCTTCGGTTTCGAGCACGAACGCTTAACCGCCATACCACTCAGCCCCCATCCAGTGGTGTTAATGTCTAACCTCAGCCAATCCACAAAATTGTGTGACCATCTTCCATTGTACTAAGGTTGATATCTGTTTCTACCTGACATGGATTAGCTTCACTGGTCACGGCTTCTCACTAGAACTTATGTGCTCATATTATAGTAAGTAACTTCCTACAGATGCAATTATAAACTATTCCCTAAACTGTCGAGCACAGAGTCTTAGCTTAGCCAAAGTTAGAATAAATACGCTATTTGGCTTGATTATATTTCTCTGTTTCTAAAATATAAATTCACACTGTTAGTATGGTGTATGCTACTCATATCGACAGATATAAGTAGTATGTTACGCCAATAAGAATGGAAATGCCTGTCGAAAGAAGGTTGAGAAGATTCAACTGAATAAAACAGAACAGGAAAAGTAAAGGAGTTGAGAATTCTGGGAATCATGAAGGAAGTAAAGGACAGTTAATCGAAGATGTGCAAATGAAATATCTAATGTATAGTTTTCACACTTTGTAAAAGGACTCTGTAATTTTACATTAGACAATAAATTGGTTGTCTCCATCTGAGTATTCGTTCATTTCATTAGTATACAAAACAAACTATTAATGCAATCTGTCAAACATGGGAAAAGAGAGATATAAATAACAGAAGAGGTTTTTGTGGATATTCTAGTAATTTCAGTAGTTGAATTCATGAGTCAATTGAAGTTAGACCACCATCAGAAACCTGGAAGCACTGGATGGCCATCTGGTCCTAGTATGGGACATACCAAACACTAACTGGAGAATAATAAAAATAAGTTAACAATCGTAATATCGTTTATTGATAAACATAAAGTTGTGATTATTGAATTAACATAACATAATCTGATAAGGTCATAGAAGGTTGATGTATTGGTAGTCATTTCATGTTGTTAGGTTCCATTGATCAATCATACTTTACACATATGTTATTCATATATAAACAATTAGTACTACAAGGACAAAAATGTTGGATTCACTATTCAAATAGTTTTACACATTATCTTATTCCTACTAATGCTAACTATAGGAAACTCACTATTGAACTTACAGTTTCTAAGTGATATTGTATATCAGAAGGGTTTCGTGGATATTATAGTAATCTCAAGATCATGAGTCAGTTGAAGCTGGACCACCATGGAAAACCTAAAAGCACTGGACGGCTGTTTCGTCCTATTGTGGGACTCCTCAGCACTGCGCATCCACGATCCCGACCCTCGGGGTTCGAACCTAGGACCTTTAGTCTCGTGCGCAAACGCTTAACCTACTGGACCACTGAGCCGGCATTCAATGGTGCTAATGTCTAACCTCAACCAATCCACGAAATTGCGCGACCATCTTCTATTATACTGAGGTAGACACTTGTTTCTACTCGACATAGATTAACTCCACTGGTCACGGCTTCCCACCACCAAATCAATCGGTTCATGAACTCAATCAAAATCTTATCAATCTCCACAACCCCTAAACTGATAATATTAATCGTTGGATGTTGACTTGGTGATCTAAATGCAAAACTTTCTTAGATTTGCTTGAAGGTCTTGAATTCGAACCCTCTATGAAATCGATGATGTGCAATAATAAAAAACCCTTTTATAATAGAATGACATAGCTATAATGTACTTTCTTGTTTTAAATGGTTGCCGAATGTGCATTTGTGAGGTAATGTAGTTAGAGTTTATATGTTTTGAAATTTTCAATCATAAAATAACACAATAATACTGAATCAAGTTTTGAATAATAGACGCTATCAACACACATTATCTATTCTATTGTTTTTATCGGTTGATAATATCTGAATACAACAAACAATTGATCATAATGTTTCAAGACCACTATCCAACACTACATCGATGTTTTTCATGTTCAGTATTTAGATGTGATTGATGTATTTACTTCTGATTGATTTTGTTATTTTCGAACGATGAATAAAGGAATGGTAACTGATAGGAATTATTTATGGACTATTATTAAATATATTCCTATAGGATCATTATTAAGTAACTAGATTATATAAGTGCCACTAACTTCTAGTCTGAGCCATGTTGGTAGATGTACACTACTTGGTTGGGGTCCGCGTGATTATCTTAACCAATGGTTAGAGACTCTTGGTGACATGGCTCAGAATCGATCACAATGGCGTCGGTGTATACACTCTGTGTCTTCCCTTAAACTATGAGATTAAAATCGTTTCATATCTTTCTTTCTACGAACTAATTCTTTCTTCCTATACTATGTCCTTATATACAATCTTTCTTTTATATATTACCACCTCTGAATTAACTTCTTTTATGAATCCGGTGTCCATCTTGTTGTGTTAATGAGATATGGCAACTTGGACCGATGCATATTTGTGCCTGGTCCTACGTTGTAGCTGACTGACTGACTGAACTAGATTATAAATATATCTTTTATCATAAGCATTCATTTGATTTATTGGCTAGTGCAATATGATTTACCGTGACTAACTTATTTCCAGTTTATCAATTACATTATCCCACAATCACAGCCACTTTTCGATTGACTTTGTATAATTATTATTTTTAATTTAATTGTGCGATGACATTTGGTTTGTTTGCATATAAATTACATAACTCTAAAATATACGATTCACAAAATGGAAACTCATATTTGTGTTGTGAACTGAACAGGTTAAATTGGACTAGACGAGAAGTTGCTATACAGAGGGCTAATAAGGAGTCAGAGTTGGCTCAACGTTACTAGTGCTGGTTGATGTGTAATTAGTTTCACACAGCAACGATTTTGTCACTTAATAATTGACATGGTCATAAGTCATAACAGATTTCACACTAACATTTTTGTCTAGCACAACTTCCAAGTAAAAAGTATTTCATATATCGAAATGTTTATAAAATAACAAAAATACCAGAAAAGGTTTTGTGGATATGATAGTAATTTTAGTAGTTGAGATCATGAGTGAATGAACCCTGCTAAGAAGTCCCACAATAGGACGAAATGGCCGTCCAGTGTATCCAGGTTCTCCATGGTGGTCTTCATTCAATCGACTAATGATCTCAACTATTAAAATTACTATGATGTCCACGAAACCTCTTCTGATACTAATCAACATATGTTCACTAGTGGCTAACTTCAAGAGGTATATCCTGGATTTTTAGTGAGAAGCATTGATCAGTGGAGTTCAACCAGGTCTGTTGTGAGATAGTAACTCACTGATAACAATGGTGGATGTGTCGCTCAAATTCGTGGATCGGTCGAAGTTAGACATTAACACCGTTGGATGCTGGCCAGCTCAGTGGTCTAGAGGTTAAGCGTTCGCGCGCGAGACCGATAGACTCTGAATTCGAATCTCGCGAGTCGGAATCGTGGATGCGCACTGCTGAGGAGTTCCACACTAGGACGGAACGGCCCTCCAGTGCCTCCAGGTTTTCCATGATGGTCTAGCATCAATTGACTCATGATTTCAACTAGTGAGATTTCAATAATCTCCACAAAACCCCTTCTGATAATACTTGATATTAGTTTGTCATTCAATACCTGTCATTAGATTATACAATATTCTGTAATATATTCATTTATTAATTTAGGCAAAATCACATATTGAAGAAATAAAAAGATTAAATACTGATCTTGATGATTTGAAACATCATGTTGGTTATTTACAAAATACCATCAAAAACCGTGAAAGCCGTATTGAAACAACTGAAAAAGAATCTGTAAGTCTACATATATTCATATTTATATAAATAGTTTTGTTTCAGTGTAAAATCATTATTATTTAAATACATAAAAAATGCCTTGTTACGAAAGAAGGTGGTAAGAGACAGCTCTCACTCTCGAAATGCTCTCACATGGCCACGTGCATACAGCCACTGACAAGGAAGTTCTACTCACTGCTTTCTCTCACCAGCGGTGTTGTTTACGGCTCGATGGACACGGAGAGTCCATCTAGGGGAGTTGGAAAACCCTGATTCCAAACCAATGGTGTATATGGGCTTTAGTATCCTGAAGGAAAAAAAAGTGGTCTGAGCCAATTATTGGTCACCGACTACCATGGGACTACATCTCCTTACGATGCCCCACTGCCTTTTGGATCAGACCTTTAAGTCAAAGGCTCCGGGTGTGGCCTCCTAAGTAAACTACCTGCTTCGGTTTGGGTACCCGGGTAGTATCCAAGCCTCACACAAATCGAATGATTTATGTGCCCTATACCTATTTGATGCGTACTTGTACCAATGTTTATATGTTTAAATAAAATGAAATAAAAAATATATATAATGAAAAAGAATTCACAGAGCTACGTTTTATAATTAATATAAACTTATCGATAATGTTTATTTGTAATATCAAGTTATTTGATATACATGACAACAGAATATCATCTTGTGTTTGTGATGTATCATTATATTTATTATTCAATGATTGGTTGGTTTTGTAATTGATTGATCGCGGAGTGGTAGGTATGTCAGATCCTACTTAGTGCAGATCGAACCCTATCGACCAAATCGCAATGTGACTACTAGTCTAGGTGTCTTGATATTGTGTGCACTATGTTGAGATAAAATTGTGTTTGGAGATAGTCAACAGGAAACCATGGACCTAGGTTTTTTGCTACTTGTCACTTGTCAGCAAGGTGTTCCTGTAATCTTGAGAGAACTGGTGTGCTACCTGACGGATTCTATCCCGTGTCATCAGCTTCGCAGTCAGAGATGTTACCACCGGGCTATTCCAACCGCAACTGACCTCCTGCTGGACTGAGATGTATTTACAATTGATTGATCACTGTGTGACAATCGCTGTCATGTATGTCAAGTCCATCTTAGTGTAGATCGAATCCTATAGACCAAGTGATAGATCACAATATACTTCTTTTTGTAGAAGAATTGAATCGATCAAATTTGTATGTTATTAGCAGCATCTCTTGATAAACATAGTGGGAGTATCAAACCACACTGACAATAAATTTCAAAACGCTACAGGCGTTTAAGGGATTTCATTTACCTAGAAGAATTGTATGAAAGAACTACCAATAATTAGATACCTGGAAATACTCATCGTCTAACTATGAATTAGTTTCACTGAATAAACATAAGTTGACTTAGAAAAGAAGAAATATGTTCCAGTACTGAGAAAATGAACAAATTTGAAAGAACTAGGAGCTATTTGGATAGTTTCATCCTACTAATAAATTCTCTTAGCCGCTCACATCTATAAACTTTACAATGATGATCACATTCAAAGCCTACATTTATTATATAGAGCATAATACATCTAGATTATTGGCGTGATATAGAGTTTTGTATATTTATAATTTCTTTTATATGAAACTGTAATGTGGAGTTCATCTAAGCTGATTAATTATATTTTCCCCTACTCCCAACAATGTTTGAACTCCATCTCTCATGAGTTCTCTATGAAACTCTATAATTCTGTCTGTGACTTTTTGATGTAGAAGCAAATAGTTTTTTTAACTATTTAGTGTAGTTGCTTAGAAAAGCATTTAAAATGTTTAGTTAAATGTTTTGTATGAAGCTGATACTGGCTATTCCATGCATGCTGCTTTTTCAATTATTGTCCAACTGACCTTATTCTATGATTGGGACTATCTTTAAAACACTAGGTATTGCCTTAATTCAAAAGCGTTATAAACGAAGATGGATAGTGGCTGACGAGTCCCAAACATGACGAAACGCGCGTCCTGAATTCAACTGCTAGCCACTATCCATTTTTGAATGGTGGTTGGAGGTGGTCGACAGAAAACACTGGACCCGAGTTTCGTGCTACTTGGCACTCGGTCGCGGCCCGGATAACTCAGTGGTAGCGTCTCTGACTGTGAAGCTGGATGACACGGGATAGAATCCGTGAGGTAGTACCAGTCCCCTCAAGATTACAGGAACACCTTGCTGACGAGTGCCAAGTAGCACGAAACCTAGGTCCAGCGTTTCCTGTTGACTACCTCCAACCACCATCCTATCTCAACATAGTCCATGCAGTGTCGAGTCACCTAGACTAGTGGCCATATTGGAACTTGGTCGATAGGATTACATCTGCACGAGTAAGGACTTGACACACATGACATTGATCACCAGCCAGTGATCAATCACTTGTGACTATCCATCTTTGCTTATAAAGCTTGTGACCTAAGGCAATGTAGAGGCAATACACACAATATGCACAGATACCAATAAGAGAATGATCAATTGCAGTCCTAAAACAGCAATATGAAGATATAGGCAAACAATACGAAGTAAATTTAAACTTCATCTATTGCACAAGGAACTGGCTATCAGGGCTCAGTAGCCGAATGAATAACGCGATGATATTTGAATCGAACGGTACCGGATTCGATTCCCAGAGTGAACATCAACTTTGAGATGTAGGCACATCCAGCTGACGAGTCCCAGATACGACAAAACGTACATCCTGGATTTCATTGTTAGCCACTATCCATGTTTATCTTTAGAAATAGTTGTTAGTTTTAAGTAATATATTAGGGTTCTATCAATAGAATAGTTGCACATTTACTAAGATTCATTTTATTCTTATTAAATTTGTTTAAAATGATAAATTTACACTTGATTAATGTAATAGAAATTTTCGTACTGCTTCGTTTTTTTGTTCATTTTAAATACAGTTTAAGCTAAGAGATGAATTAACTAATATACGTAAACAATTGACAACTGCTGAAGCAGAGGTAAAGAGTTTACGTGATGATGCAGTTTATAGAGAAGAACGAATTAAGCAAATACAAAATCAATATGTAAGTTATAAACACTTATCACTGAAAATGGGTTTTGTGGAGATTGTAGTAATTTCAACAGTTGAGATCATGATTCAATTGAAGCTAGACCACCATGGAAAACCTGGAAGCACTGGACGGCCCTTTCGTCCTACTATGGGACTCCTTACCAATGCGCATCCATGATCCCGCACCCGTGAGATTTGAACCCAAGACTGACCAGTCTCGCGCCAGGCGCTTAACCAACTAGACGACTTAGCTGGCCGGCATCTAACGGTGTTAATGTCTAACTTCGACCGATCCACGAAATTGGGCGACACATCTACCATTGTCATCAGTGAGTTACTATCTCACAACAAACCTTGTCGAACTCCACTGATCACTGCTTCTCACTAGAACTCCAGAATACACCTCTTGAAGCCAGTCACTATTGAGCACATGTTGATTAGTATCACTCAATATTTAAATAATAAAGGTAGTGACTTACTAATGTATATTGGAACAATGATTGGATAATTATAGGGAATGGATTAAACAGCTTCAATTGTTTTTATATTCAAGAAAACGGTGTATAACATCCTTTTCGATATCCTGTTAGCTTATATATTCGAAGTGATGTTAATTTTAAGTGATTTATTGTTATGAATGATTTCAATGGAATTAGTTGAAACTACATGGCCAAAACTTTGAAGAGAAGAGGAACATCTAAAGATAGATCATAACATGATTTACTCGAATACGTAATTACACGACAATAAGTGTTTTCATCTATCATAACTGATATTGCTTTGTATTATTGGATTGGATTTACACTAAAAACCTTGACCTTGAATGAAATGGCTTAAAATCGTTTGCAATGGCGCAGATGCATCCACTCATTGTGTTCTCCCAAATAATAATCTTAATTCGTCATGTCCCTTTTTTCTTCTTTCCATATTTATTTCACCAGATTATACTCCTTGAATAACATCTTCAAATCCTAATCTTTCCGATTACTGCCTATACTTTTACTACCTTTACCATTATGGGATTTGAATCGACAATTGTATCTGTGTGTTAATGTGGTATGAGCGTTCGCTCATGAGACCGGAGGTCTTGAGTTTGAGTCATGCGTACGGGATCGTGGATGAGCACTGCCGAGTCCCATACTTGGACGAAACGACCATTTGGTGCTTCCAGTTATTCAATAGTGGTCTAGTTTGTATCGACTAATGAATTCAACTATTAAAATTACTACAATCTCTACAAACCGTATTCTGATCTTAATCATTTCTGTCAATAACTATTGTTTTATTTATTTTCCGTAAGTAACATTCAATATGATCAATGCAATAATATATTGTAATTATCAATTTAATTTTTACACACTGCAGACAGAGGAACTGGCACGACTACGTTCTACTAATCAAGAACAAGTAACACGTATTGGACATTTAGAAATGAAACTAGATGAGAAAGGACATCAATTAAAGAGTCAAACAAGTGAAATTGTACGTTTGTCTTTTTGAAAAATCATATCTATTTTGCAGTTGTATTATACAAAAGGATTTTCGTTGTGAAGAACTATTGAGCAATATGAAACACTGTACAGTTGTTTCTTCCTAATATAAAACTTTACAGTAGTGCTCATCAACTAACAGATTATAGATTTAAGAATTCATGATCTTAAGGTGTCTAGGCAAGCGCTGAATTGGGTTAACATTCAATGATTTACATTTCTAATATCAAGAAATCTACTGCTAAAACACTTTAACTAAGAAATCTTAATTAGTGTATGATCAAAACATTTTTGATAGAAGGTTAAACAGAGCAGACGACACTTAAGCAATTGAGAACTTTTAAGCAGTATTGATTGTCTATCTATTTTTGATGAAATCAGTGATGTATAACACTGTGAATGTATAACATCTATGAGTGAACATTTCAGTTGAGTTTCAAATGATAATAATATAGCTACCCAGTTGTTTCGATCAGTGGTTCTTCAATTGATTCTTATCAGAAAGGGTAATTTAATAGTTGAATTCATGAATCATTTGAAGCTTAATCACCATGGAAAACCTGGAACCACTGGATGGCGGTTTCGTCCTATCGTAGGACTCCTCAGTAGTGCGCATCCACGATCCCGTCTTAAGAGATTCGAACTCAGAACTTATCA
This sequence comes from Schistosoma guineensis, assembly GCA_944470375.2. NCBI lineage: Eukaryota > Metazoa > Platyhelminthes > Trematoda > Strigeidida > Schistosomatidae > Schistosoma > Schistosoma guineensis. Next base: position 44,382,882 of record OX103892.1, on the reverse strand, counting down.
GTCTCGAGTGCGAGCGCTTAACCTCTAGACCACTGAGCTGGCTGGCATCCAACGCTGTTAATGTCTAACTTTTAGTTCGTTATAAAGATTTGTTTATATTCTGTACTTAAAAGATGTCTTTATTCATTTATCCGACATTTGAATGTTAGTTCAGTCGACGTGATATGCACTGATTTCAATTCGTGACTGATTGATTCAGTTCTGACATTCGTATGTATACTTTTACATTTCATCTAATTCAGTACAATAACTATGAATTTATAAATGTAAGGTCTGAATAAGTTATATATATGTATATATTGTTTGGAAATCTTTTGTTTTATGTAAAGCGTTGTCAAGCTGATGAAATTACTCGTCTACAGTCTACAATCGAAGAAACCAATAATCGATTATCAGTTAATCAGAAACGTGCAGAAGAACGTGAAATGAGATTAAGAAAACTTGAAAATGAAAATGTAAGTCTGTTAATTCATCATAACTGATTGTACATGGTTGTAGACTTTATTCTTTATCATTTATTTATTTCAACACATAGATATTGGTACAAGGAGGCACCGAATACATATGCGCCACACAAATCTCATTTGATATGTGTGAGGGCTGTGATACTGCCCGGGTGCCCAAACCGAAGCAGGTGGTTTTCTTAGTGGGCCACACCCGGAGCCTTCGACCTGAAAGTCCGATCCACAAGGCAGTGGAGCATCGTAAGGAGATGCAGTTCCATGGTAGCCGGTGACGAACAATAGGTTCATATACCATTTGTTCCTTCAGGATACTGGAGCCCATGTGCGCCATTGGTTTGGAATCAGGGTTTTCCAACTCCCCTTAGTGGACCCTCCATGTCCACCAACCCGGTTAAAGCATCGGACGTTCACTTTTCGTCCTCTCAATTTCGTAAACAACAACCCCGCCACAGGAAGGCAGTGAGTAGGACATTCCTGACGGAGGCTATATACGCGTGGCCATGTGAGAGCATTTGGAGAGGGAGAGCGGACTCTCACCACTCTCGGCCGTACCAGGGAATTTGGAGCCGTAGACTTTATTCTCTAGTAATTGACTTCACTTTTTTATTATTTACATCAATTTACAACTTATTCAGTAACTTTTGTTTAGTCTGAAACTATAAGGTTTGTTTCTATAGCATTATTAGTGATGTTTAAGGTGACAGATTCCGTATTCATCTGCTGTTACGAACATTCACACGTGTGGTTGATAAACTAATCAATACATAGTCTTTCAACTAAACGTGATTGAACACACATTAGTAACTAGCTTAGGGATATTTTAACAAGGTTCTACTATGAAATGTCATGATTAGTAGTTAGTAAATTTCATTTACTCACATAAAAGATTATATGATGTCTCATTACATGCAAAACAGTTTCGTACAGCTATCCAATGTTCCTTAGTTTTCAATTATTTTGCAATGTATAACTGACATGAATTCACCCTTTTGTACCCTAATTAACATAAAAATTTGTTTTTTTAAGTTCATTTATGATGAGTTTACTTATGACAATAATGCTAATGACACATTCACTTAACCAATAAGTCCGCTAGTGATCTTGACACTCATAGACTCAAGTAACTTATTCCTGGATCTCATCACCTTCATAAGAAGACGAGTAAAGGTATCTAATTTATTCTGTTTTTTTTTTCTAATTCAAAGGATACAATCGATCACAATGAACCATAAATTATAAATCATAATCTATACATAAGTAAATTACTTGTGTTACTATACTCAATAGTTCATAATTAATCAACTATAGTCAATGGCCAATAATATGTATACCCATAGCTAATGAGTTAAATAATTAATGAATCCATAATAGAATCATATATAGTAGTAATCCAAATACCGCTTTCCCATTCATTTATTCATTCATATAGAACAATATTAATCTATGAAGGAAACTAGTCATGGATTGTTTACGGATTCACCGAACAGAATATATAGTAATAAGGTATATATAACAAATGAGAAATATCACATTGAATCAGTAATAGTACAATTAATCATTAAAATATTCTCAGTATAGGGGTTGTGGAGATTATTAAGTGTTTGATTGAGATCATGACCCAATTGATGTTAGACCACCGTTGGAAACCTGAAAGCACTGGACGGCAATTTTGTCCTATTGTGGGACTCCTCAGCAGTGCGCATCCACGATCCCTTTTGTGGGATTTGAACCCAGGGCCTCCGGTCTCGCGCACGAACGCTTATGTATATGTATATGTATATTTTTATTAGTTATTTATAGGATATTACAAACTCAGTGTTTTGTTCTGTGAACTGGACGGTTTGGTTGTAGAGATTTATTCGTTCTTCTGAACGACAATCATCAACACAAAATTCACATAGACATGAAATATTCGAACTTCTTTACATGTGCTTCACAGCGTATCCTGTACACCTCGGTGTTCATTAGTTCTTGTTGACCTTGAACTTGTCATTGTTTACTTCTTTGTTTCGGTTATATCTCTCATTGGTTTGATTTTCGGTCCTATATTTGTGCATAATTTCCCTGATTACTTGATAAGTTGGATCGATTTCAATGTGGTTGTTGATTGCTGATTGACCTGAATGTTAAGCTTCTAGAAATTCTCTCATGTTTTTGAAGTTACCTGTATTCAACATTTCCACACTTTTCCAGTCGAATGTGTGTCCGTAGTTGTCATGGCATTTAACTACTAATTGATGTTCATCATGCAGGTGAAGATAAAGAGGATGTCCACTTCGTAGTTGGCACCATTTATTTTGTAGAGATGTACAGGACAAGCTGTGAACTACATGTGGAGAAATTTGAACACTTCACTTCTACTTGAAGTTTGTATTGATGATGTCGTTTAGAAGAACGACGTAAGCTCCACGACCAAACCATCTAGCTCAGAGGAAAAAACTCCATCCAAATCATTCGCCTGAAGTACAAATCTTCTCCACCATTACAAACTCTGTTCCTCATATACGGCGAGACTATAATTTATGGACGAACCAATCAGAAATAAAATAACGAATCATTAGTTTTGGCGCGAAATCCATTCATACATTTGGCTTAATAGAGATTTGGCATTATACCTGATATCGGTTCGCGTAGAAAACCCTAAATCTGATTTTTAAACTTAACCACCAACTGTAGATGTAAATTCTAACTGGTTTATTACCTTCATTCAGTCCTAATCAGTAGGTGTCTATTCTCAGGGTCACTTCACCGTTGCTCAAAGGTCGTCCATAAATTATAGTCTCACCGTTTCATCTTTATGTTACGTAATCTAATGTAGTTTATTTAACATGAACCAACTTTATTCATTTGAATTTAATCCATACTATTTGTAGAACAATCAGTTGAATGGAATTCATCGCTCTACATCAAATACATTGACTAGGATTTGATAGCGTGGACAGGACAACACTATGGAAGTTTCTTCGACACTACGGCGTGCCTCAGAAGATAGTCAATATCATAAAGAACTCATATGATGGATTACACTGCAAAATCGTGCGTGGAGGACACTTGACAAAGTCGTTCAAAGTGAAGACCGGTGTTAGGCAAGGTTGCTTACTCTCACCCTTTCTCTTTCTCCTGGTGATCGACTGGATCATGAAGACGTCAACGTCTGAAGGGAAGCGCGGGATACAATGGACATCTAAGATGCAGTTGGATGATCTAGACTTCTCAGATGATCTAGCCCTTCTATCCCAAACGCAACAACAAATGCAGAAGAAGACGAACAGTGTGGCAGCAGCCTCAGCAGCAGTAGGTCTCAACATACACAAACGGAAAAGTAAGATTCTCCGACACAACACAGTATAAAACAATCGAATCACAATTGACGGAGAAGATTTGGAGGATGTTAAAAACTAATACATATCTGGACAGCATCATTGATGAACACGGCGGATCCGATGCAGACATAAAGGCGAAGATCGACAAAGCAAGAGCAGCATATTTATTACTGAAGAACATTTGGTACTCAAAACAACTGTCAACCAACACAAAGGTCAGGATTTTCAATACAAATGTACAGACAGTTCTACTGTATGGGGCGGAAACCTGGAGAAGTACGAAAGCCATCATCCAGAAGATACAAGTGTTTATTAACAATTGTCTACGCAGAATACTTCGGATCCGTTGGCCGGACACTATTAGCAACAACCAACTGTGGGACAGAACAAACCAGATCCCAATGGAGGAAGAAATTAGGAAGAAGCTCTGGAAGTGGATAGGACACACATTGAAGGAAAGCACCCAACTGCGTCACAAAACAAGCCCTCACATAGAGTCCTCAAGGCGTGAGGAGAAGTTGAAGATTAAAGAACAAATTACGTTGAGAAATGGAGACAGATATGAGAGAAATGAACAACAATTGAACAGAACTAGAATGGAAGGCAGAGGACAGAGCGTGTTGAAGAATACTGGTCGGCGACCTATGCTCCATTGGAGGTCATAGGAGTACGTAATAAGTAAGTACTGTCTGAACGAAAAGATCTGAGGTTGACTGGATCCTGTTCTATATCGACTGAAAGTTGAGTGTTTTGACTATCATCTAAAACTGTTATACTATTCTACAAGGTTTCTTGTTACTGTACATAATTTATTAGTATAGGAGGAAAAGATCAGTTTGCATAGAACAAAATTGTAAAGAGTGTTTTTGTAAACTAGTCAATGTTTTTTTCCATTTTTTTTGTGACAGCATGATTTATTAGATGAAATTCATGGTCTACGTAAAGGTAACACAGAGTTGGAGAGTCAAATTGATAGTTTAAGACAACGTTTATTGGATAGACAAGAATCAACAGAATCTGTTACTGGAGTACCATTAACATCTACTAGAATATATCAAGTAAGTAAAATAGTTGTGAATCATTTAAACATTGTTTTTTGTTTTGGCTATATGTATTACAATTGTAGTAAATAATTATTTGAAATGCAGTGATCATTCACCGATTAAAGCTATAGTCAGAATCAAATCATATACTTTAATTTGATACAGAAAAGTTGAACTCGTCGGATAGTTTCCATGGCTTGTTGATATGAAGAACTACAATTGATCAGACTCTATTAGCAAATGTCCATCCTAAGCGTATTATCTAGGTCTTATAATTTTGTCACAAGTTTTTATCAAAGTTAAATAGTTGCTAGTAGTGGAATTCAGAATGCACATTTCGTCCTGGTTGGCACTTCACAGCTTGATGTACCAGAATCTTAGTGTTGATAATAATATTGAAACCTTAAATTAGTACATTTTACTTTAAATTTCAATATTTTATTCTCTGACCTACAGAGTCTAAGTAGTCACCAGTTGATGTGATAGATTTAAGCGCGTTGTAGCTTGAAGCGAGTAGTACTGAGCTTGATTTTAAATGTAAATAACAACAATGGGATACTGTCATATCCAGTTGACAAGTTCTAAGTAGGACAATATGCTCGTGATAAATTCCATCGGTAATTCTAATCAAATTTTATTTTAAATTAAATCTATGTTCTTGTTGCAGCTTTTGGTTAGGTCTATTATGTTTACGTTGCTAACGGATATAAGAGTAGCAGATGTATATTATTTATTTATTTGTTGTTATTTACTGTCAATATTCTAGATAACTGAATTCAATCTCATCTACTCATATTGTAGAGGCTAGTACCCCCTATATCTGACTCCAATAAATAGTATCCCGTTAACTGAGTATATATACATGATGTGATTGAATCTTTGTTTCCATCAATTATGTACCGATTTGTCACTAAACATATCACTAACGCTGATGAGTTTAAATGATTTGAATTATTTTTTTTTTGTTTAGCGTTTTTTTAGCGAGTTTGTTTTCTACGGGATGGGGTCGCAAACCCCATGCCCAACCTTGGGGTATGGGACCGGCATTAGCTCTAGAAGAGCTACAGGCAAAGTTAACTCTGATCTGTACTCATTCAATTTAAAGTTCTTTGGTAAATTAAGGATTTTTCTCAAGGGTTCTTAGATTCTTTCTAATCACACAGTCCACTGACTACTGTGAGCATCTTAGTTGTACAAGAAAGTGATTGAGACTCTACATGCTTTTTGGGAATGGCTCTAACTGCTATATTCGTTTGATTATTAATGAAGGCATTTTATTCCTTCAGAATGGTATGTATCCCTTGTCTATTAATGCTAACTAGCACTGGACCTAAAAAATATATCTTATAGCTTGAAAAATAATTCTTCACATTATTCAGCGTATCTGACTGTGTTACCGAAAGTAACTAGAGCACTGGACTAGAATACGCTGTTTTACATTTTACAACTTTATTCTCCTGTTTACAAAACTCAACTACAAACTTTATGTCTTTAGTTATAACGTAGTGAATCTTACCAACACTTCATCATTAAAAGTGTTTTCGAATCATTCATCTTTTTTTGTTTACTTAATATTAGCCAAGTATGGGATTGTCTACAACCTCCAGTCAAGAATTAGACAGATTACGTAAACAGTATACTGAAATGAAAATATCTTGTGAACAAGCACAAAAATCATTTGAAGAAACTCAAATACAAGTGGGTTTAAATTGAACCTCTCTCTTTTTGTTTATTTATTTATTTATAAAAGGGAAGATCGATGATGTCATCAGAACAGATTAAGTTTGTTTTATTACTACTGCAAAATCACCAGCATAGATGATCTATGTCGAATGATTGGGGGCCTATTAAAATAAGACGGGAATGGTATGACAAATCAGCTAACGTCGAAGTCATACCTCACGGTCAGCACCTTATGTGGGTTGTCCCATCGACGTATCGAGATACTACTGATGCTTTGAAGACTGTACAACACAAAGGACATTATTACAGAAATATATTAGTTAAAGTAGATACAAACGAAAGTAAGACCACCGCCGAATGAGCCAGTTCATGGCATACGATTAACTGATGCGCATTGGTTGTCCTTGACCTTGACGAGGATCGATGATTTGTTCGATATTCAGCGACCCGACTGCCGGATGATTCAGCTAGGACTCAATGACATTTCATTGGCCCTAGACTACTGATAAATATATAAGTAGTAAAGTATCACTTTAAAATATCAATTTAAATTTAAGTTTCTAGACGGAAAATGCTTATAGCCTCAGAAATTAATATAGAAATGAGTCTGTTACTTCAGTTTCTTATAGAATTACTAATTATTTACTGAAACATAAATGAATAGCACAACTTTACCAACTATTCTGTAATAGGATCTTATTTGTGTTCAACATTGTGTACTACTGAGTTTTGTTACTCCATAATGGAAAACTCTTCAGTACGCTTTTAGTCTTAAGGCTAAGTTTATGGCAAACAAAGGGCTAAACGATGATCAATTTTAATCAACTAAGCAATCGATTGTTATAACTTACCTTGGTAGTTGCTTTCCAATATACTTACACTGAAATGATCTCTACCGTTTAGATCATTCTTCTTCGTGCAAATAAGCAATAATACGATACATTTTTAAGTTACTCTTTATTAAACTAAACTATCCAACACTTGAAGGATGTTTTCTGCACTGAGATACATTAGATTTACAGCGATTAAAAAGTAGAAACCAATGAATGAATCTTTTGCCGCATTGAAATGCTTTAAAATGAATTTTCAATGTTCTATCCAAAAGTAATGACATGTATCCTTTAACAATGTTAAAAGTAAGAAAATAATCTTATTAACCATTAGCTATCTACTTAGTAACTAGATAGTAAACTGAAAAGAAAAGATCCTCAGTTTGAACGTGTGTGATCGTTTTAATGTATACTGTCAAAAATTTTCAAAATTAAATACAACAATCACTCAATGTAAGCAGAGATGATGGTGGCTAGCAATGGAATTTCAGGGCTCTGAATGTACCAGCATCCCAAAGTTGATCTTCCCTCCATGACTAGAACCCAGTACTGTTTGCTTTGAAAGCTATCGTGATATTCAATTAGCGACTAATTGACTTAAGGCACTATCGAAGCAATTCACACAGGATGTACATATGCCAACAAGAGACTGATCGATTGCAGACCTAAATATCAATGGTAAGATTCAAGTAAACAATACCAAGTGAATTTAAACTTTATCCCATCGCAAAAGCAATTAGCTATCAGAACTCAGTAGCTAAGTGAATAACGCGATGGCGTTTGGAGCGAATGATACTGGGTTCGAGTCCCAGAGTAAATATCAACTCCGAGATGTAGGTGTATCCAGCCGACGAGTCTGAAATAGGACGAAACGCGCATTCTGGATTCTACTACTAGCCACTATTCATCTTTGCTTAGAATGCTTGTGAATAAGGCAATATTGAGGCAATACGTACAGTTTGTACATCTACTCATAAGTGACTCATCAATTGTAGTCCTAAACATCAATGGGAAGATTCGAACAAACAATATATTTAATGTCAGAAAGGGTTTTGTGGAAGTTTTTTAGTAATTTTATAGTTGAATTCATAAGTCAATTGAAGCTAGATCACCATGGAAACACATGGAAGCACTGGACGTGATCATAGATAGGTAATACTGTGGAGTCTCATACTAAGATGAAACCGCCGTCCTGTGTTTTCAGGTTTTCCATGGTGACTTATGTAATAGTTGATATATATCTATATATTACTTAATTCTCTAAAACAATAATTGTTAGTATGATCAAATGAAAACTCAATATGATCATTTACAAGTACAATATGAACAAGAAAACGAAAAATGTAAAAAATTAGAAGAACAATTACGAAATAAAATCAATGAATTAAATGAACAAATTTCTGATACGGTAAATATCTTCTTTCTCTTTTGTTCTTTCTTTTTTCTTTCTCTTTTAATTATTATTGATTATTATATATTTATTAAAAGGGGTTTTTGTGGTGATTGTAGAAATTTCACTGATTGAAATCATGAGTCAATTGAAGCTAGACCACCATGGAAAACCTGCAAGCACTGCTCACTAATGTCTGGCTTCAACAGGTATTTCTTGGAGTTCTAGCCAGAAGCCGTTACCAGTGGAGTTCAACCAGGTCTGTTGTGAGATATCAACTCACTGAAGACAATGATGTACGGTGGCACAACTTCGTGAATTGGTTGAAGTTAGACATTAACACCGTTGGATGCCGGCCAGCTCATTTGTCTAGTTGGTTAAGCGCCTGGCTCGAGATTAATAGACCCTGGGCTCGGATCTCGCGGGGTTCGGGATCGTGGATGTGCGCTGCTGAGGAGTCCCATACTAGGACGAAACGGCCGTCCAGTGCTTCCAGGTTTTCCATGGTGGTCTAGCTTCAATTGACTCATGATTTCAATCAGTAATATATATTTCAATTATTTTTCAATGGTCAAACGAATTGTGAAATGTTTTATAAAACTCTATCAATTTAATTTGAAATGATCTATAATTTGAGTAAACATTTTTTCTTAGAGTTTTGTTTTCTGAGATGGATGATTTGGTTGTGAAGATATAAAGTTCTTCTGAACAACATCATGATATGGTTCAGCTTTCATCATTCTTCTTTACTTCAGGTAGAAGTAAAATATTCGAATTTCTTCACATATGATTCACAGTTTGGCCAAAGGATGAAATGATAAAAGAAGACAAAACACTACATTGGACAAAACGGATGCTATATTTATCTTCACCTCCATGATGAACATCAATTAGTAGTTAAATGCCATGACAACTACGGACACACATTCGACTAGAAAAAATTGGAAATGTTGAATACAGGTAACTTCAAAAACATGAGAGAATTTCTAGAAGCTTAACATTCAGGTCAATCAGAAATCAACAACCACATTGAAATCCATCCAATTTATCAAGTAATCAGGGAAATTATGCACAAATATAGGACCGAAAATCAAACCAATGAGAGATATAACCAAAACAAAGAAGTAAACAATGACAAGTTCAAGGTCAGCAAGAACTAATGAACACCGAGGTGTACAGGATACGCTGTGAAGCACATGTGAAGAAGTTCGAATATTTCATGTCTATGTGAATTTTGTGTTGATGATTGTCGTTCAGAAGAACGATTAAATCTCTACAACCAAGCCATTCATCTCAGAGAACTAAACTCCATCAAGATCATCTATCTGAGCTACAAATCTTCTTCATCATCTTGAGTAACCATCTTGGTTGATTTAAAAATGAATATCAGTAAAACTCTAATTAAGATTAGACAAGAAAAAGAACTTTCGCTTTCGAGACCGAATGTCCTAGGTTCGAGTCCCACGCACGTCATCGTGAATGTGCACTTCTGAGAAACCCTGCGCTAGAACATTGATCGGTTCATTATCTTAAATAAAACTCAATAATCTCCACTACTCTATACAGAGTTAAAAGACATAATGTTGTATTTATTATTGACAATATGAAATCATCTTTAGTTTGATCAATTCTTATAGTGGTTATTAGACATTTGTAATTTTCCATAGCGTACATTTTATGATTCACAACCTATTCAACGTTGTTTGTATGATTTCTTGAAGTTGTTTTCCTACATCTTTATATCTTTGGTACAATAAAACAATCCATATTTGAACTATTTATTTAAGTAAATTACATTCTAATGAATTAATAATGTATTACACATCAAATAGAGTTCACACTAACACCACAGAAGATATTTAAGGTCGTTTGAAGTAATACTTCTAGATGTACAAACTCTTTCAAAGAAGAATATATTTTAGTCATATAAATAAGTTTGTTTACTCAATGTTTTCAGATTCTAAAGTGAATAAACGGAATTCCAGTTGTTGGACGTTCATTGATTACACAAAAAATACATGTTTATTGTAAATTTTGTACTTTTGAATCGTGAATTCCATAAAGTTGAATTAAAATACCTAGCCTTAGCCATGTTTGTAGATGCAGACTACTTGGCTGAGGTCCTCGTGACTATCATAACCAATGGTTGGAGACTCTGGGTGAAATGGCTCAGAATCGATCACAATGGTGTAGGTTTATACATTGTCTGTCTTCCCTTAAACTATGAGATTAAAATCGCTTCACAACTTTCTTTCTACGAACTAATTCTTTCTTCCTGTACTATATCCTTATATGTAATCTTTCTTTTATATATTACCACCATTGAATTAACTACTTCTATGAATCCGATGTTCATCTTGTTCTGATAATGAGGTACGGCATTTTGAACCAATGCATATATGTGTCTGGTCCTACATTTACTGATTGACTGATAATAGCGAGCCAACCACAAACATACAAACTATTTCAAGGTTACGGCATATGCTTGTCTATCAGAACAGTATGTTCCCTACAAGTGATTAAACAAATTAAGAGTTTAATTTAATGTTCTCATCACAAAATCGCACTAGTTATCATACAAGAACACTTTGTAGCTATATAGAGTAATCTCTTAAACAAAAATTCGAAAAGCTAACTTAAATTCTTATCACAAATCATTTATCCATTTGTATTGTATTTTGTTAGTTGAACGGGTTAAAAGTTGTCAAGGTTACCTGAAGTCACTTAAACCCATCTTCGTAGTTCAGCCTCACTATTCGTTCTTCCATACGTAAACACCGATTACTGATTGATTGAAACGGTGTTCGTCATTACAATGTACTTTAGACGCTAAACTTAATCAAATCTGGGACGATAAACTTCAATGATGGCTACATTTAAATCCCAATATAATATTTATACTGATTGATGATTTTATCTAATTGTATGCTTTTTAAATTTATATTTTATTGATCTTTAGCGTACCTCAAGCCAACCTCCTCATCAGTTGACGTTAAAAATTGAAGAACTTCATAAAGAACTGGAACGTAAGGAAGCTCAGGTGAATGTTTATTAATTTGTATTTTTGTTTGTTTCAAGTATTTTCATTTGTTGTAATCGCTTTTTTATGAAGCAGCTCAATAGATACCGACTCAATGAAATACTTAAAATACTTCCAAATATATGGTGAAAAGACGGAGTTGATAAAACGCCTCTTGAGTAATCAAGTCCTACATTGATTTTATTAATGATTTTCAAATCAACTCGGTTTTCCTGTCACTTTTAATGAATTAGTTGTCAATTTTCTTTAATCTGTAAGTTAAACCTCTAATATTAGACAGTTAGGGAAAATTAACAGAAAGCAATAAGCAACAATCTACTTGGGAGAGAACAATGCAGATCCCAACAGAGGAAGAAATCAGGAAGAAGAGCTAGGAGTGGATAGGACACACATTGAGAAAAGCACCGAACTGCGTCACCAGGCATGTCCTCACTTGGAATCCTCAAGGTCAAAGGAGAAGTTGAAGACCAAAGAAAACATCACGTCGAGAAACGAAGACAGATAGAAGAAGAATGAACAAGAATTGGATGGAACTAGAAAGAAAGGCTGAGGACAGCGTGTGTTGAAGAATGCTGGTTGGCAGCCTATGCTCCATTAGGAGTCACAGGCGTAACTAACTAACTAATAAGCCCGTGTTTTATTCTAGTTGGCTCTCATCAGTAGGGTGTATATGAAATCTTGAACATACTAATGTATCATCACAGAAGATTGGAACAGATGTCACTATTTCGGTCAAGTATTTCCCCATTTATGTATTGTAAACAATCAAATAAGTGATAAATTACGGAACATAGTAATATTATCATTATTTAATATGTTTATGCTGCAACTGACATATGACCTCATAGCTTTTCAATCATAAGGATATGTTCTCATACATGTAGATAATTACATAGAAACTATAGTGTTAACCCTTTTGTTCATCCATTCAAATGAGACCTTTCATAAGAAACTTATCTGAATTGAAAACGCATTATTGGTAATGATTTTAATCTAAATACTGATTCTTATTTAAAAGAATCCAACAGATAGACTTGAGACGGACAACTTTTGATAATCAATTAAAACATTTCTATTGACTGTAGTACAAGTAGTCTATAAGTTTTGTTGTTTTAAATTGTCATGTTGGTAAGTGATAGACATCATCCAGAAGATACAAGTGTTTATTAACATTTGTCAACGCAAAATACTTCGAATCCGTTATTCAGATATTATCAGCAACAACCTACGGTGGGAGAGAACAAACCAGATTGTAGCGGAAGAAAGAAATCAGGAAGAAGCGCAGCAAGTGGATAGGACACAGATTGAGTAAAGCACCAAACTGCGTCACCAGGCGAGCCCTCACATGGAATCCTCAGGGCGTGAGGAGAAGTTGAAGACCAAAGAACACATCATATCGAGAAATGGAGACAGACATGAGACGAACGAATAACAATTGGATAGAACTAGAAAGAAAGGCTGAGAACAGAGTTGGTTGGAGAATACTAGTCGGCGGCCTATGCTCCTTTAGGAGTAACAGGCGTAAGTCAACCTTCGATTAGTACTCCAAATGAAATCATTCCTCACCAAATATAACTTATAAATGGAAATGTATCATAAGTATTTAATAAGATGCTCAAATGTATTATTATTCACTTGAAATTCTTTTATTCATAGATTACATGCTTGAATAAACAGATAGATCGTCAATATACATCATTATCGACTACACCAGATGCACGTCATACTGATTCCACTAATCAACAATTATTAATAGCTGATTTACAAGTTCGTCTTCGTCAAGCTATTGAAGATCGTGATATTGCACGTGAACAATTGACAACTAATTTAGCTAGAGCTGAAACGTCTACACTGGATATACAACAACAATATATGTTGGATAAAGTAAGCATCGATATATATATATATATATATATATATATATATATATATATATATATATATATGTTGATACATTTTTTTAAATAGAAAGTTACTTCATTAAATTTTCAAGGTTATTTTAGGCCAATACCTGAACATATAAATTGGTCTTTCGTATACATTTATTAAGTAATTTAAGTTCCTCGAAGACATTTTGTTGAGGTTGGCTTAATTTGTGAGTTATATTCATCATATACTGATCTCGGTTGAGATTACCGGGATCACATTAGACAATCGTTTCATCATTGTGTGGGACTTTTTGTCAGTGAACATCCAGAACTCTTTAAGCATAAAAATCAAGACAAACTGCAATGTATAGTAAGAAGTCATGACTGACGAAGTTCACATATGTCAAGAATAAAACAGTTGCAATCAATAGAATTGAACAATTGTTAACCAAACTATGGCAATGGCTTTGTTGTGTAAACAATCGCTACAATTCCTAAAAGTTTAGTTTCATTTGAAAATAGTTATCATCACAGGTTGATTTTAGCTGACTAGTCATAGATAAGCAGAGGATTATGATTAGCTGTTTTATCTTAGTGTTAGATAGACTAACAGTAAAATACACTCGTGTTCACATCCGAAATCACAACTAGGACTTTACATTCACATAATGAACCCCTCAAATTTCCTATCACTGTATTATGATTTCTTGGTTCACATATAGAATCGTTTACTTCATGAACCAGTTACATTTGAGTCATTCAGTTTTAGTACAAAATAATCAAAATTATAGGACCTTAGTTAGTCAGTCAGTCAGTCAGTCAGTAACAACGTAGAACTTCGTACGTACGTACATCAGTTCGAGTCGCCACACCACATTAGCACAGAGATGCAGTTGTCGACTCAAATTCCGTAGTGGTAGGGGTAGTAAGAGTATAAGCAGTAATCGGAAACATTAGTTAGTTAGTTACTCAGTTAGTTAGACTGTAACACTAAAGACTTGTTATTATTCTTCAGCCTTGGTATAGAAAATACCGTGAGACTTTAGTTTATCGACGATCTTTGAGCGACACTAGGCTGACCTTGAGAGTATCTACCTAATAACTAGGACTAAATGAAGGTTATAAACTTGTGTGAACAATTCGATTTATGATTCACAGTTGATGGTTAGGGTTAGGAATTACATTTAAGGATTTCATCACTAAATGACATCAGCTATAATGCCAAAACTGTATTTAGCCAAATAGATGAGTGAATTTCGCATCAAACTCCGAGACCTGTTATCTTATACATGATTTGTTCGTCCATAAATTATAGTTTCGCCGAAAATACCATAACATGTTTCGTTATATGTATTTTAATATACTTCTTATAGTGGATGAATTAAGACGTTAATGTGTATCTACTGGTTGTATTTGTTTTGAAAATAGATTCTTTTATCAACTGTCATCAACTTGAGGTTCAGTGATGATAACAAGAAGACATTATCGACCAGTTCTTCATATTTTGCAATAAATAATACAAACTCACAGCAACATAAGATTATTTCATGAAACTTCAGACTTAAGAGTAAACATGTTGACATATAATCACTGCTGGCATTATCAATGACTTCGATCAAATCGAGTTGATTAACTTAACTATGAAGCTATCTTTCTTACAATAGGTCAGAGATGGGTTCATAACCTACTTACTTACGCCTGTTACCTTTCGTCGAGGAGCATGGGCCCGTCCACTAGCATTTTCCAGCCAACCTTGTCCCAGGCAATCCTTTCCAGTAGCTATTTATCCTTTTCATCTTTGCTTCCATTTCCCGATATAGTGTATTCTTTAGCTTTCTTCTTTTCCGTTTGCCGTCAGGATTCCGAATTAGTGTTTGACCTGTGATACAGTTTAGTGATTAGATAGGTTCATTATTCAAGCTAAATATAATCGATATCTAACTGAAACTGTTGTTGTTCCAATATTCAATTCGTAACAATCTAGTACAATTAATGAAAAGACATCATTTCCTTATTTACCTTTTTTCTAGCAAAATTTACAACAACAAATTACAAATTTAACACAATCCGTACAAAATGCTACAAATGAATCAGAACGCTATCAAAGAGAATTCAAACAAGCTAGTTCACGTGTTCAACAACTTAGTCGTCAATTACAAGAAACACAATCAAACTGTGATTCAATTGCTCGACAAAGAGATAGTTTAAGAGATCAATTAGATCAGGTAACATTATTATTATTTCTCTTACATAACTAAATTATTACATTGTATTGTCGGTTATTATGTTAAGCCCATATACCTTATTCTAGGTATCGGATAGCCCATTCTATTCATCCTACTTGAGTCACATCCTGACCTTGTTAATTACTCACTTATCAACATTGACTGTTTTTATATGAACGTATATGTGTGTGTACACTTCTTATCCCATTACTCATCATACGTCTGTAACCTATTTTTGTGTGACTATAAATATTGATTAACTCTTGGTTAATTGGAGTTGGCTTACCCTCCATTTCCACTGCGCGTCGTTTCTCTTCTCTCTATTCCTTTCGCTTCATATACAAAATATATGTATTCAATAATCCATTCTCGTTATTTGACTTATTTAATTCCTTTATTGACTAACGCGATTTAAGTCGATAACTATATAGGAGGATAAGCGGCATATATATTTCGACAACAATCACTCATACGATCTACTTGGAATCAGATCCACGGGCCACTAAAGTGGAGAGCCCATCAACAAACATCGTCCGATCTAAATGACGACAATAAAAAAGTGCCCCACAACATGATGTCTAAGTTATAATGAAACAAGCGTTTAACTTGACAATATGTTAACAACTTTTCAAATATATTGGGATACTACTGTTTGAATTTTATCTTAATCAATTGAAATACAACCTATTTTTAATAGGATCTAAACGAAAGTTGGTCTAAACATGTAAAAAATTACTATATATATTAGCAGACAAAAGGATGCAACTTTTTAAATTCACTTCGTATTGTTTACTTGTATTTTCCTATTGTTATTTAGGACTGTAGTCTCTTACTGGCATATGTGCATGTTGTGTGGATTGCTTCGATATTGCCTTAATTCACAAGCATTATAACGACGCATATTCAGCTGACGAGTCTCAGATAGGACGAAACGTGCGTTCTGAATTCCACTGCTAGCCACTGTCCAGCTCTATTTATAATGCTTGAGAAGTAAGGCAATATCAAGACAATACGCATAGTATGAACATATACCAATAAGGGACTGATCAATTGCAGTCCTAAATATCAATGGGAAGATTCAATTAAACAATACTAAGTTAATTTAAACTTCACTCCATTGCACAAACAGGTGGCTATCAGGACTTGGTGGGTAAGTGAATAACGCGATTGTGTTTGAAGCGAACAGTACTGGATTGGAGTCCCAAAATGAACATGAACTCTGAGATGCAGGTAGATCGGGCTGACGAGTCCGAAGTAGGACGAAATGCGCGTCCTGGATTCCACTGCTGACCACTATCCATCTTTGCTTATGGTACAACCTTTTGTTTAGTTGTATTTCCACCAATGATCCATATCTATTGATAGTTATATGGATAATCAGAAAACTGTAAGAACAATCAAGACAATTTATAAGTTACTTGATAGTAGGATGATAAGTAGGTCAAGACTTAATGTGAGAAAAGGAAATAGATGAAGAGAAATGTATGAAACGTAATAAGAACTTTTAAGCTTCATTCCTCATGATTAATTATATAATATTGTGGTGTGTGTGCTTCTTATATCAACATGAGTAGTATATAACGATGGTCAGGATTAGAATGTCTGGCAACAGAAAATCGAGAAGAAAGGAACGGGAACAGAAAGCAATTATTATGAAAGTGCAAGAACAGTGAAGTCTGAGATGACTGACTGATATTTGCAAAAGAAACAGTGAAGTTTGAGACATTGGATCGACATTTTGCAAATGAAGTATTCTCAGATCATAATAAGATGTTCTGTAATTTTGTATTCAATTACGTTCGACTGTCCCCAGTTATGTTCTCAATCACTACATTATAATTAAATATGATTTGTTTTACAATACTGAAATGAGTATCATTATATTATTTAATTCATTTTAACCAAACAGTTAAAACGTAGTATGGGACGAACTGGTTCAGGTACAGTAACTAATATATTTGGAATAAGTAGTTCAACTAGTGGTATGCGTCCAGCATCTGCTGGTCCAGGAAGTTATGATAATATTCCATTATATGGAACAACACCTGGAACAATTCAACTTTCTAGAGAAATGGATCGTTTACATAGAGAATGTGAACATTTACAAAATCAATTAAGAACTAGTCAAGAATCAGAACAACAAGCTCATAATTTAGTTGATAATTTAAAAAATGATATAAAGAATCTTACAAATGATGTTGAACAATTCAAAGAACAAATTAAAGAATTAGAAAAACAAAAAAATGAATGTAACAATGAATTAGTAAGTTCATTTTTAATTGAAACATTGAGGTTATTTATTATATTTATCTTAATATCAGATAGGTTTTTTTTGTGGAGATTATAGTAGTTCCAATGGTTAAGATCATGAGTCAGTTAAAGCTAGACCAATGATGAATGTGCCGTTCAATTTCGTGGATTAGTTGAAGTTAGACATTAACACCGTTGGATGCTGGCCGGCTCAGTGATCTAGTGGTTAAGTGCTCGCGCGCGAAACCAGTAGGTCTTGGGTTCGAATCTCGCAGGGGGCGAGGTCGTAGATGCGCACTGCTGAGGAGTCCCACAACAGGACGAGACGGCCGTCCAGTGCTTCCAGGTTTTCCATGGTGGTCTGGCTTCAACTGACTCATGGTCTTAACCATTGAAATTACTACAATCTCCACAAAAAAAACCCATCTGATATTAATCAACATATGCTCACTAGTGACTGGCTTCACGAGGTATATCCTGGAGTTCTAGTGAGAAGTAGTGACCAGTGGAGTTCAACCAGGTCTGTTGTGAGATAGTAACTCACTGAAGACAATAGTGAATATATTTATTTTATTTGAACACATAAACAATAATACAAAGAGGCATCAAAATAGATATACGATACATAAATCATTCGATTTTTATGAGGGTTGCGTGCTCAAATCGAAACAAGTGGTCTTCTTAGGAGGCTGTTGTGACTGGAACTTAGATCGATTTTTACCCGTGCCAATTGTTGTGTCCTTGACTGAAAGATTAGAGAGCAGTGTATTATCGATCAGACCAAAGACGCGTAGAACACGTAAGAACGACCTAGAATTCTGATTGACCCTGCTTCCCTGTCTAGCCAAGCCAGTTGAGTCCAGAATGCAAGTCTCAGCCTCTGAGATATGAATCATTGTATTTCAAGCATACTCTGTTTATATACCAATCAAACAGACCACAACGTACCAATAAAATAGAAAATAACATTTGTACAATAATTAGCCAGAAGTGGCTGTGAATGAGGGATAGGCGATTAACAGATAGGGTATAATTCATGAATGGTGAATCGTACGATAGTAGTTCATAGGTCAACATAAAGCTCAGAATAAGAGGGGTACGAATATGAACAGTTTAGTTGCATAACAATTATACGATAAAAATATACTCATAATATTGGTCCATAATTGGATCCCAAAAATTTCCATTCATTATTCTTATCGGGACACAACAGAGGCCACACCTGGAACCTTTGACGTAAAGGTCTAATCCACAAGGTAGTGGAGCAACATCAGGAGATGTAGTTCCATGGTAGCCGGCGACCAATAATTGGTTCATATGCCATTTGCTCCTTCAGGATGGTGGAGCCTATGTGGACCATTGGTTTGGAATCAGGGTTTTTTTAAACTCCCTCCCAGATGGATTCTCCATATCCACCAATTCGGTTAGAGCACCGGACATTCGATTTAGTTCTTTCAACTTCGTAAACAACATCGCTGGTGCGAGAAGGCAGTGAGTAGGACTTCCCTGTTAGTGGTTGTATGCACGAGGCCATATGAGAGCATTTCGAGAGAGTGGCTGACTCTCACTACTCTCGGCCGTATCAGGACATTTGAGGGCTTGGAAAAGCATTCATCTGAAACATTGAGGTTAACCTGAGAAAAAAAACTAAATAAATGGTCAATAATACTATGATGAAGTCATTCTCATTTCTAATTAGGCTAATCCATTTGAATCAGACAGATTAAAAAATGCATTATTACAATGTAATGACATCTGATATCTTTTGAACTTGATACTGTTTAATAAAATGTAGTGAATCTAAATAATAAACGATCTGTGGTGGTCGGTATTCAATATAATCCTTAAACTTCGTATAAAGTTCGTCTTGATAACCATCACTAGATGATGCCCCAACGGTATATTAATTAGAAGGCGAATACGGAGTGTTGATTACGTTTATTATGTGACCACACACAGATATCTAAAATTACAGGTGCGTTAAACAAACATGAAAGAGTTGTGCCGTAAGGCAAACGAGTGAGTCAGCGAATATGAGTACGAGTAAGCGAGTACACTTAAGCGAGAGAGATCAATGAACATGAATAAGATGGACATATATATACATAGTGAAATGAATGAATCATCGAATCAATTTAGGGGTTAGTAGTAAGGCTAGCAGCGTGAATAAATGCGTGGGCAAGAAGCAATGCTCAAGCATACACGTTCATACGCTCTCAACAATAAAAAAGATACAATGTAATAGATAAGTTGTTGTTGTACGGATGACTCAGTTCGTTAATAAGTTAACAAAATGACTTAACCAAATTAAATGTGAACAGACTCAATTGCACTTGAGTTGCTATAGTTCCAATAAGAAATATGTAATATCTACCTCTCAAAAGATTGGCATAATGTTCACCAATTCTCATTGTATGACTTTGTAACCATGATATACAGTTTTTTCATTAGTTGAAAAAATAAATGGGTTGATAGTATGCCACCATGAATGGTTTGAAAGTCTTAGCAGAATATCGTGAAACGAATGAGTGTTTGATGCTGAAGTTGAGTAAACCAGTGAATGATCTTGTCAACTTACATTGATTGTGTTGATTGGGACAGGTGTTGTATTAGCGTAAGCAAAGCTAGAGGTGAATACTTCAAAAATTACTTCTCATCCACTTGCAGCATTTCTTGTTATACATTTATTCAATTTATTTTTATTCAAGCAACTCTATTCGATAAATGCATCATTTTAACCCAATCAGGTATATTGTAACACATGAAATATACTCATCCTCAATCACTCTCGTATTCAACTTTGTATATGTAAGTTACATTACCGTGATGAAACGATAGAACTTATAGAAATTAAATAATGTACTATATTTCATCATCTTTAACATATTGAGATCAAGGTAGTACATCAAATCAAGTTACATAACATGACTATGAGATTAAAATCGCTTCATACCTTTCTTTCTACGGATTAATTCTCTCTTCCTGTACTATATCCTTATATGCAATCTTTCTTTTATATATTACCACCATTGAATTAACCACTTCTATGAATCCGGTGTTCATCTTGTAGTGCTAATGCGGTACGGCAGGTCGGACCGATGCACATATGTACCTGATTCTTCGTTGTAGCTAACTGACTGACTAGCTGACATAACATGAGATTGAGTAGTTCCAGAAAATATAAACTTTTCAGTTGGGATAGACAATATTACCTTTCTAGAAACTCGTGTGATGTAACTGGCAATCGATTGCGGTGATACCAACATAATCATTCGTTATTTCTCTCTTTCTCTGTGTATATGTCTGTCTCCAGAAGGTTCTTGTGAATATAATCGTCTAAATCCCATTCCTAAGTATAGATACACTTTAAAGAATATATATTCTGATTAATGTTTCATCGCCTACTGTATAACAATATATGCACAAAAATATTTATAAATTACATTCATCTTGTTTATGTGATCTTCTTTAGATCAAGACTCAACGTGAACTTCAAACGAAATCGGATGAAGCAAAAGATAAACTGACCCATACACAACAACTGTTGATTGAGAAAACAAGTCAGGTGATTTTTTTCAAAGATTTATAAAACATTTTCTTTTGGTTAGATTATCATCAATTGAAATAACTAACAATCTAATTTATTGTAAATAAAGATTTATTCATTATTCATGTTATCATACATTTAGTTTCCAAGTGGAGTTTTGTTCACTGAGCTGGTTGGTTTGATCATAGAGCTTTCATTGTTCTTTTGAACGACATCATCAGCATAAACTTCAGGTAGGAGTGAAGTGTTCCAATTTCTGCACATATAACTTCCAGTTTGTCCCATAAACCTTGATCTTAACTGGTTATTATTGGCCTTTAACCTGTCATTATACACCTCTTTATTTTGATTGTATCTTTCTTTGGTTTGATTCTTGGTCCATTATTTGTCCATGATTTTTCTGATTGGTTGATAGATTGGATCAATATCAATGTGTTTGTTGATTTCTGAGTGAACTGAGTGCTGAGCTTCTCTGATGCTTTTAGTATTCCCACTATTCAAGATCTTAACATTTTTCCAGTTGAATTTGTGTCCATAGCTGTGAGTTACATGTGGAAAAACTCGAACATTTCAATTCTATGTGAAGTTTGTGCTGATGATATTGTTTGGAAGAACAATGAAAACTCTATGATCAAACCATCGAACCCAGAGAACAAAACTTCATCTAAATCATCCAACTGAGCTACAAATCTTCCCCACCATTTTAACATTTTACTTCTATTTTTTCTGGTTAGCGTTTTTTAGCGAGTTAGTTTTCTACGGGATGGGGTCGCTAACCCTATGCCCAACCCTCCTCCTTTAACCGTGCATGGAACCGGCAGTAGCCCCCGGAGGAACTCTAGGCGGAGTTATTTTACTTCTATACCCATCAATAATTAATTACGTAACACTTTTTACTATATATTACCATAATGATCAATTTCCTATATCTTATTCTAAATCGCTCTTAAAACTACCAATTAAAAAGCTAGAAAGACTAAATGAGCAGCATGCACTACTCTGTAATCATCAGAATTTTAAACCTTGATGACCTTAGTATATATGCAATACGAGACCATGATAGGACATAAATAACAAATCCTAATGTGTATTAAATAGACAAATAGGTTTAATATTAATGTAATGTAATTGTTAAGTGAAAAAAACTATGGAAACAGCTAACAGTTCAGACAGTTGTTTACAATCAGGAAAAATATCTGAATATCATAAGTTATATAATATGATATACCCTTATAGGCCAGGGTAATTTTACATTGGTTTTCAGAAGAACCGGACACCATCTAGAATTTCATGTGACAACCCAAACAGTACGGCTCAATCCTGATTGCATGAGAGCCAGACACTATCCAGGCTAAAAATTTATAATCCGAACAGTACAGCTGAACCCCGCTTCACAGGAGAGTCAGATACCAAATAGGCTCAATCCTGTAGCGCAACCATACGGGTACACAGCACAAAGGTGGAAAATGAATATCATAAACTAACCAAATAATAAATATGTATTGTAAACATATTATTTGATGGTGCTTCCAAAGTTTTCTATTTTGATTTATTTGACCATTTACTGTAGTTCATGAACAACATAACATTCATGATCATAGATCATTTTCAACAACCAGAATATCCACAAAGAACCCCTTTTGATATTAATCAACATATTCTCACTAGTGACTAGCTTCAATAGGTATTTCCTAGAGTTCTAGTGAGAAGCAGTGACTAGTAGATTCCAACTGGGTTTGTTGTGATATAGTAACTCACTGAAGACAATGGTTAATGTGTCGATCAATTTCATGGATTAGTTGAAATTAGACATCAACATTGTTGAGTGCGGGTCAGCTCAGTGGTCTAGAGGTCCTGGGTTGGAATCTTGCGAGACGGAATCGTGGATGCGCACTGTCGAGAAGTCCCAAAGTAGAACAAAACGGCCGTCCAATGCTCACAGCTTTCTAACTTCAATTAACTCATGATCTCATGTATTAGAAAAAAACAGAATAACATTTGATGAATGAACCAGATACTATTAATTCACAATCAACTGTTTCAAATAATACAGATCTTTCTATTAGAAAATAACCTTCATTCGTTTTCTTCTTAGAATTTTCACCTATTAAATGTTTACTCTGTAGTGTGGCGTCGAGTCGCGGTTGACTATGATCACTACTACAGGAAGACTACGTGCCAGTTAACCGATAAGATCCCCTGTAGGCCAAATACCAGAAGGCAGTTGATGGCCGTAGTCGAGATGTATTTATTGACAATCTCGTGGTATCGAAAGAATACCGAGATCGTGCCAGGTTACGAGTGAGGTTACTAAGCGTAACTGATTTCGTGCAAGGTCACAATCAACGAGGAAAGAATGCCTTTTTTTCTGGTTAGCGTTTTTTTAGCGAGTTAGTTTTCTACGGGATCGGGACGCTAACCCCATGCCCAACACTCCTCCTTTATCCGGGCTTCGGACCGGCAGTAGCCCCCGTAGGGACTCCAGGCGGAGTTAAAGAATGTCTTTAGTAAAGTTAAACAAACAAGTACAGTAAAACAATCACTGGTACCAATTGGTTATAATAATTATTATTTTCATTAAACCAATCGCGTTCTCTTGATAAAAATACGTCACTACAACTCTTTCCTGTTTCTTTCTTTTTTTATTGAAAAAAATGCATTTTAGCTTGAAAATGCAGTGAATCAATTGAACAATGTACGGCAATATTGTTCAGAACTTGAACAACGTATCAATGAAATGTCACAACGATTAAATATTGCAGAATCACATGTAAATACATAAGGAAATGTTGTTGTTTTTTTTTCTTTCTTAAAGGTTTTGCATAATGATTTATACTTATATTCATTAAGAGATATATTCGTTAACTGTTAGACAGCTTAGATCATATTAGATAGAATGCGTTTGTACTTTTCAATTGAATCCTACGACAAGTTAGTGATATGATGAGTTTATCGGCAGTAGTGTTTTTGCTATGGTGATGTTTACTGTAGCTTGAGTAATACTACGCTTATTTGACTGATCACCAGATCGGCAAGACTATAATTTATGGACGAACCAATCAGATATGTTTGAGCGATTTCAAGGTCATGGCACCAATTTCAGTACCCGATGCTCACGTACGATCAGTTTACAGCGGATTTTAGAGAAGACATTATAATTTAGCGGCTACAACATATGGGACTACCAAGAAGTTTCTTTATTTGTGACGGCGGTAATCAAATGACTGCTGTACTATGCGCACACTACCGCGATGAGGTTGTCTTTCGATGTTATTTATGTTGGAGGGAAAGGTCTGCTAACACAGGAACTTTTTTAGTACGATCCAGATTGAGACTAAGGCAAATCATCATAATTGTTGTGAATTGGATAGTAGAAGCACCAGTCACACTAGCTGCAATCATTGCAGATGTTACTGAAGCTTCGACAGAACAATGTACGAGTATTATCGCGATATATGTGTAATAAAAATGACAGGCATAATCGAGTCGTTTGGGGGAGTTGGGAGAACCTTTGAAATAGACCAAACAGTAGTTAGGAAACGAAAATTTAACAGGGGACGTAGTATTAGAGAAGACTGGGTAAGTAGCACTTCCATACATATACCTCACAGGTCCTTGAAATATATGATAGGTCATCCGAAAAGAGATACTTCCAACGGGTTAGAAACCGCTCCCGTTTGGGCACTCGGGCAGTATCCTAGCCCTCACATAAATCGAATGATTTGTGTGGCGTATATCTATTTCGTACCTCCCTGCATGTTTACGGCTACAAACCGACAGGCAACGACAATAATACCAATTATACGGGAATATGTGCAGCTAGGCACTACAATATATACAGATGATTGGAGAGCGTACAGATGCCTACGTAGACTTGGTTATGTGTATCAAGTCGTTATCCACTAGCGCAATTTTGTTGACCCTACAGCCGGAATCCACACTAACAATATTGAAAGTATGTAGTCGAGGTTGAAAGAGTTTTCGCGACCTTATCAAGACTCAAGAGGCCATTTATTATGAAGCCATATTGGTGATTTCCTAAACCGTATGCATTACGATTTTAGAACCTCTGAAACTCTTTCTAACTTTGATACGTTTTTTGAACCATGTAAAAGAATTGTATCTACGTTAATTCTTTGGTTCTATATAATATATTTTTGCTCTATGCAAGCTGCTTTCTGATCGGTTAATATCATTCAAGGTCACTCAAGATTCGTTCAAAGGTCGTCCATAAATTATGGTCTTGCGCTGATGGGTATCTAGAATCTTGATGGAACTGAATTTGCCTGTATTATTCGAAATCCTGTCACCCATTTTCCCGTTTTTAGGCGTCAATACAGATTTATTCAGAACATAGAGAAAGTTTGTTCATTCAACATACCAAGCGCACCCTAATGATAAATGCCAACTAACACGAAACCTAAATCCAAGATTTCCTGTTAACTAACTTCAAACAACGAATAGTAAAGATTCTTTTAGTCACTGGTATAATTATCCAAAGTATTTCTTTTCACAAAACATGTTGTTCACCAGTAAGCTTATAGAGGTATTTCAAAAGTCTTATTCTTTTAGAATTTTATATCAATAAAAAAAGGCTAAATGATTAAGCTATTCAGATCTGAAAATGCAACAACTTCAAAATCTTTCGTAAGAGAACAAGCTTTAAAAAGAAGTTAATTTGTTCTGATCAAGTGTAGATTCAGCGATTTCTATAATCAAATGGAGGTTAGATTTCATCACCGGTCGATTTTGACACAACATTAAAATGAATATTCCGTTAATTTGTTTAGGATCTTCAGATATTAGTTTGTTTACAGACTAATTCAATAACTTGAAGAGGTTACGATATCAGACGAATCAGACAGCATGTTCTTTCGTGTATCATATCCAAAATAAAACAAGGAGATAGGAAGATGATAAGAAGCGAAATCATTATTATATTTAATTATAGACACAAAACGATCAATATGAGATTACTAAGGAGATTATCTGGGGATGATAAAGGAGCATCTCAAATGATCATTATCCCCTCTTTGACTTAAACATTCATCTTTGCATAAAACTGAAAGAAATTTCTAAACCATAAATAAATAATGTTTAATTCAAAATAAATAAAATTATGAAATGAACATATGCTCATTAGTGACTGACTTGAACAGGTATTTCCTGGAGTTCTAGTGAGAAGCAGTGATCAGTGGAGTTCAACCGGGTCTGTTGTGAGATAATAGTAACTCACTGATGACAATGATGGATATTTCAATCAATTTCGTGGATTGGTTGAAATTAGACATTAACACCGTTGGATGCTGGCCAGCTCCGTGGTCTAGTGGTTAAGCGTTCGTGTGCAAGACCGATAGGTCCTATGTCCGAATCCCGCGAGTCAGGATCGTGGATGTGCACTGCTGAGGGGTCCTAAGATAGTAAGAAACGGCCATCCTGTGCATCCAAGTTTTGCATAGTGTTCTAGCTTCAATTGACTCATGATTTTAACTATTTAAATGAAATATTCCTTATAAATAAATTTACTACCAGTTCTATTCATGAATAAATGAATAGTTTTTTTTAATATAGTGGTTGGAGGTAGTCAACAGGAAACCATGGACTCGGGTTTCGTGCTAATTGGCACTTGCTAGCAAGCTGTGCGTGTAATCGTTAGGGAAATGGTGCTCCTTGATGGATTCATAATATGATAGTATTATGTTGTTACTTTTCATCGCTTAACGTGTTTTTTTTTTAATTTTCACAAAAGACTCAACAACAAGCAGATGAATTAAAACGTTGTCAACAACTAGAATTTGAATGTAATCAATTACGTAATGAAATAAAGGCTAGTCGCAATGAAGTGAGTTGACTTATCGTAATTATCTGTATTTAGTTTCATGATATTTATGATGTGTTTTTAATGGCTCTATATTTGACTCCAATTGGATAGTATCAATGTTATTAAAATATACATGTTTTCTATCGTCGTACATATTTATCGACTTGCGCTAGTTTATAACGGAATTGAAATAAGTCTGAGAAATGAAGCGAAGAGAAGATAGCGAAGCGAGATGACGCGCAGTGGAGAACGCATGTAAGCCTTAATCATTATTTATAGTTACATAAAAATAAGCTATGGAATAAGAATATTAACACATATACACTCATATAAAAACAGTCGGGGTTGATAAGTGAACAGTTAGGAAGGTCAAAACGTGACTCAAGAAGAATGGATAAACTGACCTGTCGAGAAGCCTAGAATAAGGTATATGAGCTTGACGTAGCAACCGTTACTACATGTTTAAATATCATTAGAGTAATTTGATAGTGAGCTTCAGTTCTTCCAAGTTCGCGAATGACAACATGTGTTAAGTTCAATCCCAGATCATTCAGCAGTGATTCGTAAAATATCAGTAAGCAGTATCATATTTCAATTCTGAATATATATATATATAGTTGAAAATAACTATAACATGAAGGTTAAATTCACTTGGTATTGTTTACATGAATCTTCCCATTGATGTTTAAGAATGTAATTGATCAGTCTCTTATTAACATATGTACATACTGTGTATATATGAGTGAACATCAACTATGAGGTGCAGATAAGTCCAGTTGACGAGTCTGAAATAGTAAGAAACGCGCGTTATGAATTTCACTGCTAGTCACTATCCATCTTTGCTTATAACATGAAAGGTCTATAATTTTTCCTAATTGTTCAATATAAACTTTGTTTCTATTCGATAGATATGTCAGTGTTGATATCATAATTAATAAGATTCTAAGAAAGTCTTATCAATATTGTTCACAACTAAATAGGTTTAATCCCAAACTGTGGTTAACTAAACAAAATAAACTGAATTTAATATAACTTGAGTTAAAGCATAAAACAAATATTTCAGTGAAGAATATGTTCTTAACCATTTCATTATCAAACAATCTACAATTGAGACAATGGATATGGACAAATTATTATGTTGATTAGCACGTATTGATCTAGTAGATGGAGTTAGCACTAGTGAATAAAGTAACAATCTAAGTGTGGAGTGCTTGGAGGTGGTCACCAGGGAAGCCACATGAAAACGAAACAATTTATAAACTCTAGAGAGTATTAAATATTACGAAAGAAAGCTCAAGTGAATTTTTATTACTTCCAACCGTCTGTTACAATAATATTCAATTGGTGAAATTTTGTGACTACAGTTCTCTTATAGTTACACTTAGGTAACTTGTGGTTTAACAGAAATATTTGTAGGAATCTACTTGACTACATAATTTGCTCGACCATTATTAAACTACTCAAATTAAAGAATAGTAGTTTGCATTATAAAGTATATATAATTTTATTCACTTGGTATTATTTGGCTTGAATCTTCCCATTGAGGTTTAGGACTGCAATTGATCAGTCTGTTATTGGCATATGTGCATATTGTGCGTATGCCTCGATATTACTTTAATTCACAAGCTTTTTGTAAGCAATGGTGGATAGTGGCTATCAGTGGAATCCAGGACGCGCGTTTCGTCCTCAATAGGAAGATACAGGCCAAACAATACGAAATGAATTTAAACTTCACCCTATCTCATAAGCAAGTGGCTATCAGGACTCAGTAGCTAAGTGGATAACACGATGGCGTTTGAAGCGAATGCTACTGGCTTCGAGTCCCAGGGTGAACATCAACTCTGAGATGCAAGTACATCCATCCAGCTGACGAGTCCCAAATAGGACGTAACGCGCATCCTGGTTTCCATTGCTAACCACTATTCATCATTGCTTACAAAAAATATATGTAATTTTGGTTTCATTTCATTAATTGCTTTATTGTGCATAACTGTTTATCAGGTACAACACTTACAATTACAATTAGATCAATTAAATAGAGAATATCAAAATCAAGGAAGAAGAATAGAACAAATGACTATTGAATTAAGTACATCACAAGCGAATACAAATCAAATGAAACAAGAATTACAATTATATAAAGAACGTAATAAAGAACTTGAATTAAAAATTACTGATACACATGAAACAATAAAAGAATCAGAAACTGAAACATTGAATATTTTACGTGCGGAATTAAAAGATTCTCAAGTGATTAAACAACGACTTGAAGAAAGAATAAATTCATTACAAGAAGATTTAAGGCATACACAACAAGAATTAGATGAAAAAACTAGAGCATTAGATGTATTGGAAAATACTCATGTAAGTTTCTTTTTTTAGGTGATTTGTAAGTGATATACTTAATAGTAAACTGACATGTTAAATAATCGTCTATATTTGAAGTAGTTCACATTACTAATCCTTAAATAAGCTATTGTAGATCACCAACGTTGATAATCTCTATCAACTGATTGAAGGCCTACTGTAATTGGACGGGAATGATGTAATAAATTAGCTAACTTTGAAGTCATACCTTGCGGTCAGCATTTATTGTAGATTACGTTTTTGTCATATCAAAATACAATGGCTGTTTTGAAAACCGTATAACACAAAGGACGTTATTACGGAAATATATGAGCAAGAATGAGTACAAAGAAGATGGTGAATATGGTGCCGCCTATGACCAGTTTATTGAAGGCACATAGGTTTGCAAATCTCTCACCATTTTCGTTTCTTTCTCCCAGTCCGTGTCGTCCCATGATGTCTTCATATCCAGTGTTGTCCGTTCCAACCTTGGCGTTGAAATCTCCCATCAGAATGGTCAGGTCCTTTGTTAGGCACTTCTCGATGATTGACTGCAGCCTATCGTAGAATTGATCTTTAGCGTCTTCATTGTGGTCGTTGGTAGGTGCATAGCATTGGATGATGTTCATTGAAATACCCTCTTTCTTTGTTTTGAAGGAGGCTTTGATGATCCTTGGTCCATGAGATTCCTATCCTATAAGTGCATTTTGCGCTTGTTTGGACAGCATCAATGCAACTCCTTGTGTATGTGGAGCATTTTCTTCTTCATGGCCGGACTATAACAGGAGCTCTCCTATATTTAGTCGTTGTTGTCCAATTTGTGTCCAATGTGTTTCACTGACTTCAAGTACCTCTAGGTTGTATCTTCTCATTTCTGCAGCAATTTGGAAGGCTCTCCCGGTGTCCCACATTGTACGAACATTCCATGTACCTAAATAAATAGTCGCTCTGGTTGTCAGAAGGGGCGTCGGCCTCGTAACTTCCGAAGGAATTCGGCTTTCATCATGAGACGTCATAGTTCTTCTAAATGAAGACCTTCTGACTCCCAAGGCCGAGTTTAAAAGGTTTGAATATTTTTTTCTTGTTAGCGTTTTTTAGCGAGTTAGTTTTCTACGGGATAGGGACGCTAACCCATGCCCAACCCTCCTCCTTTATCCGGGCTTGGGACCGGCAGTAGCCCACGGAGGGACTCCAGGTGGAGTTAATAAAACTTTAACAGGAGAATATTAACAACCTGAAAGCTTTCTCATGAATTTGAATAATGACCGATTTTCGAATTTGGCGGGGACTTATTCAGTTTAAAATCAGAAATATCAAGATGATTAAAACAAAACTATATGGTTTATTTGTATTCGACTGATTAACCTGGTGTAGTAAACAAGGTCATACAGAAAATAAATGGCGAGTTCTATTGACTTTCCAAATTATGTGACGTATATCATGTAAATACATGAATTGGTCATGATCATTCGATTTATGTATTTACTTGATAAAAATGCTCACAATCATGATAATTAACATGAAAGTTGTTCTTATGAGAATAAGATTTTGTATATCACATTACAAATTGACTTTAGTTAAGAAGCCAAGGAGCATAGGATAGTTGTTAAGTCGTCATGTAAGGAGTTTCTGTAATCTACATAAACAACTTCTCCAGTTATTAAATACAGGGTGTTCATCTCTTTGACATACTCGTTACCTTTTGATCAATGTCCTATTGTCCTATTGCATCATGACTAAACTGTCTTCATTACGACTTCAATAGTTGTTAACTGCAGGTTAAAAATGTCTACAATTCTTCTATGCTAACGAAATCTTTATAATTTTTACTTCAGCTTCGAAATCAATCTGAAGAAATAATCAATTTGCAAAAAGAGCTAAGCAATGCACGTATCCAAATTGAAGAGCTTGGAGGTCCTATCGAACCAGGTTCTAAATTGAAAGGATCAGTGAGTAGTTATATTTGTCAAATAGTTTTCTTTTTAGAAATCTATAACAAATGTAAGATAGATGATTAACAACACTGAATGAATTTTAAATCCGCAATTTTATGGATTGTATATATAATGTGATGAGATTATTAGCAGAGTGTTTTATATGGGATTATTCAACGTTTAGTCTTCATTACGTCACCTATGGCACAGGCGAGATATCTGTCTACCAATTAAGGGACGAGTATGCTGCACGGCAGGCCGTTCTGTTTTAATTTACGGCAGCGAAACATGGCCATTAAGAGTAGAAGATACTCATAAGCTATTGGTACTCGATCACAGATGCCTTAGAAATATTGCTGGCATCTGCTGGGATCACCGGGTAAGTAATAGTGAGGTTAGACGCAGGATATTAGGGAATGATAGTAAATCAGTTGATGAGGTTGTGAATCTTCATCGACTGAGATGACTCGGCCACGTGTTACGTATGCCTGAATACCGATTACCACGACGCGCAATGCTATCCGGTGTTGGAGATGGTTGGAAGAAAGTAAGGGGCGGCCAAACCAAAACGTGGCATCAGTGCTTGAAGTCACTAACTTCTAGTCTGAGCCATGTTGGTAGATGCAGACTACTTGGTTGGGGTCCGCGTGACTATCGTGACCAATGGTTGGAGACTGTGTGTGACATGGTTCAGAATCGATCACAATGGCGTCGGTGTATACACTCCCTGTCTTCCCTTAAACTATGAGATTAAAATCGCTTCATATCTTTCTTTCTACGGACTAAATCTTTCTTCCTATACTATATCCTTATATACAATCTTTCTTTTATATATTACCACCATTGACTTAACCACTCCTATGAATCCGATGTTCATCTTGTTGTGCTAATGAGGTGTGGCAACTTGTACCGATGCATATATGTGCCTGGTCCTACGTTGTAGCTGACTGATTGACTGATTGACTGACTGACTGAGTTATTACAAGTTAATCTTGCCAAAAGAATCATAGAACTCTTCTTGGAATCCTACTTGGATTACTGCCAGCATGTGGGTAACAACCCCATTCTATGAAAACGCACTCTTCTAAGAAACTCTAACCAATCATAAGAAACTAAGAAGAATTATAATTATGATTATTATGCAATGAAACATCTTGTATACAGTTATATTTTACAATAATGATAAGTTCATTCTATGTTTTATTATACTATTTGTATTATATTCCATCTATTCAAATAGCCTTTAAAAGTGGAAATTGATACATTGAAAAAAGAAATTAGTAAACGTGAAGATGCAATTAATCGTATAGAAAAAGAATGTGTAGGTTAATTTCTTATGTATATATGTATTGAATGTTCGTTTTATAACATGGATTAATATGTTTTGTCGTCGTCGTAGTCGTCATCATTGTCGTCGCCATCGTTGTTGTTGTTGTTGGTGGTGGTGAAAGTCATGAATGTTCCAACCTAAGAGCTGTATAATCCATTACTATCATTTATAATTTAAACAATGAAGAATCTCTTTTTCATTATCATCACCATCGTGAAAATGGTTTGGTAGATAATTAGTAAGTATGTTAGTAGACAATTAGTAAAATATAAGGGAGGTATCTCATATTTACTGATGAAATAGATTTGAAAAAACGAGTCATTGTGCTGACTCGAGAATCAACGGAAATATTGGGATCTAAATGTGTAAAGATATAACAATTACTTGCTTACTTACTTACTTACTCACTTACGTCTGTTACTCCCCCAGTGGAGGATAGGCTACCGACCAGCATTCTTCAACACACTCTGTCCTCAGTCTTCCTTTCCAGTCCTATCCAATTGTTGATCATTCTTTTCATGTCTGTCTCTATTTCTCGGCGTAATGCGTTGTTTGGTCTTTCTCTTCTTCTTTGACCTTGAGGATTCTAAATGAAGGATTGCCTTGTGATCCAGTTGGGTAAAGATGTAATAATAATGATAATAATAATAATAATAATAATAATAATAATAATAATAATTATTATTATTATTATTATTATTATTATTATTATTATTATTATTATAAGCGAAGACGGATAGTGGCTAGCAGTGGAATCGAGAATGCACGTTTCGTTCTATTTCAGAATCGTCAGCTGGATGTTGATGTTCATTCTCGTACTCGAACTCAGTACAGTTCATTTTAATTCTTTTCTTTGAATACCGTCATCTCTTGTCTACTATCGTATAACATAATGTTTTTAGCCATTTCACATTTTTTTTGAATACTCAGTTATGATAAGCTCATGGAAGTTCATTACAATGTAAGTTAGCATGGCTGTATATTATTAGTATTTAGTGACCTTTAAATTACTTTCTCTACTTTGATTGGTTTGTCATGATGACTAGCTATGATACGTATATATGATGAATTTATAAAATACAATTTTTCATTAGTACACTACACAGCATGTTTGTGAATTGAATGAATGGCAATGGATTTGAATGCATGCAAAAAAACAGCGGCCTGCTTAAATATCTGGGCTATCTGCTTCTGTCATCTAATTATTTCAACAAGTTATCTGTTTTTTTCATTTCGTTTTAACGTCTCATTACGTCCATTAATCGCATAACCTATACAGGCGCGTTTATGAAAAGCCTACGACATTTCGCTGCACAAGTTACAAAAAGTACTATAAAAGACATCGTGGTGGCTGGCAATATGTGTTAAAAAGAATGAACATCAATCGTATGTCGATTCCAGAGCTGCTAAATTCTAACTGCCGACCACTAATCAATAAAGTGAACTATCTGCAATTCCTACCAAGTCAAAATATGTATAGTAATTGTGGTGTCATCACAATTCAAGAATCTTGGTTAAATGATTTACAGGACGACTGCCTAGTATCACTACGTGATTTCAAAATTTATCGTCAGGATCGTCCAAACAATAAAAAGAGGTGTGGCGGCGGTGAAGCTACGTTTGTAAACGTGAACTGGTGTCGATCTTCGTTTGCGTGTTTTAAGTTTTCAAATGACTTTATCGACTGTCTAACTCTAAGATGTCGTCCAAAACATCTGAATAAATACAAATATGTTTATGTTACCAATATCTACGTGACTCCAGACTGCACATCATTTGCGTTATGTATTTTCGCTGACGAGTTCACTGAGTTCGCTGTTAACGCCTTCAGTGATTAGTTTTCAGTTGTATGTGGTGATTTCAATTCATGTGACTGTAGCTTCCTTACGTCACTAGGTCATCAAAATGTAGTAGATTTTCCTACCCGTCTCGATGCTCATTTAGACTTCGTTTTCATTAATGATGTGGGTATATATGCGACACGCAAACGTGCTCCATTGTCTAGCTCGGATCACTGAATAATTCGTGTTCTACCTAAAGTATATGGAAAGCATGGGAAGAGTACACTCTTACATCAAACCAAGAAAGTCAAATATAGGAATTACTCAGACCAAAACATCCAAAATCTGAAAAACATGTTTCATACGACTAACTGGGAATTATTTACAGATGACTCACTCGAAAACACTACTGATGTTATCACTTGTTACCTTAAATTCTGTTTTGATATTTGTTGTCCCACGGAAACCATTTTTGTAAGTTTTGATCAACTTACATCTTCACAACTAAAACGACTACAGAGGGTGAAAGAAAGAATGTACAAGGAGAAAAACTCCAATGAAGTTCGTAAGCTAAATGGTCTGATAAACCTAGAGATTAGACATCTCAACTGCATGTTTACTAAAAAACTCTTGTCTTGCAAAATCCCTCCAAGTATGTGGAAACTCTTTAAAGAACTTACAATAATAATTATTATTATTACAAATTAGACCATAATGATAAATTAAGCTTAATACTTAAGTTATTCAAATGAATTTATTTTTATTTTATTATTGTTATACATTTAATTGATTAGCAAGAAAAGCATATACATCGTATTGAAGCAATGCAATCACAATTACGTCGATTTGAAGAAGAAACTGCTAATTTAAATCAAGTTTTAGATGAACAAAGAGTTGGATTAGAAGAAAGAGATCGTGTTATTCGACAATTACGATCGGATCAAGTAAAAAATACAACTTTTGATTAATAACATTTTATAAGCAAAGATGACTAGTTGCTAGCAGTGGAATCCAGGACGCGCGTTTCATCCTATTTGGGACTCGTCAGCTAGATGTACCTGCAGCTAAGAGTTGTTGTTCACCCTGGGACTTGAACCTAGTGCCATTAGCCTTAAACACCATCGTGTTATCCACTTAGCTACTGAGTCCTGATAGCCATTTGCTTGTACAATGCGATGAAACGCGCGTCCTGGATTCCACTGATAGCCACTATCCATCATTGCTTATAAAAGCTTGTGAATTAATGCAATATCGAGGCATACGCACACTATACACATATGCCAATAACAGACTGATCAATTGCAGTCTTAAAACCTCAATGGGAAGATACAAGCCAAACAATACCAAGTGAATAACATTTTATGTTTCATTTCTGAATTGTTTGGAAGTAGTCAAAATAAAACTATACTTTACAAAGGTTTCATGCTAGTTAGGATTCATCAAAAAATCATACTTAAAGTATTGATGGTACTGATAACTCCTGTAAGATTTGAAACGAGAACACTCTAATTCACATACTGGGTTATTACCATTAAGTTATTCATCGCACAATTGACTTTCTATAAGATTGAATTGTTTACAACTGGTTAATAATTGTGTAGTGATTATTCTTACGTCTGTTTAGTCATTCAGCGTTAATTGAACTTAATCAATCAATCTTAAATTTAGATTTTATTGTCAGTTCTAAAAGTTGAATCATATTGTTTAGAATGGAACAGTTATCATTGAAAAGCATTGGATAATCACATCATCCAATGTCATTGTTAGGTCCCGATAAGCATAATGAATGGTAACTTTGGGATCCTTTTATGGACCAATACTATGCCTACATTTTTATCGTATACTTGTTAAATAACTAAACTGTTCATATTCATGTTCCTGTTATCATAAACTTTATTTTGACCTATGAACTATTATTATATTATTTACCATTTTTGAATTATGCCCTGTTTATCACTTACTATCTTCTACATTCACAGCCACATTTGGCCATATTTTGTACAAATGTTATTTTCTATTTTATGGTACGTTGTGGTCTGCTTGATAGGTAGATAAACTCAGTATGTTTGAAACATAACGATTCATATCGCAGAGGCTCGGATTGGTGTTCTGAACGTAACTGACTAGGCTAGGCGGAAAGCAGGACCAATCAACATTCTAGACTGCTCGCACGTATTTTACGCGTCCTTGGTCCGATCGATAAATCACTGCTCTCTCATCGGCGGTCACAAGATATAACACTCATGTAAACTGATTTATTGTGAAATACTGATTTCCAATTCTATTGAAGTGATGTTAATCACTTATAGAGAAATTCTTATAGATCACTTGTATCTGGAATTTATCCTGATTTTTTGTTGTTTAGAAAGACAATGTTACTTACTTACTTACGTCCACCTGTTTCGTTGGTCTTCGATGTTGGTGATGTTAGCTTCATCATTTAAATCATCCATTTCAATGAACACTGTTGAAACAACTTCATATCAAAATGATGTTTGTATTCAGTAGTATAAGCATAAAATCTAAAAGATGTTTCTTTAATATCAAATAGGTTTATCTGATTTTATTATTGTAAACTAAGAAATTTTCATCAGTACCTTCGTACATATATTTATACACTTTCTAATTATTGATTAAATAATATCCCATTTCATGGGAGAAATGAAATGAAATGATGTATCTTAAAAGGATAATTTAAGTCTAAAACTATTGAGAGGTCATCATCAGTTTATGTTATAACTTATGAGTTTATGCCTCTATCAATGTATAACATGATGATACCGCCAATTAGAGAGCAGTGAATTATCGATTGGATCAAAACACGTACGAGCAACCTAGCGTCCTTATCGGTCCTGCTTCCTGCCTAGCCCAGCCTGTTAACTCCAGAACACCGATCTTAAACTCTACAATATGAATCGTTTATTTCAAACATGCTGGGTTTATATACCAACCAGAGAGACCACATCGTACCATGAAATAGAAAACAACATTTGTTCAGGACGTAGCCAAATGTGGTTGTGAATAAAGGAGATAGTAATTAATAGACAAGGTATAACTCAAGAATAGTAAATCTTATAATAATAGTTCATAGGTCAAAATACAGCTCATAATAAGAGAAACACGAATATGAATAGTTTAGTTACATAACAATTATACAATAAAACTATACACATAGTATTAGTCCATAATTAGATCCCAACGGTTACAACTCAATATTCTCATCGGGATATAACAGTTTAGTGTACACATAAATGTTGATAGACACCCATAGATGTCATTTCTTAAGACAGTTGATTCAACATATATCCTAAAATCATCAACACTATGATTGTTCTTCAACAATAATCATCTCATTTCTTTTAAACATTAAGGTTATCAACCTGAACAAAATGCCCGATATCTTATCTCTAGTAATATTGATTTGTTTTAATCTCATAACTTTGAATTTTTATAATTCAGGGTTTATTATATTAACGTTTAATTAGACGAAAGCATCTGTTCACTATCTAATCATTCTGAGGTGGTGGTGATCGATATCATGTATGTCAGATCCTACTTAGTGCAGATCGAATCCTATCGACCGAATTGGAATATAGCCATCAGTCTACGTTACTCGACATTGTGTGCACTATATTGAGATAAGATGGTGGTTGAAGGTAGTCAACAGAAAATCATGGACCTAGGTTTCGTGCTATTTTGGCACTCGTCAGCAAGGTATACCTGTAATCTGATACTCCCTGATGGATTTAATCCTGTATCACCCAGTTTCATAGTCAGAGACGTTACACTGGGCTATCTGGACCACGACTGACCTCCTGTAAGTATTTACAATTGATTGATCACTGGTTGGTGATAAATGTCATGTAATCCAAGTAATTCATCGCTCTTTTGATAAGTATCCAACTTTGAAAAAAGGTGCAGTATAACAGTTAAAACTCAGTTTTTCAATGTAATTACTTTTTAATGAGTTAAGTTGAAATGAAATTTTATTGGTTATAAATGATTGTTCTATTTTTCATAACTAATAGGCTCAAGGATCATTAATTGAACTTGAGAAATTAAAAGCTGAACATAATGGTTGTAAAGATAAAATTGAACAATTGAACAAACGTATTGCCACATTGAATAAACAAGTTGAAGATCAATCTGATGAAATTTTAACAATCAAGTAAGTATATGTACACATTTTTCTTTGAATAATATGCTTATAATAATAAAGTTATCAATTCATGAGTCAATTGAAGCTAGACCACCATGGAAAACCTGGAAGCACTGGACGGCCGTTTCGTCCTAGTATAGGACTTCTCAACAGTGTGCATCCACGAGCCTTCCTTACGAGATTCGAACCCAAAACCTGTCAGTACCGCCAGCGAAGGCTTAACCACTAGACCATTGAGCTGGCCGGCATCCAGCTGTGTTAATGTCTAGCTTCAACTAATCCACAATATTGCGCCACCGTCCACCATTGTCATCAGTGAGTTAATATCTCACAACAAACCCGGTTGAACTCCACTGGTCATGGCTTCTCACTAGAACTCCACGAAATACCTTTTGTTATATCCCAATGAGTAGAAAATTTGTATTTCTGAAGACGTTTCGTGAGATAATGTAAGCGACTTCTTCAAAGTAACTAAATAACCGAACATTACATTTACACAAGTTTAAATATTGCTGTGGTGTGTGCTATTGATGTCGAAAGATATAAATAGTATGCCTCATCAATAAAAAGTGAAATGCCTGTAGGCAGAAGGTTAAGAAGATCGAAGAAAATAGGACGAGAACAAAGAACGATTGGTGTGGAAACAGAAGAATAATGAAGTCTGAGATGATTGGCTGATATTTGCAAAAGGAACAATCAAGTTTGAGACAATTCGTTAATATTTTGCAAATGTAGTATTTACTGTATAGTTCTCAGATACCTTCAGTTGTCTCCACGTGTATTCCCGTTCACTACAGTTTAGTGGCCTTGAATCTGACACCATTTAGATCACGTGATTGATCATTATTGAGATATACATATATTTTTACAATCATTGATCTCCACAGACAATCAAGTGAACGAAACGAAATGACGCGCAGTGGCGACAGTCGTTTCGTCCTAGCATGGGATTCCTGGGGAGCGCGCATATACATATACATCGAATTTACTACTATTTTAATATCAATTATACCATTAACAATTCAAATTCATAATTAATGCTTCATATAAATTTTAATTGTTTATTCTCTGATGTATAATCATTTCAGACTGGAATCACTTACCGCTTCATTATGTGAAAAAGAAGCTAATATTGCTTTAATGGAATTGACTGCTCCAAAGAATACAACTTCTAATCAAGCTTTAGAAAAATTACGAATTGAACGGGATCAATTACAACAACAACAAAAACAACTTGTATGTCACTTGAATATTTATTTTTTGAAAATATTTCATTAATAATTTTAACTGATCACATTTAAGCTAATGATTCAATACTATCACGAAATTATAAACTGGAATTGTCTTGGATGAATCCCAGCAGTTTTAAGTATTTTCCAACTTTTATCTAATCGATCTGACATTCTAAAACATCTTTTATTGATGTTAGATGTTTATCGGCAGTCATTGGAAGGTGTTGGAAGAATACTTGTCAATATGGTGTGTTCCTAATATTGATTGGACTGATGTTCACCACAGGATTAAATCCTGTGCCGTCAACTAGGTATCACTGGGTTATTCAGTCCTCGGTTGAATTTCTGTACGACTAAGATATCGAATCCTATGATCATCGTAGACAAAATTGTATAGTCACTTGAATAATGACTACCGACTAATATTATGCATAGGTTCATCTAATTTGAAATTCATCTATTTAGTCTAGTTGAAGGTTATATGGATTACTTGAATTATATAGAAATCTAATCTATCCATTGAGCAACAATATCAAGTGGTTTTCAAGCTACTATCGATAAGTACTCCTAGAGTAAAAAAAGTCACAGGACTGATGATGAAACATTTTCTCCAACTTATCAAAATGAACAACCATTAGTTTCACCGATACCTTCCATGACCACTCTTCGTCATCAATTGTTTACATACGTTTAAAAATGTCTTAAAACGTATACTATGTTGATAGCCTTAAGCAACTTATTGACTACTCAGGATACTCTGCCTAGTTATGTACCCATTAACAATAAAAACCACGGCAGCATAATAGTCTTGATGTCATAAATAGTGTTTTACATGTAAATTTATTCTTTATCATAAGGGAAAACAATTAATTTCACACACGAGGAGTTGGGCTAGTTTGTGAGTTAGGGTTATAACCCTAACCCCCCAACCAACTAATACCAGCAGTAATGCAAAGTCGTTAAGGTTAGGTAAAAGAAATTAAGTAAGATTATGAATGAGGTTTTGATTATTTATCACGAACTGACATTAGCTCTAATGAAATAATGCTTTACTATCTTTTTGTTTCAAAACTTAAGAAACTTGTCGTTGATGTTAACAGTCAGTAGGTAGTTAGATTGTGAGAATACTATCTAACTACATAAACACACTTGGCTACACATTGAATCAACTCAACATACAATCTTCATCAGCAGAGGAAATTTCTTGTAATCTAACTTCAAGACTACGGCATATTCACTGTCTGGTTGTAAAGGGGATATTTTTATCATTTAAAAAAAGGCATTTTAGAGATCAACTATTGTCAATCTTTAATTTTATAATCAATATTGAGCTTTTAATTTCACACAGAAAAAAAAATAAGCAAAAGAAACTCTTGTCTGGATTTTTATCACGCGACTTATCCACCAATCAGGATACGACTTCTACAAATCTTCACACTGTGCCAAACCAATGACGTTCAACCGGTACGAGCAGTCCA
Source organism: Schistosoma guineensis (assembly GCA_944470375.2). Taxonomy (NCBI): domain Eukaryota; kingdom Metazoa; phylum Platyhelminthes; class Trematoda; order Strigeidida; family Schistosomatidae; genus Schistosoma; species Schistosoma guineensis. Next base: position 44,341,138 of record OX103892.1, on the reverse strand, counting down.
GAGTCCTTATTGGTCCTATGTCCTCCTAGCCCATCCACTTGAGTCCAGAATACAATACCAGCTTCCGTAATATGAATCGAATCGAATCGTTAATTTCAGACATACTAGGTTTATATATCAATCAGACAGACCACAGCGTACCATAAAATAGGCGACAGTAATTAATAGACTGAGCATAGCTTAAGAACCGTAAATCGTATAATAATAAATTATAGATCAAAATAAAGCTTATAGTAAGGGGAATATAGATATACATAATCTAATTATTGAATTGTTATACAATAAGAATATTTGTAGAATATTAGTCCATTAATAGTCCTCGGAAGTTACCCGTAATTTAATCTTCGCTCGGATATAACAACTCTCTTAATCCTGATTGACTCATTAGGGACCGCCAGTACAATATAATTTTCCCAGAGTATCTATTAATGATCTAATGTTTTCTTTTTATTCCCGTATTATTTCTTTTAGAGTAATACACGTGCTATGCTTTTAGAAGAAAAAATGTCACGTCGATAATTTCTTACTTAGTTCAAATAAATTTTATGAGTAAAATTACACGATTCGTACTATACTTTACAACTCAGTAATAAAACTATCCATCTCAGTAACCTGTTATCCTAACTATCTATCTATCTATCTAACCACACTTCTATCTATCTATCTATCTGTCTATCTATCCACACATCTATCTATCTATCTAACCACACTATCTATCTATCTATCCATCCACACTCCTATCTATCTACATATTGTTGAGTCATTGACACTTTAATTATATTAAACATAGTTATATTGTTTAATTTCAAATTTCATTTTTTATTTAATTATTATCGTCATTTATATTTTGATGATTTCCCTCTCATCTTTGTTTATTTCAGTCCCTTTTTTTCTTTTTTTTCTTTGTTATTTTCTTCTGGTTTAAACTAAACATGAATTAATATTTACTTATCATTTTTCTTTTTTGATTGTACAGATAATATCCCTTTTAAGCCCTTATCATCATTATTCATATAATAATAGTATATATAACAAAGGTTTTATGTAGTCAAATATCTTAATAATTTTGTATTCAACACTTGAATATATATATACATATACATATTGAATGCATTTAAACAAATGTGATATCAATGTCCAATTATTATTATTATTATTATTGTCAAGGTTATAAATCCATGTCAGTATATCATTTGCATTATATAAATTATCTATTATTATTATATTATTACAGAGCCACTCTCTAATTTATAATTATGTCGAATTACGAAATAAAGTTTAATATTTATAGTTTATAAGTTGCATCATTTATGATCGATTTAATGGAACACTTGAACTTTTTAAAATAACTAAACTGATGATGATAATAACTTGATCAGTTCGTGATTTTTTGTTTCAATTATAATGATTTCAATCATATATATATGCACAAGGGAAAAAAGCAAGGTCTTCAAATACAATAGGGAGTAGAACCAACCTAATCACATTTGATGGAGAAGTTCTAGAAAATGTTGAATCTTTCACGTATCTGGTTAGCATAATCGGTGCACAAGGAGGGTTCAATGCAGACGTAAAGACAAGGACTGACAAAGAAAGGACAACATTACTACAAATGAAGAACAGATGAAACTCGAAACAACTATCAACTAATATCAAAGTCATAATCTTCAATACGAACGTCAAAACGGTTTCAGCTCCATACAGTAGAACTGTCTCGATGTTGGTAATTAAGATTAAAACTTTGATATCAGTTGAGAGTTGTTTCGAGTTTCATATGTTCTTCAACTACAGGAAGCTGGATTGTTCTCTTCGACAATAGGCCGTTTCTGATGGTATCCGGTCAATGGATATCTTTAATAAATTCATTTCCAAATTGTTACCTTCCCTTTTTCTTATCAGTGAGGCTGAAGATTCAAGTATTTATTCGTCAAATATTGAAGATCATCATCCATATTCAAGTCTCATATTAATGTTAATGATGTGATCATTGAGTTCTTATACTGGATTTACAGAGGTTCTTTTATTTAAAGTTGGATTTTCATAAACAATAACATTTTCATTGCAAAACAAACCTTTGGGTTTCATTTCAGTGATCGTTCAGTAGCATGTCAGTTGTAATAACAAACGGCAATTGTAAAACTCTTTGAAATTTCGTAGCACTAGGTTTATTTGCTAGAACAGATTGGTTTTAAAATATTTTTTCCACCATTTACATATTAGAGAGAGGGAAATCCTTTCATTACGTACATGTTGAACTTTTACTGTGAAAATCTCTATAATACTTAAGCTATCATGGTTAATGTTCGGGCATGCATTAAAGAAGTATTAGAAGCCGAATGATTTAAAACTGTCAGATCATCAGTTATTGTATAAAGCTGTGAATCTGTAGTGGCATTGGACAATAACCACACAATCTTCAAAGCTGAATACGAGATTGACCGGAAAATAGATATTCAATATTTAACGCGGAGAAATACCTAACGATGGAGAAGGCGTGAACAAGGAATTGGATAAGTTGGAGTTGATCGAATGGCATGGCTCGGCCATGCAGGCGTGGTCCCTGTTATCTTATATCTTTTAAGCATATTAAATATATTGTCTCATCTCTAGCCTAAGCTTGTTCTCCATTATGTATTGGTAATTGTTATGATGCAGTGAGTTGGTGTAGACGATGATGTAACTTCCACGTAAGATCTTATAGATCAGGCAGTTATATCATGACAAGTCTATAATTTTAGAATTAGGTCTATTATTAGAGCAGTACTAATATCATAGTAGACCATAGTTCTACGAATCATCCCCACTTATTTCTGTTTTCTATATCGTAGTGTTTCACTTGTTACAACATAACTTTCTTTACTTGCTAGCCGACCTTCTGTTGAAAACATAAGCTGATCTCATCCATATATTAAACATCGTAAACGTCTAACATTTCAGTAAGCTAACTGTCATCTCAGGCTAAATAAAAATCCTAATTGGCGAGACTACAATATATGGACGAATTAATCAGGTAAAAGATAACAGGCCTCGAGTTTTCTCACGAAATTCACTCGTCCATTAGGCTAACTAGCGTTTCGGCATTTTAGCCAATGCCAGTTCCTGATGAAAACAATAAATCTAATTTCTAACCCTAACCATTAAACTTTAAATAATAGCCCTAATTCTTCACACTGGTTTGTAACCCTCATTTGGTCCTACTTATTAGGTGGACACTCTCAAGGTCACTGTAGCGTCGCTTGAAAGTCGTTCGTAAATTATAGTCTCACCTTTTAATTGTACCATTTATAACATTTGGACACAAGAATTGATAGTTTCTTCTCTACAAAGATAGATTACCTTTTTCTTGTGATTATTATGAGAGGTGTATACATCACAAACATACTAAAATTGATGGTAATGGAATAAATCAGTAGTAGGATGGTAATTGAAATTTATGTAAATTAATTAGATGAAACTCTATATAAAAACTATCGCGTTATTCGCAAGAAAATAATTGAATGATAAGACTATCTCTTAAATGACCACTCACTTAACACTTTTACCCATATTAGGGTTTCTGATACAATTTTTAGAACGTTTGTTACTTCACCTTTCATTATCCGAAATTTCGTTGCTTTAATTTTTTTCAATTGGATTTGCTGTTTTTGTGCATTATCATAGGTAATCTGGTAAGCAATATCGTTTCCCAATTCTTTATTCGTTTTTTTAAGTTTCTTGTTTTGTCTTCTATCATACTAGTTCATTTGGCTATTAAAAGTCATTTTTTCTTTTTCCTGCTGAAAATAGTACGCAATATGATAGCTGTAAGAAATGGTTTAATAAAATATGTACCATTCTACCACCGACTGAGTATAAACGGTTCCGCGATCCATCTTCACCCTGGTTATGTAAAGAATGCTGCCTGAATAAAGCAAATATCCTACATAAAGTTTAAAAAACCTCTCATTTCGATAAAATTGCCAAGCCATGGTGCACCTTCAGTGATTCAGGCACTAGACCTGTAAAAGTCTACTGTCACGATCACTAATCAAGTCAGTTCAACCCTAAGCCTGAATTAAAAGGTTGAGAATACTTTTGTCAACACGCTTGAAGAGAGAAAAATCTCCAGTTCAATTTATCCTTACGTGTAATCGTAATATGTTTACTACTGTCATGATAAAGAAATTACCATCCTTCTCAAGTTCGTCTACAATGAATACTATCGGTAGGCTAAATACAACCAAACGGTGTGAAGAGAACAAAACTCATACATTATAAGTCAGATAGCACAAATAAATGGATTGATCTGAAAATCAAAACAGAAACGACATTTGAAGTAGAAGTCTCGCTAGTTAATGAGAATGGAATACATTTAAATATGACACAGGTATTCAGAGTTTGTCGAAGCCTTTGAATGTGTGTACGAAGTACACCAACACAGTAAAATCAGAAGTGAAGACTTTGGAAGATATATTTGGAAGACTATAGATTAGTTGAATGGCGTTTGGTCTAAGCAAGCCAAAGTTTATGGGAGATGCGTAGTGGGACGTATTCACTCGTGATCTGGTGAGGGTGTGTGACCGAGCTCTCTTAATTGGGTGTATTTGGTAAAACTAACGCGGTCAGCATCAAGTGTAGGAGACTTACGGAATGCATTTACCACTAAAGCTCACTTCCCATTTAGTAGAATAGTGACGACTCTAAGACGTGGTCAACCAGAAGTTTGAAGCAAGAGAGGTTTTCATAGGCAAACACTCTTCTGATGACTTTCTGTGTCCAGAAATATCTGATTATCTCTCACAAATATGAGGGGTCGTATTGAACAACACAACAATGAAAAACGTGCAGCGAAAAGTTCTATTCATTGTAAACTTCATCAGTTATTCATCTTTTTCAGTCATCTTACAAAAGGAAAAAAGGATTTGCAAGTGCGTGTCAAACTACACTTGTACGTGCATAAGAACGCAAAATGGGGGAAAAATTGAAAATAAACCAGTTATTTTGCTTTTGGTAAACACACTAGTGAACAAACTCTTCTTTAATTGTTACTTTCCAAAATATACTACATATAAAAATTCCTATTGTCATTGTCTGTTTATGGCTTGCTTCACTTACATCTACTTTGGCCTTCTTGAATATCTACTAATGACCGTGGCTGCTTCTATATAGGCGTGTGTGCTTACCACGTTATTCACCACTTGTTTTTATCTCATTTTTCTGTCCGATCGTAAATAGTGAGTCACACCGGTTGGTACATTAGCATTCTCTGCCTCTCATTTTCATTGTCTGTCTGCAAAAACAATGTACGAAATTCCTTCATATTGGCCTGTACTTGGCTTTGGATTACCACCGCTGACCAGATGTAGTTAGCCTTGGCAGGATGTACGAAACTAAATGGATAATCTATGTTCAAAAATTGTTTATCGTTCGTTCGCGACAGAGCCAGATAACGGGTTTAGAATGTTTTGACTCTCCAATAATCCTTACACAGCATGCCGGCCCCAACCTATAGAAACCTTCGTCATCTCAACACCGATGAATTCAAAATCTCAGTGGCAGGAACGATACTCTATCCATCTGGTACTTCCTGGCAAATCGCACGGTTACAATTTCCAACAACAAAAATAACCTGTGCATCGCTCCTTATGATAATCTGGGTGTATCTCCCCAACGGTATTTTACAGTCAGTAGAACATAATCACTTCTGGGGTTTCATTCTACAATAACTTACAGCATGACTGAGGAATCCTTCAGAACTGTTCTCAGTGTTTACCTATGACCTCATTCAGAAAAGCACATGTGTTATGTTTCTTTTATTCATGAAAAGAATCGCTCACTTGGAGCGAAATTTATGGAGAGAAACTGAGAAGCAGATCCTACTTAGTTCATTTTCAAACTATCGACTTGCATCTAGTTTCGTTTAGAAGAATTAATGAGGGTACATCTATAATGTATCATACATCTGGCAGCTCTCTCCACCCGAATAGACCGCTGATATGTTTCAGTCAAAAGCCACAGATAAGAGGACATTCATTGAGCGCAGAACGCCAAAGAGCTTGTGCAAAAGCCTGCGCAGTATCCAAATGTAGATCAGGGAGAATCGGCAAATTACTACTTCTATCAGACACAGATAAAGTTTAGCTACTGATTCTGAAAATTCTCTACAAAAACACATTAGAACCCTTCGTCGATATGTTCACGAATGTTTGGCACAATGAAATCGAAAAGAAACGGAATGACTGACCAGAACTAGAACAGAACTTGATAAATACCTGGTCTAGAATATTTAGCAAGGCTGAGAAGCAACCCAGCTTCTCGAAAGATTGTTAGGAATAAGTATAAGCAAACCTTTAGTTAGAATATAAAAAGAACAGACAAATAAGATGTTGAAGAAAAACAAACTATGGAGTTCAACAGTTCTGTTTGCTGAAATAATTGGGACGATATTGAAAATACGAACCAGTGTCTGACGACCAGTCCTCCAAACTAAAAACGACTCAGCCAAGCAACTAGATCTTCTTGGAGACCCAGACCCCATATTTTAAAAACAAGCTTGAATCTATACGGATCACACAAAATAAAACTGTCTTTTTGACTTTCTGTTACTGATCAGTGATTTCAGTTTGAACCATCTCAAAGATAAACTCAGTTTGGTTACGTCTTCGTTTACACCATTCCCAGTACCATGCAGACTGAATAACTGTCCACCATGAATAACCAAACAAACCATGAAACTTCTTCAACGTTGGAAAATCATTGGAATATGATCATGTTTGCTGGCTTGAAACAGAACACATATAGTTATTGCAAAAATAGAAGTGCCTGCTAACCGTTGATAAGTAAGCCTCGCCAGTCATATAAAAACAGTTGGGCAGGGATTTTAAGAATAGTTCGAAACGGTTATACTCATAAAGAGGTGAACTCCGGGAAGTAAGAAATCCCTTAGTATTGGAGAGAGATGATTTCTAAAGAGATTTAGGCTTGTCGAAATATCTTAGTGAAGTGCTCTATACTAGCAATGAGGAATGACCAATAATTAATCATGATCGGGGCGAATTATCGATGAATTCTGCAGTTATTGGGAAAGGTACTGATTTAAAACTACTTCAGCATCCCAAACCTGACAAGTCCAGTGGTCCTGATAATATCAATACTAGAACTATAAAAACCCTGCCTGATAATCGAGCAATTGTTAGACTGCTTCTGCTAGAGGTTTTAGGGTATAATGGGCTATTCGTAGGTCTCGGGAGTAATTAAACGAAGAAATATTTAGTATTATACCCGACTTGTATAAGGTCGCATTTGGAATATGGAGTTCAAAAAGCGAGTCCCTGTTTCAAGTGTGAGGCGAACATTCTGGAACAAGCCCAACGACGAGGGACTAAAATCAAGACAGACAGTGACACCGCAACTTATTTCCATTATCTTACCACAGATTACGGGTTGATCTAATATTGGCTTACCGTATACCGAGCGATGACCTTGGCATTAATATGTCTTATATTTCACTTCCGTCTACGTCTGAAGTTTCGTTTCTCTCACTGAGTAGTGGATTAACGGCATTCTCTACCACTACATGTATTATCAGCACGTTTTGTTGATGTACTCAAAACGAGATTGAACCTCTACAGTGTTACAGACTGCAAGTATTAATATAGGTCAATAGATATCCTATACTTACTACTGAAAGCTGAAAGATGTTCAGCGCTTTGTATAAAAAGTACGCCACAGGAAGGGGTTAATTGTAAGTAAGTAATTGTGCGCATTTATTAGTCAGGATAAGAGACTTTAAAACTGTTGAAGTTATATAGAGCCATCTATAAACAAGTGATGGTTAATTATAATTAACCCAACCAACCAAAAAAGCGGAATGAGGTGTAAATATATGATGAACGTGCAAACATTTTTGCCCTAAGGCTCCTCTTCTGCCTTCCGTGTGTAAATAATGTGAACTTTCCCATTTTTACATTTTTCTCTTTAAAGTGCCCGTGAATATTCCATTTTTCGCCTGTTTACCCTCATTTCCACTATGAAACAGACGCTTAAACATATATCACTTACTGTCGACTTGATTAAAAAAACCCACATGACTAGTCATTTACTAATAAGAATTATCATAGCTTATATGGAGGTTAATAATAGACATATTTGGGCAACGATTATTACGCATTTTCATTGTAAGTGCAAGGTTCTACGGTCATTTACGTAGACCTGTGAATGAAATTATGGGTATTACGTTATACATCAAGAATGTCCTGATTTCTAATCGCATGTTAAATCAGACGCGCTCTCACAACAGACACTTAATTTATTGCAAAGTATGTCATACGAGTAAGAAACTCAGTGCACGGTAAGAGGAGGATTTGTTAAAATCAAGTTGAACATACAAATAAGTTTCAGTCATAACGTCTTAAACTTAACTATTCCGGATCAAAACGATCCTTCTGTGAATTCTAAAACCTAATAAACAAAAACATTTAAAGCTATGTCTAACTGCCATAGTCTTTTAAACAGCTACCGACATGAAGTCAGATGGTAATGTTCGATAATACTGAACAATTTAAATTAGCGTTAACATATTCTGTTTTCCTCCCATGACGATTTTGTAGTTTGTCTTTCATATTGTGGAAATACCCATGCGTTGCGATTCTAGTTTAGCAATTTCTTTTTCGGTGACGGATGACGATAAGAACCGTGGTGTTAGTGCGTTTAATGTTTAAGTACTTTTTATCTGTTTTAAAACAAGCTTGGGGTAGGAATCCATTGATAAAGAATGAAAAATAGTAGCCTACTTTTCTAAATAACTAAGTAGTTATTCCATTGTTTTCCCTTCGTTTAGCTCTTTCTATACTGACGTTTTAACTGAAAAGTGTCAGAATTTTCCCTTTACGTAATTGAAAACTGTTGTTTCCACAAATGCGATTAAAATCAGTTTCTACACAATTATATCGCTATTACACATCTAGTTTTCTCTGGAAATTCTCAAAATATCCTAGTAGATGTTTGTATACATATCCGTCGAGTACTCGCAGAGTCCTTTGGAGTTTGGACACAATCCAGCCTAAAAACGTTTTTTGTTCAGATACTGTAACTAACCCACAGTCAACATTGCCAGTTTCTGTCACATCAGATAACTCTGAATTGTCAGGTGATCAAGATGAAATTAAAGGAAAGATGTACATTGAATTCACATGCAAGGTAATTGGACGCATAATATTGTTATCAGGAAATCTTTTCTCTTTAGAAGTGCACTACTCGATCAAGTAAATATTTTTCTAAGTTGGCTTATGAAAAAGGCATAGTTATAATTCGTTGTGATGGGTGCCAAAGTTTGCATCTAATTGCTGATAACCTGGGATGGATTAAAGACAAACATTGGTTGGTTATTCTTTCATTTTGTAAAGTTATTGTTATTAATTATAGGAAATTAGAGGATTGCGTAAAAGTTAATAAAAAATCAGTATGTATAGCTTAAATGGACATTTTAAGACAGAAACCACTGCGATCGAGTTGATTAAACTTTACTTATGTAAATCTGTAATGTAAGTTTTTTACTTACTTTTTTCCGATACTAATTTATCTGTTACGTTGAACTATAGTTTCCTAGCATAGAAACTCAACCTTGAGTTTTTATTCGTAATGTTAGGCCATACTTTATCCACCATATAACCAAGTCATTCATTATTATACACTTACAGTATACCTCACATTTTAGTAGGAATTTATCCAGGTTTAGAATGTCGATCTTTAGTTAATACCTAGTTTAAGTCCAGAGTTAAGGATCAGTCAATGTGGAATAACCTTTGGGTCGACAATGTGAACGGGTTTACTGCTTACCTCTAAAACTAGAATCTTGTGCTGTTGATTCATTTGATCTCTATTTAGTTATTTACTTTTTTAGTGGTAAGTTATATAGCAACCTAGGATGTAGTTGTGTGATTCATATACCCATTTTTCAGCTGAGATTAGAGCATAATAATTTTTTAGTAGAAATTACTAAAAACTGATTATAACAAACATTTACAAAGACATCTATATTATTTTCTGAAAGACTAATTTATATCCAAAAACTATTTCAGCATAATTATTCACATGTACACTGTCTGTATCTTGTACTTACGTCTTTCTCATTTCAGAACGCACCGTCCAACAAGATCAGTCTCCTCAGTCAATGTATCTTGAACTCATGTTTACATTGTACAGTGTAAATAGAATAATGTTTGAGCTAATAATAATAATAAAATTCCTGAAAAGTTTTGCTGATTCTGAGCCATATCATTCAACGTCTTCACCATTTATACCAGTTATCGCGAGGACCCTAACCAGGCAGTCTACATTTACCGAAATATGTTAGACCGACAGTCAATAGCTTCATTGACTGATGTTATGTTTTCGGCTTGGTTGCCACTAGGTTTATTTCAACCTATCCCTATACCAAGTAAGGGGTGGTTGGACATACATAATTCATGTCTCAACCACAGTAAATGAAGACTCGTTGCTTCAATGGACTCGCCACACTTCATCTTACCTCAAGACTGTTTATTTTGTACTCTCATGATCCATGAGTATTGCTTCAAGGACAAAATCAAAAACCTGTAGTCTACTCATGTCTTGTTACCATAAATCACATAGAGTAATAAACGGTGAAGCTATAATCGGCATACTTGCCGTTCGGTCGACGAACGAATACCTTACTCCAGAGGTAACTGGAACTGGTAAAATCCATGGTTTCGTCAGACACCAACCCATCAGGGCTGATAAGACTTTCAAGATAAATAAAGTGGTCAGACGCTTCAATTCTTATGAATGATTTAGGCAGTAGTGCAAATTATTTCTGAAGCAAAGTTTTGCATCTAGAAGGGGAGGAACATTCAAATCGTGCTTGCGTTTTAATTTAAGGTTGTCAGAAGATTTGGCCCTTAGTGACTTTAAATACGAGCATGTCGTATACCTATTTCAGTCAGTCAGTAACAACGTGGAACTTTGTACGTACGTACATCAGTTCGAGTTTCCACACCATATTAGCACAGAGATGCAGTGGTCGATTCAAATCCTGTAGTGCTAGATGTAGTAAAATTATAAGGTGTAATCAGAAAAATTAGGATTTGAAGATGTTATCCAAGGAGTATAATCCAGTGGAATAAGTTTGGAAAGAGAAAAAAGAAATGTGCAAGAAGAATTCAGAAGATTAGAATTTGGGAAAACACAAAGAGTGGATGCACCTGCGCCATTGCAAACGATTTTGAGCCATGTCATTCAGGGTCTTTAACCATCGGTTGCTATCATCTCGCGGTCCCCAACCAGGTAGTCTACACCTACCGACATGACTCAGTCCACTTGTCAGTGACTTCATGGACTTGTGTCATGTTTTGGTCTTACCACCCCTGACTTTCTTCCAACCTACTCTTATACCAATGAACATCGCACGTCGAGGCAGTCGGTGATTGGGCATACGTAACACGTGTCCCAGCCATCTCAACTGACCAAGTTTTACTACGTCATCAATTGATTTGCCATCCTTACCTAATACCCGTTTCCTAACAACTGCGTTACTTACTCGATGGTCCCACGATATACGAGCAATATTTCGAAGACACCTTTGATCAAATACTTGTAACCTACGAATATCCTCTACTCTTACCGGCCATGTTTCACTGCTATAAAGTAGGACGGGACGAACTGCTGTGCAGTAAACACGTCCTTTGGTTGATAGACGGATATCTTGCCTACGCCATAAATGACGCAAGTTGGCAAAAGCTAGTCGAGCCTTCTGTATCCGTGCTGAGATTTCGTCACACACCAAACCACAAGGGCTGATGAGACTTCCAAGATAAGTGAAGCGGTCGACACGCTCAATTACTTCACTCCCTATCATTAGTTCGGGTGTCGATGCAACCCAATCCTTAAGCAACATTTTGCATTTCGAGGGAGAGAATCGCATCCCGAACATGCTTGCATTGTTGCTTAGAGTGGTCAGAAGACTCTGCATTTTGTCAGCGTCTTCACCAAATAAAACTATGTCATCTGCATATTCTAAGTCAACAAGTAAACCTCCCGGTAGAAGTTCAACCCCTGGAAATCTAGACGAGGAAAGTGTCATTTCTAAAAGTACGTCGACGACAAAGTTGAACAAGAATGGAGAGAGTGGACAGCCCTGACGAACACCACTTGAGGTTATCAATTCTGATGACAGTTCGCCATAAGCTCTCACTCTACCAGTTTTGTTCGAGTAGAGAGCCTTTACAAGGTTAATGTACTTCTTTGGTACTCCTTTCAGTGACAAACACTGCCATAGAACCTCACGATCAACAGAGTCGAATGCCGCCTTAAGGTCGAGAAATACTACCATTGTGGGGCGTCTGAATGTGTGTCTGTGTTCTAGAACCTGACGTAGTGTGAATATCTGATCGATACAACCACGTCCAGGTCGAAAACCGGCCTGGTTTTCTCTAATCTGCTCTTCACGAGCTTTGATTAGGCGTCGAAGTATTATTGAAGCTAATATTTTAGACACTATATTAGTCAAACTGATTCCTCTGTGATTGTCACAGGAGGACTTTTGTCCTTTCTTATAGACTGGCACAATCAGTGATTGAGACCAGTCAGATGGGATTACGTCCAGTTCCCAAATTCTACCTAAGACCTCGGTTAATCTCATTGCTAATACTGGACCACCATCCTTAAAAATCTCAGGAGTAAACCTGTCAGGGCCTGCTGCTCTCCCTCGTTTCAGATTTCCTATGGCTTTTTCAACTTCGTAAAGGGACGGAGGACCTACATTAACTTGCCATTCAGGTTGACTAGAGATCGTGGGAAACCGAAGTGTGGCTGAAGGCAAGTTGAACTGATCCCTAAAGTGTTCTGCCCATCGATCCAATCTCCTCGATTGAGAATGAATAATATGTCCATTTTTCTCTGAGATTGTTTCGCTAACGGTCGGGTTCCTAATACTGGTTTCCTTAACGAGTCTGAACAATTGCCTGCTATTACCTATTGCCGCTGCCTTTTCCATCTCTCTTGTTTTCGCTACCCACCACTGTTCGCGATCATTTCGTAGACTTCTTGTCAGCTTGCGCTTAAGCTGACTCCGCTCTTCATTATGTTCAGAGCCAGGTGGAATGAGTTTCCGAGCATCTATCAGTGAGATAGATGCTGCTGAGATCCAGTGTTGTGGTTTACCGTACTAGCAGATATCACTGCTGTTTCCACAGCTTTTCGGATATCATTCCATGCTGCCTCGGGGTGGGCATCACAGACATGGCTGCCTAACTGTTTTTCTAGTTGTTCCTGAAATATACTCTTAGCTTGACTATCATTAAGCAGGACCCTAAGAGGTTTACTTGCAGCGTCTTTCCTACGTCCAGTAAGATGCAGGCAAATACGCGCTCGTACTAGGGCATTATCTGAATCTAAGAATGAGCGACAGTCTTCTATCGAGCTCCTCCATCGGTGGCTGATAGCGATGTGATCTATTCGGCTCCAACGTTGGGACGAATTAGGGGGTCGCCATGTTAAAAGATGTTTTTCCTTATGTTTAAAGTTAGTATTTGCAAGGAACAGGCGGTTATCTGAGCATAGCTGCAACAGACGGTCGCCATTATCTGTTCTTTGAGCCACGATGCTATAAGATCCATCCAGGTGTCTTTCTCTATCGCTTAGTTTACCTACTTGAGCATTGAAGTCACCAACCACTATTACTACATCCGAGCGCCTAGATTTTCGGAGAGCTTTCTGTAAAACTCATCTTTTACATCATCTGAGCTGCAGTGAGTGGGAGAATAGGCAGAGACAACGAATAGGCAACAACGAGTGTCCCTGTCTTTTCGGATCCTTACTGTTCCGTTCAGTCGGACAGCGCACAAATGACTGTCTACTGGGATCCACCTTAAGAGAGCTAGTTCTGCCCTAGGACTCAGTGCTATACCTAAGCCGGCGAGGCCACGGGAAGCAGAATCAGGGCTTCCAGATACACGAAGTGTGAATCGAGTCGGTTCTTTATTTTGGCATGGTGAGGTCAAATGAATGACCCTACTCGGATTCTGTATGCGCGTTTCGGAGATGCAGCACACATCGATGGAGTGGGATTTTAAAGTCCTAGCTAAGGAAGCCTGCTGTCTTATTTGGCAGTGTTTGTACGTTAAAAGCTCCTACGTGTAGTTTAGAGCGTGGTTTCAGGAGACCAGGAATAGCGTTCCGCGTACTCCAATCGTTTGCCCCAGCGGTGCGAGGTGATAAAGAGACGTGAGGAGGGTTATTCATGGAGATAAGAGGGGTATTAGGTGTAGGAAGGATTTAAATGTGACCAATTTGGTCTCGTGTGCTGTTACAGGTATGAGGGCTGGTATCATTTCCCGGCTGCGCACACCGTGGAAGGGTATTTCTTGAGGAACCTGGAACGGAAATTGGATTAGTGTTGGTCTTAACGACCTGGGAGCGTGACCGCAGAGCCCAAGGGAAAACTGTTTGAGGCCGGTCGCGCACGGCTTTTTCGTGGAAGGTTTTTAACGTGTTAGCTCCGTTCTTCAAAGGGCCTTACCGCCGGAGACGGAAATCCGTGAGGTAAGGTGTGCATTTTTAGGGTCGACCTTTTCTAACCCCACCCCTCCTTGTGGGAAGGCAGCATCGCTGCAGATGCTGGTTGTCTGAAGGAAACACCTTACTACCGTCACACCCCTCTACAGTCAGGAGTACGACTTCGCCCTCAGACCTTGAGTAGCTGCTTTTAGTCTTACTGTTCTCCAACCGACCTGCCTGGCATGGTAGAACCTACAGGAGCATATGTTCCAGCCAATATAGCTCGGTTGGGTCATCACGATAGGCAAGCCCGACCACCGCGTCAAGGTAGCAGCTTCGGTCGGGCGTATACGTATTTGAAGTCGATAAGTGTACCTCTTAGACGATTAGTCTTTGAAAAGTTAAATGAGTGTAGTTCCGTAGGAGGATATCAACGACAAATTTGGGTAAAACTGGAAGATGGTGAACAACCCTGACAGACGCCACTTCATATTGACAGTTCCTTATAAGCTCTGATTCGGTCAACGGCATTTTAGTTAGAGAACCGCCGCATCATTTATGTACTTCTTTGGTACGCCTTCCAATGACAAAAGTTGTCAGAAATCGCGTCGAGCGTCGGTATGTCTATATCCTGAAACCGGGTGAATAATTCATCGGTCTCACTGACGACTGATCTTTTAACAAATGGTTCGTTGATGAGTCGAAGTAATTGTTAAGTTTTATCATTCCCTAGTTCATTTTCCATCCCTCGCTTCCGTTGACCACCACTGTTCACCATGCTAGCCTATGTTTAAGTTCTCTGCGAGCCTGTCAGAATCAGTTTCCGAGTAATTTGATGAGATTAGAGCTTTTGAAACCCAACGGTTTTTCTTAACCTTCCGATTAAGGTTGGTGGCAGATATAACTGTTGTATTTACAGCCATATGGATATCTCTAGTTTCTTCGGAATAGAGGCAGTTTCTAAGATGGACCAAGTAGATGATCACATTTGAGTTCCGTCTGCATTTTCAAAAGGGTGCATCGATGCATGAAATTCTACGATCTCAGCTAGCAGGGGTTGTTGCTTCATTTGATATAGGGTTCGTAATTCAGAAATTCCAATGTATATTTCTAATCTTGGAATGAGCTTTAAGCTTTCTACTTACAAGGGGAAAATTCAAGTTGAAGGATTCATTCATACGCTTGTATTTGAAAATATATACATTCACAAAATATAATATGTGAGGGATTTATGTGAAAGTTGTTCTTGGCATTACTATGCATGTTGTTATTCAAGGTGATGTTTTTTTCATTTTCGGTTTCGACTTTGGGCCCCAATTTTTCTCAGGATTTATCTGATATCTGTCAAGAAAGAAAGGTTGAAATGAATGAAATACTTTTAGTGTCATATTTTAAAACAGAACTGGTGCTTTTTTATAAATTTGGAACAAGTAACTTATTTTCGTATGCAGTTAGGCACTTTTTGTTTATCTGCTAATTTGCCTTCTTCAATGAAACCAGATATATTGATAGTAACCAGTTTGCTTTTAATCTGTATACAAGAGTACGTTTCAGTAAGAATTTACGGGGACAGTCAGTCAGTAACAACGTAGAACTTCGTACGTACGTACATCAGTTCGAGTTGCCACACCACATTAGCACAGAGATGCAGTGGTCGATTCAAATCCCGTAGTAGTAGAGGTAATGAGTATAAGCAGTAATCGGGAAGATTAGTGTTTGGAGATGTTACTTAAAGAGTATAATACAGTGAAATAAATTTGAGAGGAGAAAGAAAAGAGACAAGGAATAAGGAGATCAAAATTTGGGGGAACACAAAGAGTATGCACCTGCGCCATTGCAAACGATTTTGAGCCATGTCATTCAGGGTCTCTAACCATCGGTTGCTATCATCTCGCAGTCCCCAACCAGGTAGTCTACACCTACCGACATGACTCAGACCACTTGTCAGTGACTTCATGGACTTGTGCCATGTTCACTCTTTCGGTCGTTGAATAAATGTGTTCTAAATTTAGTGTGTTTCATAGAGTTATGAAGTGGTGGCTTAGTGATTCAAGAGATCGATTTCTAATCACTAGGCTGGTAATTTGAGTCTCGTTTCTATTATTTCAGTTTAGGCAGCTAGGATAATTAAAAGTAATCGAATTGGTGTTCTAAGAATTCCCAGAATAATTCAATTTAAGGCAGGTGGAAGTCGATGAGCACAACTGAACGAATTGTTTTTGGGATTTGAATTAGCCGAGGAATAATGTACAGGGGAATCATTGTTGTATATAAACATCACAGAAACCCAGTAATATTACTAGCTCATATTTGAGTGCACAAACATACTTAGCAAATGAGTTTCCCTACAAAAATTTTCGAAATTGGTTCAATTTTAACTTAATCAAACAAGACAAGTGTTAACTATCCATTAGATAAAGCCTCCAATCTGTACACAGGTTCTTGTCTGATTTTGACGTCAGCCTAATACTGTTTCCATTTTATATTTGAGAATGTGACCCTATTTTCTAGTTGCTTTATACATCCTCTTAGTGTTTTCAACCTTATTAGCTTTCAGCATTAATTCATTCGTTCTACCTTCTGACTAGTTTGATCGCTAGGCTCTGCGAGATTGTGTCATTGAAAGTTGTACCAAGGAAGTATATCAACTTTGTACAGGCTTTCCACTCGTAAACTGCTGGGCGAGCCAAAGCTTATTGCGAACCGTCATTAGAATTTTCAACTTCAAATGGTATTCGTCAGAAATTTCCACTTTCCTCATTTTTATCTAACTTCGCCATAGACATCCTCTTAAAATTAACGCTCTGATCGTCCGACTTTATGGGTTGATACCCTACCAGGAAATTCAGTAGTTCTAGAATATACAGATCGTATAATTATGTTTGAAAACATACAGTCTCCTGATCTCCTTAAGCAATAATGCAGGTATATTTAGATTGAGATTTTCTCCTTCCAAATTCAAAATGTTGCTTCAAAACTGGGTGGTCAGCGCTTGAATTAATGACAGGTAGTGAATTATTTGGGTCTGTCGAAATCTCGTTACGGATTTAGAAAGCACAACTGGTTTTTGCCAACTTGTGACATAGGTGTCTACCAACCAAAGGACGAGTCTACTACGCAATAGTCTACTTCTTTTACTCCATGGGTGTGGAAAACGGTCATTAACGATAGAGGGTATTCGCACGTTACTAGCATTTGATTATAGGTGTCTTCGAAGCATCGCTCGTTCATTTCGGGACCAACAAGTAAGTACCAGGGTTGAAGATAGGGTACGAGTTAAAGATGAAAAATCGATAGACGAAGTAGCAAATCTTCAACTGAGGAGCCTGGGGCGTGTGTTACGTATGCCTATCCACCGCTTACCTAGAAGATTGATATTGTCTGGTGCAGGAGTAGGTTGGAAGAAAGTTAAGGGTACCTAAGCCAAGATGAAGAACCAGTCTATGAAGAAGTCATTGATAAGTGAGCAGAGCCATATTATTAGGTGTAAACTACTTCGGTAGGATCTGCGAGATTATCATAGCTAATGATTAGAGATCTTGAACTATATGGTTAAAAGTCGTTTGGAATGGCGCAGGTACATTTACATTTTGTCTAATCCTAAGTTTCTGGATTTCTCATAACCTTTGTATTTCGTTGATTTTGGTTTTCTTGAATCGTAATCTTCGGTGCCTAATCCTTCCTATTGTAGTGGCTTTGCCTCGTTAATCAATCACCTCGATAACCGTTATAATATAAATCTTAACAGTTTGAAATCAGAAGGCAATGAGATGCGGCAACTACAGTTTATTTGCGGATAACGCAGATTACAAAGCTATAAGCGCATCAAGCGAATTTGAAGCAGAGAGGCGAATATATGTATATATGAGCAAATACATAAGCAAATTTATAGTCAGATCGCATAAGTGCACAGGAAAATCTAATAATAGGATTTGAGTACATATATACATGAGGAAGAGAATGATTCATCGAGGGATATTTAAGCAATCAACATTTTAGCTAGTCTTTGATGTGGTCTAGTGATCATAACAGTACAAAGAAATAGACGGATTGTTACTATTCGAATAACATTGCTTGTTAAGTTAATAAAAGGGATTAACCATAATCGTAATTGATTGTAGGATAGTTGTTATACTATTACCACCAGCACTGTTACTACCTCTACTACTCTGGGATTCGTCCTAACAATTTAATCTTGGTGTGCTAACGGGGTATGGGAACTTGAAACGATTTGAACACACATTAGGTCTCAGGTTGAATTTCGCTGAGTGACTGCCATCTGCACTAAGACTAGAACTCAGAAATTAAGTGTTGACTAATGCTGGGATAGGTTAAAACAATGATGCTCATCAAAGATCTCATTTCTATTCACTTAGGTTTCGCACTCGACAAGTCGATTATTTTATAATTTCAGAGTCACTTTCATTGAAAAGTTATCCGATTTTTACAATTTCGTACCAATTACAACTAATACAGTTCCAAAAACTTGAAATACTTGTCCATTTTTAATTACTTGTTCCAATCTACCGTGGTGTACGTTTACCTCATACAAAACTAGCAACTATTCAATATCGACAGATTTTTAAAAAGGTACTTCACTTACCTAACTAGACCATCATTTTTTGATGGAGGTTCAGCAAGCGGATGACGAGTGAAAGATACTGATGGATTAATTGGTCTGGTTCGTAAGCTGATGCGTACTGTTTGACTATGTGAAACATTACTATCCGATTCAATATTTGCCTCTTCCATGTTCGATGAGATTTTCAAGTTACCATCAGCATGCTTCTTTCTTCTGAAGCGTCTTCTGCTTCGAACACTGACCTTTGGTGTTGTGTTTACTTCTGTTTCGGGATCTCCTTCATCATCATCATTTGATTCAAGGTCAGATTTTTCTCTTTTACGGTTTGTTTCAGTTCTATCACAATGAGATCGAAAACAGTCGAGTACAAATGAATGTGGAGCATCTGTTTTCAGAGAATTTTTATCAGCATGCGAGCAAGAAACACGGTAGTTGGCATTCAGAAGACAAGAACTAATGAGCAGAAAAAGTCACGATATCAGTTGTGTTTTAAATAATTTGTGTAACAGATACTAACTGGTAGTTAAAAATGAGATGTAGACTATCCGACTATGTAACAAACGTACAATGCTTACGTGATAGCAGTTTTCATCTATTCATGTCTATGATTTAATTCACGATTACTCGTCCTTTATGAATACAGTGGTCTTGAGTGCTGTTAGAGGTGTCCGTCAAGGCTGTCCACTTTCTCCATTTTTGTTTAACTTCATCATAGACCTATTGATAGAAATAACATTCTCGTCCACTGAATTCTCGGGTATTGATCTCCTACCAGGAGGTCCACTTATCGACTTAGAATACGCAGATGATATAGACCTGTTTGGTGAAGACGCTGATAAAATGCAGTCTTCTGGTAGCACTAAGCAACAATGCCAGAATGTCTGGAATGCGCTTCTCTCCCTCGAAATGCAAGTTGTTGCTTCAGGACTAGTCTGCACCAACACCTGAACTAAGGATAGGGAGTGAAGTAGTCGAACGCGTTGACAACTTCACTTATCTTGGAAGTCTGATCAGCCCTAATGGGTTAGTATCGGACGAAATCTCAGCACGGATTCGAAAAGCTCGCTTGGCTTTTGCCAACTTACGTCACCTTTGGCGAAGGCGAGATATCCGTCTATCAATAAAAGGAAGAGTATACTGCGTGGCAGTCCGTTCTGTTTTAATTTACGGCAGCGAAACATGGCCTTTAAGAGTAGAAGACACTGGTAAGCTATTAGTATTTGACCACAGATGCCTCAGAAATATTGCTGGCGTCTGCTGGGATCACCGGGTAAGTAATAGTGAGGTTAGACGCAGGGTATTAGGGAATGATGGTAAATCAGTTGATGAGGTTGTGAATCTTCATCGACTGAGATGGTTGGGCCACGTGTTACGTATGCCTGAACACCGATTACCACGACGTGCAATGCTAACCGGTGTTTGAGATGGTTGGAAGAGAATTAGGGGCGGCCAAACCAAAACGTGGCATCAGTGCTTGAAGACACTAACCTCTAGTCTGAGCCATGTTGGTAGATGCAGACTACTTGGTTGGGGTCCGCGTGACTATCGTAACCAATGGTTGGAGACTCTTGGTGAAATGGTTCTGAATCGATAACAGTGGCGTCGGTGTATACACTCTCTGTCTTCTCTTAAACTAAGAGATTAAAATCGCTTCATATCTTTCTTTCTACGAACTAATTCTTTCTTCATGTACTATATCCTTATTGCAATCATTCATTTATATATTACCACCTCTGAATTAACTACTTCTATGAATCCGGCGTCCATCTTGCTGTGTTAATGAGGTATGGCAACCTAGACCGATGCATATATGTGCCTGGTCCTACGTTGTGGCTGACTGACTAGTCCTTTGAAAAACAGAATTATAATGGAAATTGAAGTAAGAATCTACATAAAACTGCAACTTATTCATGATGACATTAGAGGTGTTTACTAATTTTTAGCAAAATGAGAGTATTCAAAATTAGACATCGAATCAAGGTTGCACTATAAATCGATCCACGTGTTGATGTGAGATTGAGCGATAGTGAATAATTAAATTGATCATAGAATCCCAACGCTCTCGGAAGTTCTGATTTGTCTAGACATTTGGACAAGTCGTAAGTATTCAGTATTAAATTTTAGCGACGTTTTGTTTTCCATTTAATTCTAACTGAGTGTGGGTAGCGTATACTAGTAGATGAGTCAGATCACTAATTACATCAAAATTATAGAAAATAGAAACCCAGGTGTTGTGATCAACGTGATATCACTTTGTTACTGTTCTCTGAGTGATGCGAAGATTGACCAACCCTTCTTATTGTGCTATATTAACACATTTCGTGTAAATTTTACAGGATACATGAAATAAATAATTTCCGTTGACTTTAAGATTTTTCCTGAGGGCTTTTACGGGCTTCGTGGAAGTCTGTTGGAGATGCTAAATCACTAAATATAGCATTTAAGAAGAAATCAATCTTACGATTCATTCACTAAACTAAAATGAAACCTGTTCCTTGATCGTCAGTGTATTCCCATTTGTACTGATTCATATAATACGAAGTTAGTTTACGGAATTTCATTGTATTAGTAAATTTACTGTTATTCAGCATTTAAGTTATACCCTGCTTAGTTCTTAATCACTGGAATTAATCGGTATATTATTGCATTTGTCTTTTGAAGTAGATTGGAACAGAAGAGAATAGATGTTGTGTAGTGAACATTGGATGTGGAGTGTGGTGTTTCAAACAGTTGTCAAAATTAAGTGATTAATTGTTGTACAGATCGATTTTCATTTAGCAGGATGCAGTCATACTTCACTGTTTGATGTCTACACTTATACTCGAACTAAGTACCCACCATTTTAAATTCCAAAAACGACATAGTAGTAAGTTAGAAAAAGGCTACATGTAGCCAAATAAGGACATTGGATGGGTTAATGAAGTCACTGATTGTTGGCAGACTGTCAGGTTGAAGTCTGTGGGATTATAGTGATTGGTAATTGGATATACTGTGTGATATGACTAAGAATTGGTCACTATGACATAAATGAATTCACTGTCTGCTCTTAGATCTTCAGTTCTAAATTCACTTTGCACATCTTATTTCGTGATCTCATTCTTTCCTCTTAAATCCTATTCTCTATATCTAATCATTTTTACTTATTATCACTACTTCTGTATTCATCTTGATAATTGTATATAGTGCTAAGAACTTGAGACAGTGCGTATTTCTGTCACGTTTTATATTGCTTGTGACTGACTGACATATCAAAGAATTGTCCACTAAACTACTAATGAGTAACATCGTACGAATACCTATAAACTTCTACAAGTTTTTTGCAACAGATTTAATGTCTTAATAAACAAAATGTTCTTAGTGTTATTCTCCAAATAACTGACTAGGTATGTTTTCAATGCGCTTTAAAAATGAATCCTGTTTTATTTATGGCTAATTAAGGCTATATTTAATTAACAGAAGGGACTGGATAAACATGATATTAATCCCAACTTAGAAATCAATACAATTGTGAATAGCGGAAAAAATGAGACCATTAGAATTATCCTTCAAAGCTAGAAGAAAAACATTTTTTAAACACATACCTACACTACTTGTTAAAGAAACTTTTATTAATCAAACAAAAAATAGAAATAAAAAAGCCCACTTACTATAAGTCTGGTTGTTTAGGCATGGTACAACCAAAAACTGATGCTAATTGATCAATTATGTAATATAAAGGAACATCTGGAAGTTCTTCATACGCCACAGTAACCATACCGATGATACGTTTAAATGTGCGGTAATTTTTATTCGTTAGACTATGAGTTGATACCTCAACTTTTGATTCACTTGATCCAGTACCTGGATAGAATATCAAAAAATGTTATTAGAGAGTGGCAACGAATAATTATCACTGAAGAAAATGTCACGCAAACAAACAAGTGTAGTAAAATTTCTTGAAAAGTACGTAGGTTTCAAGTGTAGAGCAAAGAGATGTTCATCAATCCTGCTTACATGGTAGCTTAGTGGTTAAGGGATTTGACTTACAACCACTAAATTCCAGGTTTGAACCCCACTTTGGTTTGAGCAACCGGATAGTATCACTGGGCCTCACACTTGGATGGTGGCTTATACCCAAGTACCTGGTGAAAAAGTTAATTAAATCATTAAACCACTTCCTACTTTGAACTTTAATTTTGGCTGAAGTAAAAGTTGGAAGAAAACTAGAGATAACCGACTGAAAAGATGACATCACTCTGTGAAATCAGTGACAGCTAGTTTGAGCCATGTTCGTAGTAGTAGATGTGTGTGAAGTCGTCGTAAAGAAAATCCTTTCCACTGAATTATCTTCATTCCTCCCAAAATTATCGAATGGATCTCTTTCGTTATTAATACGATTTATTAAAATGAGAAAGATCAAAATACTCTACATAACTAGTACTGTTATCCCCCCCCCATAAAGCTAATATTTTCAGACCAATAATAAACACAGTATAATTATTACCACTAGAAAAATGCATTTTGTGAATTAAACCAGAGAAAATTAAGGAGAAACCGTTCAAATCTTTACAATCGGACTGGTTATTAATCACCCACAGTCAGTCAGTCAGTCAGCTACAACGTAGGACCAGGCACATATGTGCATCGGTCCAGGTTGCCATACCTCATTAGCACAACAAGATGAACACCGGATTCATAGGAGTGGTTAGGTCAAAGGTTGCAATAAGGATATAGTATAGGAAGGAAGAATTAGTTCGTATGAAGTGATTTTAATCTCTTAGTTTAAGGGAAGACAAAGAGTGTATACACCGACGCCATTGTGATCGATTCTGAGCCATGTCACCAAGAGTCTCCAACCATTGGTTACGATAGTCACGCGGACCCCAACCAAGTAGTCTGCATCTACCAACATGGCTAAGACTAGAAGTTAGTGACTTCAAGCACTGATGCCACGTTTTGGTTTGGCCGCCACTAATTCTCTTCCAACCATCCCCTACACCGGTTAGCATTGCACGTCGTGGTAATCGGTGTTCAGGCCATGTTCTTTATTATTCGCCATTCAACAGAGTTATTCTAATGAATGTATGCTGTATGATAATAAGCGCAGTTATATGCACAGAACATAAGAAGCTTTATATAATAGTTAGTCACACCCCACATGTAGGAGATCGTAATACATTTATTATTATTTATTTATTTTAACACATAGATATTGGTACCAGGAGGCACCAAATACATATGCGCCACACAAATCTCATTCGATATGTGTGAGGGCTGTGATACTGCCCGGGTGCCCAAACCGAAGCAGGCGGTTTTCTCAGGGGGCCACTCCCCGAGCCTTCGACCTGAAGGTCTGATCCATAAGGCAGTGGAGCATCGTAAGGAGCTGCAGTCCCATGGAAGCCGGTGACCAACAATTGGTTCATACGCCATTTGTTCCTGCAGGATACTGGAGCCCATGTGCACCATTGGTTTGGAATCCGGTTAAAGCGCCGGACACTCGCTTTCCGTCCTCTCATTTTTGTAAACAACACCCCCGCCACGAGAAGGCAGTAAGTAGGACGGCACTATCACGACATTGGAACCAGCAACAGCACCACTAACAAGTTTTCGGTACATGTTTAAGTACAAACATTCAACAACTGGAATAAACAGGATACACTGGATATTATCCTCAAAAATATTATTCGGACTAAATTATTTTCTTTTTATCGCTTAATTACCAAAAGTCTAGTGTCTCGGCTACGAAAAATACCTGTTGAGATATTAGCGATTTACTTACACTTCTAATTTATTTGTTTAATAAACATTAGACTTTTCAGTATATCACCAGTTTAAATAATAGTCCACTCTGTCATTTCATGACTCGTTTTGAAGAAAAACTTTCGAAATTTTCTTAGCCTATTTAGTCAGCTTAACTAAAAATAAGGACGATTAAAGGACCGTTCCGCCTTTCTATGATGTAACAACTCATACTGTCATCCCAATCTAGAGATAAGAATATAATGTCGGTGGCTTAAACATTTAATCCTTAGTCATTTGATTTTACGTTTGATCTTCGCCCCAGCTACACTGGTTAGGTACTGTGTTCACTCGAAACCAATCTTTAGACACACTTTAAACTTTCGAGGCCTCTTTGATTGATCTCGCTTCATCGAAGAAACCAACTAAATCCCTTGCCTTTGCCATCGCCTGGTACGTAATAACCAATTGTAGCACTCTAAAACCAATAACATTCGACGAAACTGGCAATACAACACTAATTTCTACGGAAAACGAACACAATACCAACATACTTATGTCCAATTGTGTTGAAGATGAATGATTTTCACCATTCAAACAACTTGATATACCATTGTTGACGTTTTTGGGAGGGTAGCCTAAATCCGAGAGAAACTCATGTAGGAATGTACGACTATGTAAAGGTCCAATCCAAATAGGACCAAACACATGAAATTTCGAACCGCATTCTATACATTGAGGTCCTATAGGTGGGCCAAGAGCTGCGGCAACTACTTTACTAGTATTAACTGCTTCTCCAAGAGGTTGTATATGATAGGCCTAAAAACAATAAAAGGTAAACAAAAGTACAGTACGTTGTTCGGATGAAAATATCTACAAATTATTTGACTTACTGTAAATTATACTACACAAGTTGAATAATTGTTTTTGTCTTTTTTTATTTCCGTTAATGATAGGGAGATTAATGACTAACTTTCAAATACTGTGATAACAAAATTAAGCAATTGCTTTTAGGATAGTCTACCTGACAAATCAGCTTTATTCAAACAGCTATTGAAAATCAGGGGCCACTGGACGGCTATATTGTCCTCAGCGGTATGCATCTACGCACCCTCCGTCAGTGATTTAATCAACACTACGTGTCTCGATATTGGGTGATTAGGTTCAATCCTTAGTATTAACAATGAGTAACACAAACTCTAACAATTATCTTTCACGTTTTTGCTACAAGTCTTATTTTGTAGATTATCTTAGACACGTATTCCTTCATATACTTTATCTTCCTGATAACCATCAAATGAACAGACTCTCATATCTCGCTTCCATATGTTATTTTTATTCTTATTATCTTCCAACTTTAAATTCTGACCACCTTTAATGCCTCTGTTAATGACGCGGAAGCTCTTTTATAATAGACCCTTATATGTAAATAACAACCATAAATAGGACTATGTAGCTTTAGTGACATCGTCCAGAAGGAAATTTTCTTTGTCGAAACATCATTCTTTTTTCTTTCATTATCGTATATCTGACTTACACAACTGATCTTAAAATCTTAGATTATCGGAGATATTTCCGATAATCCAACGGACAAAATTACAATTCCAGACTACTAAACAGTTATTATTAATAATAAAACAAGATTTGGACGAAACGGAATATTCATAGTTGTAGAAATATTACTCACTAAGCATCCACGACAAATATAACAAATACCATGTTTAGCTGCAATAGCTTTTACAGATATCGGACTAGACCAAACACGTACAAATACACGAATATAGAAATCCACTGACAACGATAACAAAGGTTCAATAACTTTACCATGCTGACTTGCAGCCAACTGCATAGCATTTAAAAGTATTCGTAATCCCTAAACCAAAAAAGCAATATCGATTACTAAACATAATTATTATGATGAATGACATTTTTAACTTGGTTTTATGAATATGGAGATACAATTTGTTTTAGGATGGAAAAGTTAAACCCTGAATCATCTGCAATTCTAGAATAAAACTCATGGAGGTAGATTCTGACTTTTAAGAAAAGGAGATCCTAAGAAATGGAATAGGAGTTTTATGATGTGCAAAAGACGAATAAATTAAGACATCATAACTTCCATCACATTATGAAACCTAGATATTTGAACATGTCGAAGTAAGGTAAAGATATGTTAGACTTATTTGACCTCTAAGGATTTCTAGGGGAATCGCAAACAATGGAAACGGAGGAGGGATATATGTATTGCCGAGAAAGGGCAGTACTTTGAAGTATACAACGTTGATGTGTCCTAAGTCGTGTGGTCTTATGACCTCAGTTTGCGTATTTATTGGAAAAACAACTACATATATCGCATAGGTGAGGTAGTAAGTTGTTGGTCTAAATTCGGCAGCAGCTACCTCGATATGTACGACAGGATGACCACAACGTTTCACACAAAGTTCGTAGTTCAAAGCTGAGTACGATGTTACTTCGAAATAAATAAAACGACATTAATCTGTTACTGAGTATTTCAACTGATAAGACTTTTTTAAAGTCACAGCTCGAAATTCCAAAAGTCCTTATGGTTATTTATTTAAACATAAATATTGGTACAAGGAAGCACCAGATATGTATGCGCCACACAAAACAGTGAGAACGGGAAGAGAAAAAGAATGTGAGGTGCGTACGAGAAAAAAATAGAGAGAACAATAACGACCACAGATCAGTGTATGGTAGTGAAATAACAATAATAATAATGGGGGAAACGGAAAGGTACAACCAGAAAGAATTTTTCCAAATAAGGAAGTTACAACCACCTTTTATGAAGTAAAAGGTTACAGCAGGTTCGCCATTGGCTTCTATTCTGAGCCATATCTGATAACGTTTCTAGCCGCCGTGTTGCACCATCTCTTGGACTCCAGCCAGGCAGTCGACAAGGACGAACAGAAGCCAGTTCTTTGCATCTTCCTTTCATACCACGAAACTATGTCATACACTGACCACCTTTTCACTTTTTCCAGCCAGTCCCAGCGTCGGCAAATAATGCACGACGTGGAATTTTCTGGGACGACATTTGCTGGAAATTGCTTTCTTTTAGTAGAAACGAAGAAAACTGTGAACGGGATGGTAATTTTCAGGCATTAATAAATGGATTTTTAGTTGGTTTGTATTCTATCTAGTTTACATTTTTGGGTGTCTTAATACTATCCCCCAACATTTTCACATCATAATTACTCAACTAAAACATCATTTTATATTGACTATCACCAAATTATTCGCTGGGGAATTAAAAGTACATTCATCTGCTACCTAGTGAACGAAACCTAGTCAATAGATCACTCTATGATAATTGCAAGAACTTAATAGGTCCGGCGCTTTAGCCGGGTTGGTGGACACGGAGAGTTCACCTAGGGGAGTTGGAAAGCCCTGATTCCAAACGAATGGTGCATATAGGCTCCAGTGTCCTGAGTGGAAAAATGGCGTATAAACCAATCGCTGGTCACCGATTGCCATGGGACTGCATCTCCTCACAATGCTCCACTGCCTTATGGGTCAGACCTTTAGGTCTACGATTTAAATGAACAGTTTTTTGGGCATGTTGAGGTGTGGCTCAAACGGTGATACTGACCTTTCTAGGAAATAATAAATTATGGCTTAGTGAGTCGAAATTATCCATACTGCTATTTGATAAGATCAATGGCAGAAAACAGCTTTAATCAAATCCGAGCACTTATACACTTGTGCCAACAAGAGACTATCGGGTTTATTGGGATGTACCCTGAGGACCTTACCGCGTGTAGGTCCCGGATTTTTTTGAATAAATAACTCCTAAAACAATTGGAAATACTCTCACTACTTAGTGCTAAAATAAGTCTTCTGGTAGTATATTTGAAATGGAATAAAACACAAAGCCATCAGAGAACAGGAATATTCGTTAGGAAGTGACTTTTCACTCGTTGCATACGCCATTGAGAACAGTAACAGAGAAATGAATTCAAGTGAAAGTTAGCGGAACTCAGAAAATTTGACATCATGCGCTTCACTAGATCATATTTTGTTATTATTTTACTGTGACTAAGGATTCAGAACTTACAACTTCATGTGTAGAGCCTGTTTTAATAGCCATCCCACCATATTTTCCCATCGAAGTTCCAGGAGTGCTCCCGCATAACACAGCCAAGTCTGTTGAAGTGACACAGAGAAGTCCACCACTCCGCAAACACTGGACGGCCGTGTTTAAAAACGGACCTGCTGTTCCAAATGGGTCGATATCAACCACATCAAACCTAACAGTAGTCAGAAGAAGTTGGATCACATGAAATACACAAACGAGACATAATCAGACTTTTCAACAATGAGACCACTAATTGAAGGCCATTACATAAACATTACCTAATTAGTTGGATTGCTTTGTAGAGTTACAGTGGATATAATTTTATGACAAAGTACATATATGCATTCTGGATGTGGAAAACTTATATTGGTCAAGGCTCGTGAAACTTTACGTTCAGCATTCACTAGTCTCAGGTAATTAATCCTGACCATGTTTTTCCTACGCATTCTAACTCTTCGATTACTGATGTGAAGTGTTAGTAGCATGGGTTTAATCGTTAGGGAGAGGCAACAATTAAATTACGGATTCATACATCCCAAAAATCATTTTATACATAAAAAATAAATAAATTGTAAACACAACCGGACAGTAGTAATATAACATATGACAGCGTCAATCGACTTAATTTATAACACTACACCAGAGTAACGAAACTTGCCAAGACTGAAGTCATGGGGATAAGAAATAGTAATAACACTAACGATAGTATGAAAGAAATCGGTTGATGAGTAAGAGACGTGTCGGCAATCTATAGGTGACAAAATATCCCCTTTATTTATCCTACCTGCAGAAGACAAGTTAAGGAACTTTCTGGTACTACCAAACACTAAAGTTGATTCCGCTGTTTTCTAGAACAATCCTGTATAATTGTGGACTATAAAAATATCCTTTGATGGGAAATATCCAGGGATATACAACTAGAAACTAGACTAACAAAAATACCTCACTGAACATACAACCAAATTTATTGATTTTGCTTTTACTAATTAAGACCACATTTTAGATAAGCTTTCCGTGGATGCTCAAAATTAATTCTGATAATAAACATTGCTCGACATTCCGGATATATATAAACAAATTACTGATAAATCTAGTTGTCATATGACCTTCCGAATTTAGTCATACGGAGATGCTTCAGCTGATGATTATTTGTGAACTGAATTAACACATTAGAAATAAACAAACTTTTCGCCAAATAACCGACGTTGATGCATAAGGTCGACAGCGTCACCGCAGACTGTACTGACAATATTCTCCACATTATTGTGAGCGACATTCTTCTGTATCAAAGCAACAGCCTCTGGACTAAGATCATTGGCAATAATACTCGATACATTTGAAACTTCGAGAGCCATTCTAACAGATCTAATTCCGGATGCTGCTAATGCCTCCAATATCTTTAGGCCACAAGGAGAATCAGGAGTTTCTTTCGTAGTGATGCTTAATGGTCATCAAAAGGAATCATACCACTCATTTTGTCCTTCATTTTCAGAATAGCTTCTCTTCTGTGCAACTTTCCAAACTGATTTACTACAGCTATTGTAAGGTCTCTGTTAAATTCTTGTACAGGATTGTAAAACACGCCATCTGGAAGCATGACTTCCGCACAGCCTTCTTTAATAAAAGATGTGCTAGCCATACGCACGCTGCACGATATACGTTGAAAAAGACGGACTGTTTTGCGTACCAAGGTCATCAGGGCAGTAGCGCATCAACATCAGACTTAGTTACAAGGACTTCAGTTTAAAATGGCTCAAATGGGATAGAAAATGATTTTTCTTAACGGCTTCCGTATCTAATAGCAGTAGACCACCAATGCCTCGAGGTAGTAACCTAGGTATATTTAACGGTTAAAAGAAAAATATTATAGTGAAATACTATCCTGAGTCCTTAAGAATCAGTTTCATTTTGGAGAGGACAGGAGACTACAATGCCTGTGTTAGTCATGGCTAAAGTGTTCTCTCATTTGGTCACATTATCTTTTGAAGTACTTGGCAGATGGAGCTCCAATCACGTGTTGAGGTAATGGATCCCATTCGATGGGAAAGTCGATCGTCGGCTGACAGGTAATTTGTTCTAATCTTATGAACTTTATCAATCCTCTTATTTGAAAGACAGGAAAAATATGGACATATAAGATGCAAATTTATCACTAAGTAATTTAAAATCTGTAATCAAGTCACCTCTGGTTCTTCCACATGAAACTGGAAATATGCTTAGTTAAGCCAGTCGAGCATCATATGGAAGCTTTGTTACTATGGGAATCGGTTTTCTCTTAAAAGACTCTTAGGAATTCACTATCATTTACTGTTTCTCTTTGGAAACGCCTTTGAATTCTTTTACCGTGTGATAAAGATAGACAGTTCGTTGTCTCTTGTCTCGAAATAGTGTTTGGTTTTGAAGTTGGTGAAATAAAATTAAGTCTCAGACTTCTCTGCCAATTGAAGGAGGGAGGACAGAGCATAAATCTCGATAGCGTATTTCTTCAAATTTAATATTGTGTCCCGTGAAATAGTGTTATGGATGAACAAACCACAACTCGGGATCACTACGATCAAATTCTGGGAGTCGGACATCCGTGTTCATAACAGTGTCTGTCTCTGTCAGTGACGAATCACATATGTCCTCCAGGCTTTGGATTTGGACCTAGTCTGATATGCGGCATATGACCAACATATTAATGTAAAATGATAGGGGCAAAATAATGTCTACAACACGAATATTTGTGATGAAAAAACCTGTACGTATATGTATATATACAAAATTTATGTTCAAGTTAATAAGGTTTATTTTTACTAAACCAAAAACTAATAAACAAAATAGAAACTGAATTTGTGTTCAAAATTGAGCTCACCAACATCGAATTATGGTCTAGTTCGGTATTAGTACATTTATCTTCGCTACCACAATAATAGACCGAACCCCTTAATTGTAGATTTATCATGACGTGACTACCTAGCCTATGAGGTCTTACGTGGAAGTCAAATCACAGTCTTCACCGACTCGTCTGATGGCGACCATCGGCAATATAATGTCTAGCATTTTTGAACAACACATTTGAACTGGGGAGATAGTAATATATTTGTCACAAAAAGAAAAGAAGTTATGAAGGGTGACCATGTCTACAAGACCGAGCCACATCATCTTGATTCATCCTCCCGCTCTCACCATTGTTTTCCATTTCCTTCTGTTACTTGTCGGATGTAAATCTCCTCAGTAAGTGTACTATCAACTTCAAGGATCTTGTGGTGCAGCACCACTACAATGTTAAATTTTAAGCCACTTCCCTCAGCTTTATCTTATACCGTACTTTACCCGCTCTTATTGCTTTAGTGCACTGATTCCTTGCTTGATAAAACTACCTATATGTGCTGTCGCCACAAGTTGATTTGTGTTCCGTCCAGTAGTACCTTTCAAGTCTTAATAGTCGAAGACTGCGAGTCTTTATGACTATATGTTGCGTGTAACTGTTGAGGATAAGATGTGAAATAGGTTGACGGTGTATGACTGTTTCTCCACCGAGTTGCTAACTCTACATTCTCCAATAGTCCCAAGTCCTCAATAAGGTTGAAAAAATGAGCTTCAGTAGAGTTGTCACTTCCAGTATACATGCGTCTAACAAAATTGATAAACTACTGAGTGTACACTTGACGTGCTGCCAGACAAGATAGAAGGTACAGGGCTACTCCATTCACCATTCCTGTTGTTCTGTCATTGTAAAACAAAGACATCCCGTACTTTGCTATCTCTTGGTCCGTAATTCGAGATATCAATGTCTCGGATATTTTTATCAAACGAGTATTATTAGCATTACTGAGTTCACACAGCTTATCTATACATAAGCAGTCCATGGTTTCACTTTGGAACGTTTGAGCTTCCCGTCCTCTTTATCTGTATGAGCTTTCCAAGTTGGTAATGTTTGGCATCCTTCCATCGGATAAGTAGTGTAACCGTCAGTGATTCAATTTTAGGGAGTTTGGGCTTTCTGTTGAAGTCTCCTCAAAGCGTCTTGTCGTTTTGTTCTGTAAACTTAGAGGCAAGTCAAAGCTGTCTCTAAGGTTCATCATTACGTGACAATCATTGCGAGCCGCATTTGTTTTCTGAGGCCTGGAAACCATAATGACCCAATAATTTTTATCATTCATCGCCTTCTGTTTGTCATCGTTTTTACACTAAAACTCAATCCTTGGGTTGAAGCGTAAGAGCCTGTGTTTGTGTTTAACAGGCCATCTTCTTAGTGTCATTAGGGCAACGTAGGACTGATAATTTGGGTTAGAGGAGTAGGAAGCCCAGTTTGGCAACTTCAAAATGACCGAATGCTCCTTTTATCTCAAGTCGTAAAGAGCCTGAGATAAGTAGGATGTTCTGCCACACATCCCCCTCACCACCAATATTTGCTGGTCGGTGAGCCTATCCTTCTATCTTCATCGGTTTTAGCCTCTTTTCGGAATAATGTGAGTAGTACAAGGTACTCAAATTGTCATGGTGAACCAATCTCAAAGCGTGGTACAAACTTTGATATCTTGCAATCTTCCGTCGATGCAATTTTAAAGTTTCGTAAGTAGGCACCTATTTGAAGCCAAAAAGCTTCATCTGTCAGCTCTGTTGAATGCCTCGAAAACTTCCGGTAGGTTGATATGCACGGGGTAGTTCTGTTCCAGTGAGATGATCTCACTATCTCAGGAACCTAATAATTTTCTGTTGTCGGACCTACCAGCTTTGAAAAATTGAACTTGCTGTTATATTTAAGAATAGAATTACTAACAACTCTTTCCGTGACATCTGCTACCGCGGAACACAAACAAATCGGTCCCAACTTGGGCGCTTCCTCTGTCTGTGTTAAGCTTTCCGCCTTTGACTTGCTCATTAGTCAACCATAGAATGGGTGAGAGGGCAAGATTTAGGTATTCGTTAAGTTGTCGCGCAAGCCTAGATTTTCCTACACAAATCTTAATGTCATTTGAAGTGTGAGATTTATTACACCAAGATTTAAGGTGTGCGACCATATCATAAGCGTCCAGTGTTGTATTGAGTAACCTGGGTTGTGCTGATGGAATTGGGTGCACTGGTGTGAGAAGTCTTGTGACTTAACCGACGCATATAGTGGTCATGTCGAGTCCTCTTAAAAGAATTACTATTGACTTATGTTATGGGTCAGCGTAACTTCCAAGGATTTAGTTAATAGTCTAGAATTCCAATGGGCTATGATCAAGCATTTAGAGTAGCCTCTATACAAGCCAAAACAGGCTCAGATATATAAGTTAAATGACAATGGCTGTCTCATTTTTTATAATGACATGGCATATCCGGAGGTAATAAATGAGCATGCAGAAGTATCACTTGTATTCGATAAGTACTACCTACTATACGTTCAGTGATCTGAAAGTCCTATCTGGAATTTAACGAATATTTCTTGCAGTGTAATGTTTGTGCATTGTTACACTTCACTTGAAATTCTGATCCTGGTATCAGGAGATTAGAAGCTCTATATGTGCACATGACGCTTAAAATGATCTGTCATTGCTGATACTTTGAAATGCTCGAATTCGTGGCGTACTATGCCTGGACGTTTCACGTTGTCAGCTTCATTGTTATCTTTCACCACTGACGGCAGATATTGAACGAAGATGACTGTTCGAGAGATTGTAGTGGCATTGGACCATAACCACACAATCTTCAAAGCTGAACACAAGACTACTCAGAAAATAGATATTCAATATTTAACGCGGATAAATACCTAACAATGGAGAAGGCGCGAACAATGAATTGAATGGACTGGAGTTGATCGAGTGGCATGGCTCGGCCATGCAGGCGTGGTCTATGCCTATGTCTATTCATATTAAATATATTGTTCTTTCTCTAGCCTAACCTTGTTCTACATCATGTATTGGTAATTGATACGATACAGTGAGTTGGTGTAGTCGATGGTGTGACTTCCACGTAAGATCTTATAGATTAGGCAGTTATATCATGACGAATCTACAAATTTAGAATTAGGTCTATTATTAGAGCAGTACTAATATCATAGTAGACCACAATTCTACATTGGTGAGCCCAACTAAAGAAACGCAACCTATTATTGTTAATCCTTATTTCCACCTTAACCTTCTCAATCGGATTTTATTTTTGTAAGCCCACTATTCTAATTGTCCTTTGATTAATGGTCACATATATTATCGTAATGTTATATCTATTAGTTCACATAACTTACTAGCTCAATCGATAATAAAAGTTGATCATCTATATCAACTAATTAGCTTTGATGGTTCGTTAACAAACTTTAATAGCATTTACATGCTTCAGCAACATAAACTTGTTTAAACATCAAGCTCTAGCAAATATGACCTGCAAATAGCCTAAGTATACATTGACTAACAATGCAATCAAGGACTAAATAGTTATCGGGATCTTATTATCAGTGTTCCTTCACCTAACACCTCATCCTGTTTTAAACTATGCACTATCCTGTAATATCTTTTTTTTCTGACCACTGCCTGCCTAATTTCATAATTTCGAGTTCCATTGCCAAACAACAAGGATGACACTTCTCCAAAAACATACGGTGAGTTTCAGCTATAAGTTTTCTGCAATCATTTTTAGATGGTTCGTTCAATGACAACCATACAATTATCTGGATTCATTCGGTTGTTCTGATCCGAGCGAGTGGCAAAAACGTCAACAGCATCAAGCACCATGGAATTAATTGCCATACTGCATGTTTTATTCTGGATACTTTTGGATCATTACTACTCCTCACGAATGGCTTTATATATGTCGTCCACTGAATAATCTAATTTTCAAAAATAACCCAGGCGAGTTCAACTATTTTACTTAGTGATTTTTTTTTATTTAACATGTATATGTTTTCCGGTTCCTTTTGCTATATATTTGTAAGTGTCCCTAGGCTAAACGCAGTAACTTCTCATGGAATGTTTATAACGCATCATATCCCTGCCTGGAGTTTCACAAGCAGTATAAACTTTAAAATTATTTTCTGGTCATGTTCATTATTTTTAAATTGTCATATACGTCAACAACCTGCATGTTAACCTGGCCCATACATACGTTACACTATATCTCCATGTCTTCTAAATTTAGAAATCATCTGGATCGCCTTTAACATTTATCGATAAACCCATAGTCGTTGTTGCTAATCGTATTTCGGTTTATGGATTAGTTTATCATATTAGCAGCCTAAAATACGAACATAGTTTAGATAATAAGATTAAAAATTTAGGTACTATCAACTGCACTAGTAAAATAACTAAATTCCTAGGTAGCTGTTGGCTAAACAAACGTTTAAAATCAAAACTCCGTAGCCTACTAGAATTAACACTAAACGAATCTTTCTGAATTAAAATTTATAATTAAATTAGGCGTCTCGGATTCTTTAACGTTACAAATTTCTGATAAGTTCGAATCACCTAAAGCAACAATACCTATTTTTCCATTGACTAATCCTCATTCAACACTATAACTAGTTAAACATAATAGTTTCAGGATATCGTCATAAAGCATTGTCATGACTTGACGATCACGTAATATGATTGGTAAAATTAATGAAACTATTAACAAAATCGGTCAGCAAATTGACTTATAATTATCACTAATGTTGTTTTTCTTTTATCTTCATTCACTACAGATGATTACAGTATGTTTCTCTATCAGTTGCTCATTCGGTAAATATCTCAAAACCTTGTCAGTATAATTGATGGTTTAGCGACACAATAATGCATGCAAATAATCAATATAAGCAGTCGAGCAAATCTCCTGCAAACTGAAAACATCAATGTCGAATTTACCCCAACACTGACTAAGGTTCAAGCCATTATCATAGACATGAGTTGGGAGTGTACTCCCCTTGGTTACAACTTATGTTCTCCCTGTTAATCACATGAGCATCACTCACTATTAATCATCTTGTAAAAACTTATTTAGCTAAATACATCTTGCAGCACCACATCACTTCGTAATATGACCCATAGGCTTAACTGATTTTAATAACTTATAACCACTATATCTCAATTAAATCGTATTCCGCCTTATGATAAACTGCATACTTGCAACTAACTTGTATGCCCAATCAGCCGGCAAGTATAAATATAAATAAATAGTCTACCACATATCAGAACATTGAGTCTAGAGCATGTCTCTTACGAATACACTCATGTTTAACGATTTGTTCCTAGCTATCTGTCCAAAATTCATATAGTTATCACTCACGTATTTAAATTTTGTTTTGATAACCATTCATGTGTATTAGTAGTATTACTAAATTCTATCACGGTCAAGTAAAAATGAGGTTGAGAAAATCTCCCCGTAACTAAATAAACCGTATCAAACTGACAGGAACACTAGTTGGAATTCTTCTCCACGTTAATACTTTTGTTCTTTCAGTTAGCCTACTAATACAGATGCAATTGGAAATCACATATGGACAGGTTACCGGCATAATTGTGAATTGATTTCATAAGTTAAACCAAAACTAATACCAATATTAACATTTCTAAAAATATTGATTATTTTAATATTTCTAAACACAAAATAATTACTACCTATAAGTTAAGTTATTAACACGCATCGTTTTATTATTATTATTGTAACCCCATTTTTTATAGCTCAAATAATCTTCACCCAAATTTTCATTTCAAGCGTTTTAAGCATGAAGGCAGATATTTTAAAATTATTACATGTATTTCCCGACCAGGTGCTGCCGCCTTCTTTTTGATTTATCTTTCAGCTTACCAATACCCGAAGGATTCTTATTATCCTTGGTAACCTCCGGCGCGCGACGATCGCATCCAATTTGGTATCGAACCAACATCACGTTGATTCTGGTGGGAGAGTAGTGTAGTGGCATTGGACCATAACCACACAATCTTCAAAGCTGAACACAAGACTACTCAGAAAATAGATATTCAATATTTAACGCGGATAAATACCTAACAATGGAGAAGGCGCGAACAATGAATTGAATGGACTGGAGTTGATCGAGTGGCATGGCTCGGCCATGCAGGCGTGGTCTATGCCTATGTCTATTCATATTAAATATATTGTTCTTTCTTTAGCCTAACCTTGTTCTACATCATGTATTGGTAATTGATACGATACAGTGAGTTGGTGTAGTCGATGGTGTGACTTCCACGTAAGATCTTATAGATTAGGCAGTTATATCATGACGAATCTACAAATTTAGAATTAGGTCTATTATTAGAGCAGTACTAATATCATAGTAGACCATAATTCTACAAGATATCAGTTGTCACATCAGTAGGAAGATCCCTTGGGTCAGTTCGAAGGGTGAAGCCACCCTAACTTGTGTTCAACCGTGTCACGTTTATGAGCCTGTGGCGTAATCACTTTTATCGACGTCGACTCTAAGCAAATCTTCATAGTTCATGTGCTAGTATTCGAAAGTAAAACCAGCTGTAGCGTTAAGATTTACATGATACAAATCGGGAACTGTTCATACTACTTTTCCTAACGTTATAGCAAACAATTTACTAGTTTAAGGGCGATTGGGATTGTTTTTGGTACACAAAGTTCCAGCGTTGCGTCCTCCCCTCGATCACGGTTATTATGATACACGGCTTCGGCACTAGAACTCATAGAACCCACAGTCGCGAGTTAAGAGGGATAAAAAATAAAGACGAGAGTCTAGTGAGTGTCGAAAATGTACCGAAAAACAGGTGTATTTATAGTTTTTGGCACAGACCATGACATAATTTTAATCCATCCAAAATCTCCAGTAGAAAGTTTATCCAGTCGCCCAGTCATAGAATGGAACGTTGATATTCTGGAAAGCTTTATGAGATTCTGATTGGATGGAATCTCTTATGCTTGTTTAGAGCCTCCGTAGGTTTTGTACTACCTTCTAGGAGCCATCCTATCAATAAGCGGTATGGCGTTCGACATTTGCGTCACCTGATCTTGACCATATGTTTGCTCCTTAATTTCACAACGCCTAATCAACCTGGATTCGTTGGGTTTAACTTCATAAAATAGACAAGACCGATGCACATGGCATTCACTTACAACCTTCAGTTTCTGTCAGTGCCAAAATCGTGAGCATTGATAAATATCATGATTAGTGGAGAATATACGTGGTCTATGTCTTACCACTGAACTATTCCACTGCTCATACAGCAAGTGACAATTCATCTTTGTGTTGTATCCCGCTTAGGGGTAGGATGCAAACTGTCCAATCTTGTCTCTAGCGTCCCAGGCAAAGCACGCAACCTATTTTCTGAGCTCAAATTGGGTGAACTCTCTAGTGTTCTTCGTCAGCTTGACAACCATGTCCCCACAATGTGCTTGGAATCACTTGGGTGACAGCTAAACGACTATATCAAAAGGCACCAATGAGTTTGTATCAATAGTAAAATCTATTTATTCCAAAAACATAGAGGAAGTTTCAATACCTATAGCCAGGTTCTATATGTTCATAGCATTGTCATAACTAGTTTTCACACTGCCAAATAAATTTTCTAATGTTTCCTGAGCAATTGCATATGATTATTCTCCAGCATCGCTGCGAAAAGCAAGAGGGTCTGCCCTACGGTGGTCGATCCTATGGCACTCTAGGTATTCTTTTTCTTTTCACATTCTTTTCTTCCCATATAATCGAAAACACAATGTATTGCAATTTGCCTAGTGAAATAAATCGGATTTTCAGGTTCATCTAATCTTTCCCACGTGTGTGACCCATAAAAATTAATATTTGACGATCATGTTCTGCAATTATGCAGGATTTGTTTGCAGCATTCTAAACTATTGCTGCATAAACTTTTATTTGACTACTGAATCTTACCACACTATTGATTTATTTTGAATCCTCTTCATAACACATACATCCTTATTCTGTGTGTAAACATATTTGTCAAATTATTTACACATTCCTTCCATCCATTTTTCAGTAAAGCCAACACATATACTTTGAAATACTGCAAAAGCTACTTAAATATGACATATGTAATAAAGATATGTTACTGAGGGGGCAGGTACACACCAATTGTACAGGCTTGGCCAATAATTTACAATGTTATTCTGCAGATAAGTTGCTGTTAAATGGTTAGAATCCAAGAAATAAATGTCAGCATATTCGTGCAGATGTATCAGCAAGTCAACGATCAAACTGTAATACTATGAATATGATTTTTATGATCTGCCTCGAAAGTGACATCATTTCTACCTTATGACATTAAGAAACATACAACAGGTTCAAACTCAGCCTTTGTGTGCTGAATTGTGGTGCTGCCTAGCATTTAGTCACTGAAATTGTTTAAGAATTTTATAATTGTTGTAAAGTAAATATAGTAATGATACCAATTCTCAGATGACAGTATGCTGCATGAAGCATGCCAGTTTATAGGCAAGACTAAACTGTTACAAACGCTATAGAACCAACTGTAATAGGTCAGTCAGGTTGATATGTTATAAGGCACGTTGTTCATAGGAACAGAGGGTGGGTTCTCATACATTAGTATATGAATGTTAGTTGATTTTAATGGTCAGTATAAGAGCTGATGCGTACGATGGAAGTTGCATTGCGACAAGAAATTGGTGGTCGAGAATGAATAAAATTGAAGCCCAGGACAGTCATTCGAGAGTCAACGTATTATTATTATTATTATTATTATTATTATTATTATTATTATTATTATTATTCACAAACATCTTATGGGTACATAAGTGTTGTGAAGAAACCATTTCGGGTTTCTTCAAAAAATGCAATAATACACAATTTTCAATAATGTCAGCGTTATACTTGGCATTTTAAAAAAAATTAGAGCAATAATAGTAGAATATTAATAATAATAAATCGGGTCTGTGCAATCGAGAAGAATATTGAATTGAGTTTAAAGAAGGAAATGGATAAAATAAGGG
Organism: Schistosoma guineensis; assembly: GCA_944470375.2. Taxonomy (NCBI): domain Eukaryota; kingdom Metazoa; phylum Platyhelminthes; class Trematoda; order Strigeidida; family Schistosomatidae; genus Schistosoma; species Schistosoma guineensis. Next base: position 44,300,360 of record OX103892.1, on the reverse strand, counting down.
AATAGAAATAAAGGACACGTGAAATACGCAAACAGTCTAACAGGCGTGTTTATGAACACAGAACAAGAATAAACGACCATGTGTGTATCGTTAAATTAGTAACAAAAATAATTAAGAAAAAATAACTTATAATTGCAGTAAGATATGACGCTAGAATAAATGTTTGTGCAGTCACATAGTTTAGAGTGATGCGATGAAAGTCTCAATTGAGTGAAAAGGATAATAAAATATCAATATGTATGAGTAGTCATATATGCATAGTGAAGATAAAACGGGTCTGAGAAGTTAATTTTAATGTAACACAGGTTATTGTCTTAATTACAAACTTCGTAATCTTAAGAATAAGATTTATTTAGAGGGAAAGTAGAGAGACAAGAGAAGTGAACACTTAGTGAAAAGTTTTGATCCATGATAAGAATAACAATTGTGTAATGAATATCAACCTCAGAAGGAAACCAGCAATTGAGAGAAATAAAATAAAAATCCCTTAAAGCACTCGGATGAATATATTTAGATTTATGTAATAGTATACAGAGTGAAACCGGATATTAAAAATAAATATTTGTGCAATAATAATTAAGATTGATGCTATGAAAGTCAAAATTGATTTTAAAGGACAATCTGGAGTTAAATATGTTTAGAAGGATAAGAAGATACAAAAAGAATATCTAATGTGTCGGGGAACTAATAATAATATTAATAACTGTAATAATGATAAACACGAACATAAGCGGATTTCATATATTAAGATAAATCGAAATAAAATAAAATAGACGTGGAAAGATTTAAAGGTTTCATTTTGCTTTTCAAGCAATTAAATGGATGACGGACATTGTTTGTATAAATCATTATTGAATATATTGATATTCAATAGGTGACATATTATTATGTTCTTTTCAGTGATGATCACAAATAAACTCTGGTGGTATTTTTGATGGTGCAGGGCGGATTCTTATGTCCCACATACAAATTTTCGATGATGTACCACGAGGGTGCTGAAAAAGAAATCAAAAAAGAGAAAAGAGAGAGAAGTAAGATGGACAATTATCATGACTAGTGAAGCCTAGTCATTTGTGATGGAGTAATTAAGGCATGACTACCAAGTCTCATTCCTTTTTTTGGATCATTTTCAAAGTAAGTTAAGACAGACCTAAGTATGGCGTTTAATGTATAAAGGGATTTAAAAAAATCTGAAAGTTTAAGACTGTGTATTTTTAAAAGTTGATAGGAAAACAGTGTTCGAACTAACTACTTCGATACTTCAATGCTAGTAATAATTTTAAAAAATTGGATTGGTGGGACACAAACCGGAAGGGACTCATAATTATTTAGAACGTTCTAGGCTCCCCATAATCGACAGTAGTTGAGTAGTACTCAAAGAGTTAATGAATTATCTGTTTACGAACTAGTGAACGTGGAATAATTTTGTTCAGTGTTCATGCGATTGATGTTTGCTGATGATTACTTCTAATTAGTCAATGATAGTCGGTTAAGAAATGAGGTAGTCGTTGGATGGAATAAGGGTAATTCATTGCATCGTGGTTCAAGGTATTTCTACGGCCCTGGTATGTGCATCACCGTCGGTAGTTGTGTGGATCGAAAGAAAACTGAAGAAACAAGGTTATTTAATATTTATAAAAAGAGAATACGAAGTGCATAACGAGAAAAAAGAATAAAAAACGATGCTAGGACTGCGACATATAAAATGTGGAATTACAAAGGCTATTTGAGGGTTGAATAATTGCGATTTGTGGCATAGCCACTAGATGCCAATCGGTCGTTTATTGACAAGGTCATATTTTGGATGGCCCATCGTTAAATGTAGCTTGGCCTAGGTAAGGTCCATCAAGCATGTGGGAAAATCCGAATTTGTCCATAAAGTAACTTAGGGTAGATCTAAATTGAGTTGCTGTTTGACTGGACCCAATGTTTACTAGTAACCTATTCCAGAGGATTGCATAGCGTGTGACAAAGAAAGTTTGCTTCAATATGCTGTATCTTCTAGATAACCTTACCATGAAATTCTGGTGTTGAAGGGTATAATTACTATTTTTGGCGGACACTGAAGTGACACAGTTTATCGCAATTTTATTGTAGAAAATTTTGAAAAGTAAGGCAAGATTAACTTGATTTAATTAGGTATCCAGGTTCTATGCTCTTATGTTTGTATGATAGGTCAGGCATGAGAAGTCTTGTAAAATGGCAACATACTTTCTGCCGGTAAGTGTAACGCGAGCATCTAAACATAGTTGGGCAGTATTCTAGTAGAGGCCGAACACAACTTATATAGTGTGGTTTTGAATTGCTTTAAGTGGAAATTATAATTGATAAACCCGATAAGTCTGCGGGCTTTAGAGACTTGAGATGTAGCCTGCTCGGTGATTGAAATACATTTGGAATATTTCACTCTCAAATCCCAGGTGCTACTTAGCTACTTAGATCTCGTATCATTTTCAATGTTTGGCCTTGACTGCAAAATGGTGTCCTTCGTGTAACATCGTTTTTTGAGGATAAATTATCACTATTTATGGGTTTGAAATAAAAGAAGAGATGCCAGGTGTGTTCAACTCCATATTTTGTAGAAACAAATAGGACATAGTGCAAGAAACACCGTTTCGACAGTAAGGCTTCGCTTCTCTTGCTGACGTCACCAAGAGGTTACCACGTTTTATGCCCCTACTACTGGTTCTTTGTTGGACTTTTTTGGTTTGTGTATGTTTGCTATTATTGTGGAAGTTTAAATGGGTAAGATGATCTTTCTTTACATACCTTAACCACAGCGTTGCCAATTATTTGCTATTGTAGCTTTCGAATACAAACGTTTGGCACTATCTGTAAATTATTTCGGGAGCGAAAAATGTCGATGAGTCAAAATTCTATCTATCTGGAAGAAATGTCTTTAGATGGACGCGATATGGTATGGAATATGAACTAATGTTAAGAGAGGAACGAATAATTTGACTGACTGTAAACTATTCTTCTGAATGGCATTGTTTTTGCTTGGTTTTGGATCGATTTACCTAAACTAAGCATAAATATAGTTTGTTTGAACTTGTGATTTCCGAGTCACTTTCACTAGATATTTCGGAATTTTCCCTCAGGTAGCCCAAAAACTGAACGGTTGTCATGAGAAATAATTTTGTGATTAGCATTTCAATTCAATGGATTGGCATTTCGCACATGAACAAAACCTGAATTTCGAGACCTGTAATTTCGACTTCTATATATTTGCTTGATAGTCGTGAGTTACTTAAATAGCTGTTTTTCAAGAGAAGGTCGGAGAAAGAATTCTGGATACATCGATCAGTCTCACTAGAAAGATTTTTTACAATATCTTCCAGTGACCCGAAGAGTGACTGGTATCAAAAGAGAGTTGAGTCAAATTTAGAATACGAACTACGTCTCAGCATGAAAATTTGTGCAAATGTCACTATAACATATTAAATCCATTTGTAAAATTGTGAAACGTTCCTGGATTACTCTATGAATTCAGATTATCCAGTAGACTTGACTCGGACACAGAAAGTTGTGTCAAATAGTACGAATCCAAAAAGAACCAAATCAAACACACATTATTCAAACCAATTATATGCACATTATGCTGGTGACTTCGTTACTCACTTGTTTCGGCACAAATCTGAAAACGCTTCAAGCAAACACAAGAGATTCGTAAAATGAACAATCAAAAATGAGTTAAACACTACAGAAACTCTTGAGCTCGAAATCACCATATGTTTTTGCCATTCTCTTCCTGTTGTTTAACGACAAAACTCAACAATCGAAAATTAGGCATGGAGTGTTCGAAAGAAAGAATATTTGAGCTCAGCTCATGGCTTAAAATAGAGCAAAATGTTTAGTGAAGCAAAAATAGAAGGATGACGCCCAGATAACTATTCAGTTCATGTTCACATTAATTATCGGCCTGTATGTATTTCTGTTGATCAGGTTCCCTGGTTGTTAGTTATTGATATTTCAACAAATCAACTCCCCAAACGTGCGTAAATACTACTAAAGACTGGTGATGAACTATAATACTTAGACATTGTGGATCGCCAACGTAGATGATCTATGTCGAATGATTAGAGACCTACTCGAGTTGAACGGGAATGTCGTGACGAACCAACTAACGTCGAAGTCACACTTCGTGGTCAGCACCTTAGGTGGACTACCCCATTGACGTATCAAGGTACTATAGATGCTTTGAAGACTGTACAACACAGAGGACGTTGTTACAGAAATATATTAGTTAAAGTAGATATAAGCGAAAGACCACTACCCCATGGACCAGTCCATGGCGTACGATTAACTAATGCGCGTTGGTCGTCTCTGATCTTGACGAGGATCGATGATTTGCTCGATATTCAATGACTCAACTGCCGGATGATTTGTCTAGGGCTTAGTGACATTTTGCTGGCCCTACAACATAAATAAAGCTGCTAAGCTTTTAGTATCGACTGAAATGGTTGGGTGACTCTGAATACCAAACAGTGTTACAGTTAGAAAGTGGATGCGAGCACCATTCCTTAAACTGGTAGAAGAAAAGGCTAAAATAAGTAAAAATCAACAGAGAAATTTAAAGTGAATGGAAAAACTGGAAACAGACTGGGTTTCTCTATTCCTCCAATTAGGGATTTAGGTTTAGGTAATTGTTAGCGCACTTATCTTTGATACTAGAAAAAAACAGACTAAATCAAACATCGTGGACTTGCCATTGTAATGAACGAAAACTCGGATATAGTAAGCCAATTCACTGTATGATGAAAAATTATAAACTATACTTCTTAACATAGGAAAAAAATTCAGTTTATAATCGTTCGTTCTCTCGTTTAAGTACTATTTGTATCTCTTCGTTTTTGTGAGAATTAAATAGTAGTCATTGCTTTCTGTCACCCTCGTCATATACTAGAATCATGAAGTAGATCTCAGTAAACAAATAGTTTACTTCCAGTATAGTTTACACGATTAATTACGGTTGTTTTAATTCCCTCAACGTTGCAATGTAAACATATCAGGAACATATGCATGAAGGCTATAAGAGAAGACAGGCTCCAGTACCAGGCAAAGCTTATGGACAAATTTGCCTCTAATCCTAAAAGCTTATTCCGTTATGCAGCCTCTCTTCGTCAAGCCAAAACTGGAGTTTCCAAACTGGTAGGTCTTAACGGCCCGACCAACAACGATGACGACGCCGCTAATCTCCTGGCAGAACATTGCTCTCAGACATTTCAACCGTCCGACATCAACTATACTGATGACAGTTCCATCTGCAATTCCACAGGACCTTCCGAAGTGAACCTAAGCGCTGACTTGGCGTTCCGGAAACTGCAGCACTTAAGATTAGATACTTCTCCTGGCCCGGACATGGTCCATTCCGCTATACTGAGGGAAGCAGCCTCAATCTTGGCAACGCCGCTTAGCATGATGTTCTCACACTCGCTAAGTCGAGGAAAACTACCGGAAAATTGGAAGCTGGCTCACATCACACCAATTTTCAAAGGAGGTCGACGCAGTGAACCTTCAAGTTACCGACCGGTGGCTCTTCTGTCATTACCTTCAAAACTCATGGAGTCCCTGATATGCGACGGTTTAAATGACTATCTACTGTCCTTAAATTTCTTCTCACCCCAACAGCACGGTTTCAAGAAGGGTTACTCTTGTATTACCAACCTGCTGACTGCGGTGGACAGATGGACAAGCATCCTTGATCACAAGGGGAAGGTTGATATCATCTACCTAGACTTCTCAAAAGCTTTTGATAAGGTTAACCATACATGTCTTATCAATAAGCTCAAACAATTGGGTATCAGACCACTCCTAATGGATTGGCTCACTTCATACCTGAAAAATCGACATTTTAAGGTCAGGGTTAATTTCACTTTATCTCAGGCTATGGAATGTCCTAGTGGGGTTCCCCAGGTCTCGGTACTAGGGCCTCTTCTCTTCTTGATCTACATAAATGATCTTCCTCAACAGGTGACGTCAGACTTATTACTTTTTGCCTATGGCGTGAAACTTTGGAGAGAGAGATACGCAACCAAGACGATACACGGGCACTTCAGGAGGATCTGACTCGACTTCAAAGTTAGGCAGACGATAACGGACTTACCTTTAACACTTCAAAGTGTAAAGTAGTCCATCTGCGACATGTCGCAAACTACAGTTACAACTTAGGAAACTCCTCTCTAGTAGTATCCCAAGTCGAAAAAAGATTTAGGAGTCCTAGTGCCCCATGATTTAAAGTCTTACGCTAACTGTGACAAAAATGCCTTCCGAACAAACATTGCACTGGTAACGTTGAAGCGCATTTTTGGCCAGTTTGACGGAAGAACTTTCCATACAATCTTCCATAGTTTTATCCGTCCCCATTTAGAGTACGGAAACATAGTACTCACCCCTCACTCCAAAAGGACAAGGTCACTTTGGAGCGTATCCAACGGCGAGCCACGAAATCAGTTCGAGGACTCAAATCTAAGCCTTACGAAGAACGCCTCCATTCACTAGAATTTTACCCATTAGAGTATAGACGTCTTAGAGGTGACCTTCTGATGACTTACAGTATCCTTAACACTTCTGGACATCCTCTCAAACACCTACTTAAGCTTAGTTCGAACACTAACCTAAGGGGTAACACCCAAAAACTGGAGACACAACATAGCAGAACGGAATGTAGACACAACTTCTACTCCTTAAGAGTTGTCAAAAGCTGGAATTCGCTGCCGGCCGAGCTAGTCCAAGCGACTTCTCAGGAGTCCTTCAAGAGGCAACTTGACCTATTCTTAAGGACCAAGGATAGTATCTCACCATGATTTATCAATTTCTTTTCCTCTTTTCTTATTAACATACCTAGGTTCCTGCCTGGAGGATTTGGTGATATTTGCTACTAGACACGGAAGCCTGTTAAGCGAAAGCTTCTATTCCGTCCACAACCATTTGAACCATTTGAACCATTTTGCTTTTAGTGCTATACTTCAAATAGTGTCATTTGTTTCCGAGCTCTGAGAGTCATGGGAAACACTAGCAAATCGAAGTCTTATTTAGTTTTACTTCAATACATTATATTAAATACCTCGTTTTATTTATGTGATGGAGTAAATGGTGAAGATCTTCTCGAAGGAAAAGTACTCAGACATGTACACTTAATATATAGTCATGGGGACAGTTCTCCAGCTTACCGTATTCCACAAATTTACCCTAATTTCGAAGGCATTTGGCCTGAAGGGACTGACAAGCTGACAAATATTGGGCTTCAACAACAATTTATTCTAGGTCGATGGATGCGTATGAATTATTTGACATTCGTACCACAAAAATATAACAGCTCAACGTACCATTTAAGGAGTACAGATGCAGATAAAACTTTAATGTCTGCAATGGCAAATTCAGCCGGATTCTATTGGCAATCATCCTCACCTTTTGATGGATCCAAGTTGCACTGGTCTCCTATCCCGGTTCATGAGGTCTCAAAGGTATATTTAAACACTTAATGAATAAAAATAAGATGAATGTTTAAAACGGTTGAATATTAAAGTAAGCATAAAGAATTATAGGGACATAATTTTGTATGAAGTCTTGATGTCAACACGAACCATTTATTTGTTTTTATTTTTTAACAAACTATATAATTCTAAGAAATATCTTACTCGAGACTATGTTTAGAACCTATCGAGATCTTTACTACATTGTTGAAAAGATGAGGAAATGTAATAAGGCACCTCAAATATTTGTCAGATCGAAAAATTGTTTATTAATATGAAGCTTTTGCTATTGGTTTTCTTCCCAACTTATGATCATAGAAAGTAATAATCGGGGAGTATTTGACTAACTGTCTCCGTCTTTTGAAAGAGGTAAAAAAATATGCGTTCTTTAACGAAGGATCCGTCTTTAAAATGATTTGCCGCTTGTATGGAGCTTTAATTAGTTTCTCACTAAACCAGGTGAATGGGACCCCATCGTGACTTTTTGACGTTCAGCCTTCTGTATGTTTACGTCTAGCCTAAAGGTACTTTGTGCCCCGAAGAAGTGTTTAAGGCAGCGTATAACGTGATCTAAAGCAAATCAAAGCGGAAGAAAAAGTGAGCTGTCAACTCACCATTGTAATAAAATGCATATATATTTATTGATAAAATCAGCCAGTAAAAATGATCTCTAACAACTTCAAGATCAAGACGGTATAGCGAATCAAGCCAGAAGTAGGTAGAAAAAGTCATCAAATGTGTTACAATCTATCTAAAAGTGGTGTTCAATATTTTTTGAATCATTCAGTTTATCTCTGTGTACAAGGCTACGATTTCCCCAAAGTATCCCAAAATGAAATAATACATGAGGTTTTATTACATATTCCCTGATAGATTCTTACAGTTGGACATAATCATTGTAATACACAAGCTTTGAGGATTATGTAAAGCGCTAGTTTAAAGATGGATTATCACAATTTTTGTCACAGAAATCCAAGGACAGGGCTTGGATACTTTATTTTATTCTACAAAAAATACCTCGAATCACGTTTGAATGGCTCTTTTATACGTTGAAACTTTCTAGGCTTACGTTCAACTAGCTTTTGCTCCGCAACTTAAACTTTATGTATGCATTCGAGTAAATGGTAAAGTTTAGTGACCCGACTCTCAAGATTTATGCTCGGCAGCTTTTAAAAATGTATATGTTTTCAGTTTTATGCACTAAATATTGCATTGTACTTTTATTGTGGTTTAAGTACATAAATATAAGTTTACAGTCAATAGATTGTTTAGAAGTTGCGTAGTATTTCTCCAGATGACATTGTGATATTTAAACTGGTGCATAAAATTGTGTTTGCATTAAAAAAGAAGTTTTTACCAAAGTTAAGTATGTTGTATAATTATCTTGACTTTTTACACGACTTCTTCAATAAATAAATGGACTAAATTAAGATTTAAGATTAAACTGTAGAAAATCTCTCAGAAAATTCAAAGGAAGATTTGTGAACACAAACAGCGCTTATTGAGAAAACATGAAGGCAGTAAAAAACCAACATATGATGGAAAAAACAGTGCAATCAATAATCACCAGTATGGAAAACATCTAACATGTGTACTCTTATTTAGATGGTGGTTGGAGGTAGTGAACAGGAAACCCTGGACCCGGGTTTCGTGCTACTTGGCACTCGTCAGCAAGATGTACCTGTAATCTTGAGGGAACTGATGCTCTCTGGCGGATTCGATCTCGTGTCACCCAGCTTCACAGTCAGAGACGTTACCACTGAGCTATCCGAGCCGTGACTAACCTCCTGTAGGACTGAGATGTAGCATTCGATCTGCACTAATAAGGACTAGACAAGCATGACATTGATCACCACCCAGTGATCAATCAATTGTGATGTGTACTCTTATATCTATCCGAATTATAAAATGACTTATTAGACAACCCCTGAAAATCAGGAAATACTGGAATGATGTTTCATCCTGATATGAGACTACTCATTTGTGCTCATCCACGGCCACATCGAGAGAAGAACTTACAACCTTAAGGTTACGGCGGATTTGGCTGATGTTTAAACCATTCAGTTGGCCTTCAATGCCTAATGTATCCGTAAAAATATCAAACTTAATTCGTATCAAGAACAAAAGATTTTGTTGACAAGTGAATCTCTTCGTCTAAATTGGTCATACGCCATTTAAGTCCTTCATTCTAAACCTGAATTTTAGTTACTGGCAGTTATTTTTATCAAAACATGCCAAAAGTATAAAACACCTAAAAAGTGGATATTAAATCATAGAAAAAATCTTAGGAGATCACTATTTCTGTTTATTTATTTGTTATTTGAATTTAGATTTCTGATATATTTTTCGGTTCGTATGACTGTCCACGTTTAAGAATATTGCAAAAGATGCAAATATATATGACCCACTCAACAAGATTTGAAAATCAACATAAAAACTTGTTTCAAATTCTTAGAAATAATACTGGTTTGTCAATGAATAGATTAACCATTGAACAAATTGCTAATTTTCTTCAATCTATCAAAAACTACAGGGTTACATTACCTTCATGGTGCACTAAAGAACTTCTAAATGAATTATTTGAAGTTGCAGACTATTATTGGATGGTAAGCTGTTTAGTATATAGTTTTAGTTTAGCTTATCTATTTATTTTAATTAATTAACTTAAATATTGACTAGATAACAGAAAAATGAACACGAGACGTTTTATTTTAAATCTTCTAGTATTTATGTACTTTTTGAAATCTTTAAAATAGTTTAGATTCAGTAGAACTAGTTTGTTTCAACGATAAAGTCACTTGATTTACAAAGAATGAAACTTAAGTTCAACTTAAATATTTATCTGAATAGAACATAAACAACACTAGAAACAGAATAATATGAATTCATTCTAGTTGTTTGGTTCTGTTCATTTACTTACAATATCAAATAAACTACAGTCGTATATAGATTAGATTGAAAAATATTGTCTTTTTTAATGAATATTAAAGATTGTGAAATAAGTGAAATCACAAAATTTAATGCTGTTAACTTATTTACCTACGCCTGTTACTCCCAATGGAACACAGGTAGCCGATCAGTATTCTCCAACTCACTCTTTCCTGGACCTCCCTTTCTGATTCTATTCAATTTTCGTTCATTCTGTCTGCATTTCTCGACGTAATGTGTTCTTTGGTCATTCGCCTCTTATTTGGCCTTGAGAAACTCAAATGAAAACTTGCCCTGTGATATAGTTGGGTGCTTTCCTCAATATGTGTCCTATTCACTTCCAGCGCTTCTTCCTGATTTCTTCCTCCACTGGGATCTGGTTTGTTCTCTCCCACAGTACGTTGCTGCTAATAGTGTCCAGTTGATGGATCCGAAGTGTTTTGCATAGAAAACTGTTAATAAACACCTGTATCTTCCGGATGATGGCTTTCGTAATTCTCCAAGTTTCCGCACCATATAGTAGAACTGTCCTGACATTTGTATTGAAAATCCTGACCTTGGTGTTGGTTGGCAGTCGTTATGAATTCCAGATGTTACTCAGTCGTAAATATGCTGCTCTTGTTTTTCCGATCCGCGCTTTCACATCTGCATCACATCCACCGTGTTCATCAATGATGCTGTTCAAATATGTAAAAGTTTATATATCTTCCAAATCTTTTCCGTCAATTGTGATTGGATTGGCGCATGCTGTGTTGTGTCGGAGAATCTTGCTTTTTCCTTTGTGTATATTGAGACAGTTAACCATAGAAAATGCTGTCAATGTATAAGATAATTTAAACACTGATATTTATAAAACACAAAATAAAGGTAGAAAAGGAAATTTTGTAAAAGCTGGAAATTATTATTATATATCAAATAGTAGTAACTATTGTTATATTTATCTAATTCTTTAGTGCTGATCATTTTAAGCCTGTTGAAATTTGAGCGCTAATGTTTACACAGTTTCTTATTAATAGCAGTCGTGTATAGGTTGATTGAATGTATCATCAAGTTTAGTCAATTAAACTAATGATCATGTCGCAAACAATGAATCACATGGACTAGATAATCATTAATTATTCCTAAGTGATTGATTTCTTATAACTGACACGTTTTAATTAGTTGTTTATTTACAAGATAAAATATTAATCTCTATTTTAAACTCTTATATATATTCCAATGGTTAAGATCATGAGTCCATTGAAGGAAGACTACCATTGAAACCCTGGAGGCACTAGACGGCTGTTCGATCCTCATAATGACTCATAATCTTAACCATTGAAATTACTAATAATATTCCACATACCCCTTTTCTAATCTTATCTATTCCATTATTTATATTTAGGAGAAATATGTCAAATCATCAACTGATATAATTCGTTTAGAAATTGGTTTATTATTACATAATATTATTCAACATATTTATTCAATTATTCAAGGTAAATCAATTTATATTTCAAATCATATTATATTATCTAATAAACATTTAATGGTTTATTCAATAACGAATCATCAATTTGCATATTTATTAAATGCTTTCGGTATATTAAATCATCATCATAATAAACCAATTGAATATGCTTCTGTTATTTCATTAGAATTATATGGTCCATCTATTCTATCCAATAATAATAATAATAATAATAATAATAATAATAATAATAATGATCAATATATTTTAAAAATTTTATATAAAAATGGTTGGATTGATGAAATTGGTCATTATGTAATATTACCAATATGTAAAACATTTAATTATTTTTATGATTGTCCATTAAATTTAATTATAAAACAATTAAATATATTCATTATTAATTCACAATTCTATATTAATGAATGTTCATTGATTTTAGATCAATTAATCAATAATAATCATAATCATAATGTATATGATTTCCTTCCATTCACTTCATCTATTAGAATAAATTTTGTTATTTTTATATCAAATTTTATATTAGTTATCATTTTATGGAGTTTTGTTATTTATTTTAAAAAATTAGAAAAAACCAAAAAAAGAGAAAACAACAAAACAAAAATTATTGAACAATTAATAATCAATAAATAAATAAATAAATAAATAATTATTTTGTTTTAATTTTTATCAATAATCATCATATGAATTTATTTATTGTTTACATCTTTATGACCTTGAACGACCTTTAATGAGTATCATTAAAACATTTTCAATTATCTTATTACATTCAATTAATTTATTGTTATGATTCATATAATTATTTAATTAAGTATTATAATCTTTCTATTCTATCACCTTGGTTATTTCTTGGTCATAATTCCTCATGGAATTAGTACTTTAACAAACATTTTTCATAGATATATACGATTGTACAGCTGGATAATAAATTCGTTGAAATCAGATCCCTTCATTGAACTTTATGTTTTTCATTTTTAAATGAGTATTTACCAATTTACATGTTTGTATCAACATACATACATACGGAGGAATAATCGAATAATACAATCAAAAATCATTGAACATATGAGTAGATGGCTGCAAAATCAATGTGTATCAAATGATCCGATTAATGTGGCAGGTAATATACCATGTTCATCGATAACTGAAATTCACATTAATACAGCATTTAAAATGTTGTATAGAAATGATCAAAGACGAGTTTACAAGCTTCTTGAAGCCTTGACTATTTGTAAATATAAACCCCGTCTCATTTAATTGACGTTTATTGAATTTTTATATAAAATGCCCTGACAAGTATATGTGTGTATGATCAGATTGCTGAAAATGTACAGTTGCAAATAGATCATATTTTTCAGATCAACTCCGCTATCTCATTGTTCTATCGAAATTTATAAAATGCACTAATTGCTTTCAATGATTATTATGTCATTTATTGTATTTCACTTTATAAACAATCAACACATGGATACACACATACATACACACACACATGAATGCATATATACTTAAAGGTTAACATCGTAAATTATAAACTACTTTACTTAATTAATTTCATCTTTGGCCGTATTCAACAATTCCATGGTCGATGCATTAAAAAAAGTACTGAGGTTATATTTATTGTATTATTTTTTTCTGGTTAGCGTTTTTTTAGCGAGTTAGTTTTTTACGGGATGGGGTAGCTAACCCCATGTCCAACCCTCCTCATTTACCCGGGCTTGGGACCGGCAGTAACTGTGGAAGTGCTACAGGCTGAGTTTTATTGTATTATATTCATAATTAATTTTTATACCTAATCAAAATGAAGTAAATTTTTTTGATTGTCTATAAACTTTAGAACTTTGTTTTTTTTTTGAATTTGGAATATATAATTTATTTGGACTTAATAAATAAATTACCGTCAAAGACACTTATTCAATAGGAATATAAGTTATATATAAGATATAAATTTACTAATCAGAGAGGGGTTTTGCGTATATTATAGTAATTTTGATTGTTGAATTCATGAGTTAATTGAAGATAGACCACTATGGAAAACCTGGATGCACTAGTATGGGACGAAATGGCCATCCATGGTGGTCTAGCTTTAATTGACTTATAGTGACCTACCTTTATCAAGAGAACGCGATTGGTTTAATGGAAACAATTATTATTATAACCAATTGTACCAGTGATTGTTTTACTGTACTTGTTTGTTTAACTGTACTAAAGACATTCTTCCTTCCGTTAATTGTGACCTTGGACGAATTTGGTTACGCTCAGTAACCACACTTGTAAACTGGCACGATATCGGTATTCTTTTGATACCACGAGATCGCCAACGAATACATCTCGAATACAGCCATCAACTGCCTTCTAATATTTGGCTTAAGGGGGATTTTATCTTGTTATAACTTGAAAAAGCTGATTTTTTTCTTGATACAACCGCGTATAACTGAGCACTAGAACACCAAACCCTTCCAAGTCGCAACAAGAAGACAGAAGACTAACGAAAGGAATATTATTCCAAACAGTGTCAAACATAGTACAAAAATGGTCAGGTATTTATAGTTTTTAGTGAGAACGAAATCATCATTACAGTCTTCCAATCCGCGTACAGGGGGTTATTAGCATTATCCAATGGGGAAGCTACACGTTGGAATTCTAGAACATTCTTTCGAAAGGTGATTGGATGGAACGTCTTCGGCTCCTTATGAGCCTCTTACAGCTTCCTCGAGTTCACCGGTGGTCCGTCGTCACACCTCCCCCCTTTAAAGTCCGTTGTATAAGATTTTTTTCTTGGATCCACCTGAAACTTGGGTGTCGCATTCCTCTTGCGGTTCATTACTCTCGAGGGTTGTACAGCTTTCTCTCTGCGTCGTTTGTCTTTTCGATATTCGCGCTCATGATGGTTCTTCTGAGATGAATCTACGAGCAATTGAAATGGAAGCCGGTTTTCTGTGACCACTATACTATCATTTCTTTGCATTTGATTTATATGTCTTATGCATTTCCCGACATCTTTCCGGACTAGGTACAGCACATTTCCGATTCGACGTTCTATGACACCTGGTTCCCACTTCCTATTACCTTGATACGATCTGACAAGTACTTTTTCACCCACCTGGAAGCTACGATTGACCTTACGATTTTCATTCGTGGGTTTATTTGTCTTTCTGGGCGGCAACATACTGTTAAAAACTGTCCGGATTTTCCTTCCGAACATACACTCGGCCGGAGACTTTCCTTCTGGTACTGCCGGATTAGGGGTAACTCTGTAAGACATCAAGAACTTATTAATCACTTGTTCCGGGACACCCTCACCTCCCCCTTTGACCAGAGCTCTTTTAATTGTATCCACGAATCTTTCTGCCTGGCCATTCGACTGAGGATGGTATGGAGGAGATTGTAGATGCAATATGCCATTCTCGTTGCAGAAGCGTTTGAAGACAGATGACATAAACTGAGTACCATTGTCAGTCACTAAGATCTCTGGAACCCCAAAACAGGCAAACAATCCTGACAATCTTCTTATGGTACTCTCTGAAGTCGTATTCGGCATGTCATATACTTCCGGCCATTTTGTGAAAGCATCTACAACAACTAAGTAATTCCTGCCTTGTATCGGTCCGGCGAAATCAGCATGTATTCTTTGCCAAGGCCCGTCCGGTTTAGGCCATGGTTGTGGCTCAGCTCTCGTTGGATTCTTTGCAGCCTCTTGACAGGACCAACAGCTGCGACATTTTTGCTCTATCTCATGGTCCATTGACGGCCAGTATGCATAGCTACGAGCTAGTGACTTCATTTTACTTATCCCCGGATGCCCGTTGTGGAACTGTTTAATGACTTGGTGTCGAAGATTTCTGGGGATAACGATACGATGGCCAAACATTATACATGAATCGACAACTGTTAATGACTCTCGTCGACGAAAGTATTGTAAGAGTTCTCCGTGTAATCTCGATGAAGGCCATTTATTGAGTATGCAATGGCGAACAATCTTTAATATATTATCCTTCTTGCTGGCCTCTTTAATTGCTTCAAATGTGACCGGGAGTCCGGAAACTGCGTCTGACAATATTTTGTGAACCTCGGCCTCGACATCTATAGCAGCTACAAGCACCTCTTCTTCTTGTTTTTCATGCAGACCAATCAATCTTGAGAGTGCATCTGCCTGTCCGAAATCCGTTGTTGGTTGATAATTTATCTTGAAATCATAACCCAACAGTGTGGTAGCCCATCTCTGTAGTCGGTTTGCTGTATATACCGGGATGCCTTTTTTAGATCCAAAAACTGTCAGTAACGGTTTATGGTCTGTAAGTAAGGTGAACTGCCGACCAAATAACATCTTGTGGAACTTTTTTACAGCAAATATAATCGCGAGGGCTTCTTTTTCTATTTGACTGTAGTTTCTTTCAGTCATAGTCAGAGATCTTGCAGCGTGAGCGATTGCTTTCTCAGAACCGTCAGGGTAGGCATGTGAAATTACTGCTCCAATTCCGTAGTTCGACGCATCTGCTGCGACTATAATTGGAAGATCGGGATCATAGTGTGTAAGGAGAAGATTCGATGATAGAAGCTGCTTCAGTTTTAGGAATGCTTCTTGGCATTCAGTTGACCAGAACCATTTAGTATCCTTTTTCAATAAGCAATTAAGAGGAGCACGATGGCGATGCAGATCTGGCAGAAAAACTCCATAATGACTAACCATTCCCAAGAAAGAACGTAAAGTTGACACATCCGTCGGTGGAGGCATGGACTTAATGGCTTCGACATTTTCAGGATCAGGTTTTCTCCCGTTTTTATCAATTATGAATCCCAAATACCGGACTTGCTCCATGTAAAAATCACATTTTTCGGCACGCAGTCTTAATCCATAATCTGCTATGCGTCTGAGAACCGTATCCACCTTATTCTCTAAATCAGCATAGTCTGTACCCATGATCAATATATCATCGAGATAAGCCGCGGTACCAGGAATGTCTTGTAACATAGTGTCCATAACTTGTTGGAAGATTGAAGGGGCAGTCTTTACTCCAAAAGGAAGTCGGTTATATCGGAACAATCCCTTGTGAGTGTTTATTGTCAAGTAATGCTTACACTCATCCGCTACCGGAATCTGTAGATAAGCGTCTGATAGGTCTAATTTCGCAAAATACTTACCCCCATTCAGTTTCGCAAATAAATCCTCTGGTACCGGCAATGGGTATTGATGGGCTTCAAGCGCTTCATTTAATCCAGTCGAATAATCTGCACATAACCGGATACTTCCATTAGGCTTTTTAACAATCACTATTGGAGCTGCCCAATCAGAAAAGTTTACTGGTTCGATTATTCCACTTATTTGCAGACGCTCTAATTCTTGTTCAACAATAGGTAGTGCTGCATAGGGTACCGGACGTTTTGGTCTGAAGACGGGGGTGACTCCCGGTTTAAGAATCAATAGTGCTTTAACCTTTTTGCATTCCCCCAACTCTTCCGTAAACACTTGACTGTGTCTTTCCAATACAACACTCTTCAGATCCTTTTCCACAGGTTTACTGGTTCTCACTGCGCTGCATATGTGGTTAATGGGGTGATTTGCTAATTGAAGTGCTTCTATCAAGTCTAGACCTAGCAAATCTAGTCCTGGATTCTGTGTAAGATATAAAGTTGCATTCGTTTTCGCATTTCCTTTCGAGACTGTACAACAAACCTCTCCAACAATATTTAGTTTTCCTCCAGATGCGCTGTGAGCTAACTGGGTTGTTGGGAGCACCTGTGGTTTACCGATAAGACTCCAAGTTCTCCGACTAATAAGTGTGATGTCAGAAGCGGTGTCGAGTTGCAGGCGGGCACGCTTTTTATTTATATCCAAGTTTACATACTTTCTTTGGCGGCATATTCGTGCTCGATTATGTGATACCAATATTTTGTTAGTTCGAGCACTAAATCTGTATTTCTTCGAGTAGGGTTTCAAAGAATGTCGTTTATGGGTTCTTTTTCTGCAGCAGTTTTCTTTATGTCCCTTGCGATGACACTTGCTACAACAATGTTCTTTATATGGACAGAACCTTTTATAATGCCAACCACCACAAGACCAACATGGAGATGAAGGCTGATTATCTGTGTGCGATGCCTTTCTTGAGCAAGAATCATTCTTTCCGCTTACAGCACGAACGTATGGCAACTGGCCATTATTTTCGACCATCGAAGTGTCATGCTTTAGGTTCACCAATCTCTGGCACTCTGCGGTTACTTCTTGTAGTGTCATATTCGGACATTGTTCAATTTTACTTAAAATTCTAGTTCTAATATCGGCATCTTCGGGAGATTGGAGGCTGCACACAAATACGAGACACTTAAACTGGTCTTCTGTCATTGCAGATAGTTTGAAACGCTCACATTCACGGTTTACTAAACCCGCATGTTTCACCCAGTCATCATCAGCTGCTTTTGTCATCTTGAGACACTGATAACGAATATTAAACAAGGATGACTGTTCAGCAAAGATTTGCGACAAAATTTCAATCGTTGCATCAAAAGAAAAATCTCTTGGATTCTTTGGAAGGATAAAGTTACTGTAACGTTCATGTTCAACAGTTCCAAGCTTTCGCAAGAGTATTCTGACCTTAGCGGCGTCATCAAGTTTTTTCAGGTCGACCTTGAACAAATCTTCATATTTCTTGAACCAAGTTTCAAAAGTAATGCCAGCTGAACCATCAAAATTAAATTCATGGATAGAATTAACAATCTGGTCAACATGAGATTTGAAGGGATCATCTGTAACTTCTTTTTGATCCAGGTTCATTTTCTGCGTTAGCATCTCTAACATGCGCATCTGGAACTTTTCTTGGCGTTCCAATAAGGCTTCAAATTGTTCCAAGGTAAGTGACATATTGATACAATAACCCGTCGCCAGATGTTATAACTTGAAAAAGCTGATTTTTTTCTTGATACAACCGCGTATAACTGAGCACTAGAACACCAAACCCTTCCAAGTCGCAACAAGAAGACAGAAGACTAACGAAAGGAATATTATTCCAAACAGTGTCAAACATAGTACAAAAATGGTCAGGTATTTATAGTTTTTAGTGAGAACGAAATCATCATTACAGTCTTCCAATCCGCGTACAGGGGGTTATTAGCATTATCCAATGGGGAAGCTACACGTTGGAATTCTAGAACATTCTTTCGAAAGGTGATTGGATGGAACGTCTTCGGCTCCTTATGAGCCTCTTACAGCTTCCTCGAGTTCACCGGTGGTCCGTCGTCACATATCTGAAGAAGTGACTTACAATGAGTGACGAAACGTCAGAAAATCAGATTTCTAGTTATTGAGATAATACAAAAATGTAATTATTCCTTAATTAATGGGAGGTTACGTTTAAAGATTGAGAAGTGAATCAATAAGGTCTATCATAATATCATATGTAACGTCAACCCAAGGTTACCAATAAATTTCATATTTTTTTTTGACTACTTATTATTGTTATATTAAAATTTTTTTATTGTGTACGTTTGATAAACTATTTCATTTAATTATCTGATAGAATTTATTGATTAAAGTTTACTAAATGTATTTGTCTCTAAGTTTCTTTGTGTATGAAATTTTAATGCTAAGAGATTAGAGTTTAATACAACAGGATGAAAAGGTGTAAATTACAGTTTTGTCAAACATTACTTCAAGTTTTAGCTCAATATGATAATTACTCCGTATAGTATTTGTTTTTGTTTTGCAATGTGTTATTATAGTTGGTATAATATGAATTTATCTGAGTGTGATATTCATTCAAGATATGATATTATTGTATTAGATCAACATGAACTATGCCCAGCATGACACGCAGCATGTGACATGTTCTAACTCTGGGTATTCTTTATTTATGTCATTTTATTCTAATTAATAACCAAAATCGATGTACAATCAATACATAAATGAGTGTATTCTTGACTAGAGTCGTCATGTTTATAGGGGTTAATAAATCTCCACCTGTACTAGTTTTGGTGTTCTTACCTTGCATAGTGGAAATTGTTGTGGTTCCTTTTTCAAGTATGAGTTATAAACAACACTGACATAATAGAAAACTATACACGCTAGCTCACTCTATTTATCTAAATGATAATGTTGACTTTTCAAAGAGATTCAAATCTATGTTATCAACTGTCATAGTTACAGACGTCAACATTGTGCTTTTCGTATTATACAGCGTTGGTGATATCAAAATTCTAAAAATTGAGCTACTTAGTTACATTATATTTCTTGTACAATAAAGAATACATATACAACCATTTTACTTAGAACTCAGATTCTGTTTGATCAATTCAATTACCAAAATAAAACTAATTTATAATCTCTCTACTAACTCAATAGAAGATTTTACACTAATTTCTGAAAATTTTCATTAATCTGTTTATGAAAACCTTTTTGTTTAACATGTTCTATATTTTATGTCCATTAAGTGAAATACTCCGATGTTATTTACTGAAACCTCTGCATTCTGTTTATGTGCGAGTTCTACTTTTTTTGATCGTCTGTTGTTGAGGTTAACGCCTTTTTTTGTAATTAGCTTTTTGTTAAAAAAAGTCCTTACACTGTAGACATGTATTAGACTACTTTTAAGACTCGTTATAATTGCTTATTAATGAAAATTTCATTGACAGAACTTAAGAATTAGGAGTTTAATAGTAAACACCATCTCAATGCCGCAACAGTGTTAGTATCTTGTAATCCCCATTATCTAACTCTAGGAGGTCTAAATAGCCTTACAGAACAATTGAGTCTTAAAGTTTTTCTAGTTAGTCATTTGAATAAACCGTTCTTCATAAATCAACCGTTTATTAACTGCCTGTATCGGCACTTGGCTATCATGGTGGAAAAGTTAGCACATGTGACTACCCTGTAGAACGACCGAACACCACTCTCTGTGGTTTTGAAGAGGTCAGTCGAAAACACTACTTAGTTCAATTTTATCTCACAAGGCCATCGGTGGTCAAGTGGTAGATAAAGCTAAATGATTCTAGGTGATCTACCGTAAACCTTATTGTTTCACAAATGAATTCCATCGCGTCTCAAACATACAAACATTCGAGTCCATAACTCTAGTCTGTATGGTGAGAGGAAATTCAAACTGGAATTATATGAACAAAAGAAACTTGCTCAACCTTTTCTTTTACCATCATCTTTATTTCTCACACCTTTTTTCCTTTTTCTTTTCTCAAATCTATTTCGGTTCTATCATTTTCTCTATAGACCTTTTACCACCAACTAGTTTATTTCTGTTTCTATGATCCTTCAAATTACAGTTAATCTCAATTTTAACATTTTATCTAATCACTTTGAACCTTCCCTTATCAATCATAATTTCTCTATTCATCTTCATAATAAATATTTAAGCTCTCAATCAAAGAAATATAATTAGTTTCATTCACTTGGTGTTAGTTACTTGTATCTTCTCATTGTTATTTAGGACTGTAATTGACCAGTCTCCATCAATGCATCCATCTTTGCTTATAAAGCTTGCGACTTCACGCAGTCCGCACAGTTAGCGCATATGCCAGTAAGAGACTGATCAATAGCAGTCCTAAATAACGATGGGAAGATACAAGTAAACAACACCAAGTGAATATAACTTCACCCCATTGCACAAACAAGTGACTATCAGGATTCAGTAACCAACTGGATAACATGATGGTGTTTAAAGTGAATGGTACTGTGTTCAAGTTCCAGAGTGAACACCAACTCTGAGATGCAATTACATTCAGTTGATGAGTCACAAACAGGAAGAAACGCGCATCAAACTGGATACCACTACTAGCCACTATTCATCTTTGCTTATAATTAGTTTCCTTAACAAACAAAAAAAAACACAACATTTTTATACCCTTATTTATTTTATCTCATTGTCACTATGTTTAGCAAAAACTTTTCAATCATTGTTATAGTGATTATTATTATTATCTTAAGTAATCAATTATTTATTTTCTATTGTATATGATTAAAAATGAATTCACCTTACATAGAACACTTTACTGAATTCATCTTTCTATTTAACCACCAAAGAAAAAATATTTAACCAGCATAGTAAACTATTTGTCTTGTTCATAATCAAATCATGTGTATATATTATTGTTACTATGGTTTGATTTGATGAGTTCAAATAAACTAAGTATTAAGTGAATCATTTTTTTAATAGTAAAATATTTATAGAATTCTTAGGATAAAGTATATAAATATGTTTTCTTTTCTTATTTCTTCATTGATCTTGACGATGAATATTGAATAAAAGCCAGTTAGATATTAGTAGTTCAGTCAATCGATATCTGAATAATGTACATTCTATTCAATGTATATTGACATCAATCATGATATCATTGATTGAGCCTTTTGTACTTTGTACAGTGAAAGATTGTACAGTTTTCAGAAACTCATCTGGATAGGTTATGTGATTAATACACATAATAATGTATTAAATTTATTTGTTTTAACACATAAATATTAGTACAAGGGGGCACCAAATATATATGCACTACACAAAACAGTGAGAATGGAGGGAGAAAAAAGAATGTAGGGTGCGTATAAGAAAAAAAGAAAGAACAATAACGACCACAGATTAGTTTATGGTAGTGTAATAATAATAGTAATAATGGGGGAAACGGAAAGGTACAATCAGAAAGAATTCTTTCAGTTAAGGAAGTTACAACCACCTTTTATGAAGTAAAAGGTTACAGCAGGATCGCCACTGGCTTCTATTCTGAGCCATATCTGATAACATCTCTAACCACTGTGTTGCACCATCTCTCGGGCCCCATCCAAGAAGTCGAGAAGGACGAACAGAAGCCAACCCTTTGCAGCTTTCTTTCATACTATGACAACATGTCATACACTGACCACCTCTTCACTTTTTCCAACCAGTCCCAGAGTCGGCAAATAATGCACGATGAAGAATCCTCTGAGATGAAATTCGTAGAACATGCCCAAGCCACCGAAGTCTGTGTTTCAAGATAGTGACATCAATTGATTTATCGTCTCTGCGTCCAAACACACGGTGGCGAACCTCTGCATTACTAACATGGTGTTGCCACTGGATGCCATCAATCCTTCGGAGACAATAATGTATTAAAACAAAAAAATAAGCAGATAACTTGTTGAAATATCTAGATGTCAGGTAAACAGGTAGACCAGATATTCAAACAGGTCGTCAAATATTGTTTTTTTTCTCCCAATAATTCATACTGAGCTGCAAAATGTCAGAAATTTAATTTTCTCATCATTATGATATTACAACTATATTCATATCACTACTAGTTAATAATCGGAAAAGAAGAGAGAATTATGTCATTTTTCCATTATAACGTTTGGTTATTACTTATTTTCATTGCATTATATTGAAAGGTTATAATGTTGTTTTTTCGTTTCGTAAGTGAAGATGGATAGTGGCTAGTAGTGAAATCCAGTTTGACGCGCGTTTCGTCCTATTTGGGATTCGTCGGCTGGATGTACCTGTATCTCAGGGTTGATGTTCACTCTGGAACTCGAACTCAGTATCATTCACTTCAAACACCATTACGTTATCCACTTAGCTACTGAGTTCTGCAATACACACTACACAATATAATATACATCAACATTGGTTTGTGTAATCATCAATGTTCATAGTTAAGAAAAAAAGGCCTACTTATACAATGAAAGCTATAGGGCTTTGAAATAAAAAAATGGGCTGTTTATATCATATAAAAGTCACTTTATTGTTGCATTGAAATAATCCATGAAAAAAATAAAAGTTCACTATGAACGAAGTCATTAACTAGCTGATTATGTTGTTTGTAATTATCATAATTGCATTAATAAAATGAATACTTTAATCAGTTTCTTTGTTTGTTTTTTTTGAGCTGAATGATTGGGCCGTAGAGCTTTTATCGTTCTTCTGAACGACATCACCAGCACAAAACTTCAGGTAGAAATGAAGTGTTCGAATTTCTCCACATACGACGCACAACTTGCTGTGTAGACCTCGATTTTCATTGGTTATTGTTGACCTTGAATCTTTATTTGTATATAGGACCAAAATCAGGTCATCTGAGATGCAATAATAAAAGAAGTAAACAATGACAGGTTAAAGGCCAACAATGACTAATCAAGATCGAGATCTACAGGACAGGCTGTGAATCATATATGAAGAAATTCTAACACTTCATTTCTACCTGAAGTTTTGTGCTGATGATGTCGTTCATAAGAACGATGAAAGTTCCACGACCAAATTATTCAGCTCATAGAACAAAACTCCATTAAAATCATCCACTTGAACAACAAATCTTCTCCACCATCACAAATTATACATAAAAAAATGGAATACATATTTCTACACAAAACCATTACTAAATAATAACTGATATATTGTTTATATAATCTTTAATGTTAAGCGATTGTGATTTGTTAGTTAGAATATTATTACTGGCTTAAATAAATCAACCTCTGGTTTACTATATTTTGGTGTCATGTGGTTGTATGAAATTGTTAGGATACTCAGCTTGAACTTAAGCACCATGTTAGTTAATCTATAAGATCTTCAGATCTCGTGATCAGTATAAAATGTTTTGAACTGTTTGAGTTTTTTGCTACATTGATTCAAGTTCTAATTCATTTTGATTATGATATTTAAGCAATATTAGCTATAAGTTACTCGCTATCAGTAATTCGGTAAGAAACTATTAGATACGATGATTCGTGTAAAGTATTGTTTACAAGTTATTGATCCACAAATTCAGTATCTTACTACCACTTATATCTTTAAAAATATCTTGATCATGTTTACTTTTGTTGATAATATTTTATATACAAGTAAATCATTCTGGTAGAAAGGTAGGTTTTTCTTGATTGATCCATTGCTTTATCGTTTGGTATGTAGTGTGGCGTCGAGTCGCGGTTGACTATGATCACCACTACAGGAAGGTTGCGTACCAAATATCAGAAGTCAATTGAAGGTTGTAGCTAAGTATATTTGTTGGTGATCTCGTGGTATCGAAAGAATACCGAGATCGTACCAAAGGAGTACAAGCGGAATTACTGAGGAAAAGTAAGTTCGTGCAAGGTCACAACCAACGGAAGGAAGAATGGAAGAATAATGGATGTCTTTAGTACAGTTAAACAAACAAGTACAGTAAAACAATCACTGGTACAATTGGTTATAATAATAATTGTTTCCATTAAACCAATCGCGTTCTCTTGATAAAAGTAGGTTACTACAGATATCCCATTTCATATATAATCATTACTTGATTACATTGTCTAACGCACATATCTACACAAGCTAGCAACATATGTTAATCATAACAATCCTATTCTCTATTAGTTCAATATGACTAGAAGAAACAGCTTCCTGGAATTGAATGTCATTTAGTAAAAAACCTACCTTTAAAAATGATTTCAACTTCCTGTAGAATATTACAAATTGTTATTATTGAATGAGTTTTTAATAAAATTAAAAAGAAGAAACACAATTAGTTTTTAATTTTATTGTAGTTTAAGTTAATTTGTTGTCAATGAAATTATTGATTTCCTTCATGAAATAAATATTCATTCATTGGGTGTGTCAAATGAAGGTTATTGTAAAGTTTCATTATATTGAGTATTGAACATTGTCAAAATCATAGATCTTTATCACTGACTACCTATAGATAGACAACTAGTAAAAACCAGGAAGCAGAGTATATCCGTTTTTCCGAACGAAACTAATTAACAGTGACCCTTAAGAATTTGATCTTAGGGCCCTTAGGCATCATGGAAAGCCAGTGACCTATAGACAACTGAATCAATATCTCATTGTCTACATTTTTAACATTCGTTAACTCATGATATAGTTCAAAAGTTATCCATTTCTCCAGTGGATATTTCTCTCATACTTTGAGACAAAACAGCTAACCGGTACTTTTTGCATTTTACTTATCATTAAACTGAAATCCGTTTCTGATAAAGAACAACATTAGGAACTTATTTAAACAAATACGTCATTAAAATATCATTCAACTTAAACCATTAGCTGAGACAAGGACTTAATTTTTTCATATATGCACTCAAAGAACGAACCAGCTAAAACATTCGGAGTAAAATATTGGTTACTAAACTTACTGTAACGCTGTGATAGTGAAAGTATACTACAAAAATGGTAGATTAAAAAATCATTTGAGTAAATAGTACTGATGTCAAACAGATATAAGTGATCTTCCGAAAAATGAATTCCTACGATATTTCATTTGGCGTGGAACGTTCAGTAGTTGAGTTTTATTTATGAAGTGAAAGGTTAACAATAAAAACATCTTCGTCTCACAAGTACTGAAGAGCTTTCAGTAACTTAAACATTAATACATATCGTCCGTTTTTACTATATGCTACCTATTACAACAGATGTTCTGACCACAAGATTTTAGAATGATGGTCAAAATTAACAACCATTTCAAAATGCTCTGTTCTTCCTCATGGTGGACACTCGACGATTTTTATGTAGGACTGGTACATTATCTGAAATCGAGGCATTTCAGAGACTCACAATTTTGTCTGACTCTAACTTGCCTATAATGTTGAATTTACCTCGTTGACAAGTTCTTACTCGATGAATGGCTAATGCAGTTTTATGACAAACAATTCCCTTGAAATAGTTTTGTATGCCATTAACATTAGTGACAACCATGTTTGTCTCTCATGGCATACCACTAGCAGAAAGTTTACTGGCAAGCATCCGCATCAAATCACTTTTGAACTAATCACAGACGCATCTCCTTCGACGTTCTTTATTATTTATTTATTTTAACACATAGATATTGGTACAGAGGGGCACCGAATACATATGCACCACACAATTCACTTGATTTGTGTGTGGTCTGTGATAATGCCCAAGTACCCAAATCGAAGCAGGTGGTTTCCTTAGGAGGCCGCACCTGGAGCCCTCGACCTAAAGGTCTGATCCACAGGGCAGTGGGGCATCGTAAGGAGATCAGTCCCATGGTAGCCGATCACCAACGATTGGTTCATACGCCATCTGTTTCTTCAGGATACTGGATCCGATGTGCACCACTGGTTTGAAATAAGGGCTTTCCAACTATTTTAGATAGACCCTCCATGTCCACCAACCCGATTAAAGCGCCGGATGTTCGCTTTTCGTTTTCTCAATTTCGTAAATAACACCCCTGCCACGAGAAGGCAATGAGTAGGACTTCCCTGGCAGATGCTATGTACGCGTGGCCATGTGAGGGCATTTCGAAAGGGAGAGCGGGCCCACCACACTCTCGGCTATACCAGGGCATTTGGGGGCATCGAGTCTGGATGGCACAGTCCATGATACCCTTGTCTATACCACAGGTATATTTTCCTATTTAATGAACACCAATCTTCACCTCAATTACTCAGGTTAAACTGTATGAAAAAAGTATAAGTGTTATCAAAGTCCACAGTATCTGAATTCTTTTCAAGGTGACCCCTCATAATACTCAAAAATCATTCTTTAATATGTTCCTTGTTTTAGGATTTGATTATATACCTTCTCATGACAGTTTTGCATGCTCAGTGTTCATGATGTTCAAAACGCTTCAAAATTTGTCAGAATTTTGACTTCTGCAATCTCCATAGATAGTCCAGAAGCCTGGAATTGTTATCTAGAGGCTAACTTTAGCAAACACTTGTGATTGAACCAGTTTGTCACGGTTTTCAAAGTACTACCTTATAAAGTGGGAAGATATATTGCATCAAATGAACTGGGTATAAAAATCTCAAAACTGTACGAGTAATTTGAAAAGATCGTGCTCCGACAAAGAGGTTTAACTGATTGACAACGATTAGACGAAATCTTTAATACTGAATATCAACAGATGGAGAAGTTATTGACCTACGTATTTTTGACGAAAGTGCATTCCAACGTGATGTCCTATTCAGAATTTCACAACAAGTGCATACAAACCTTGCATTCATCCAAAATAATCTGACAAATGAGTAAGCCTCTCAATACATCGGCCTTCGAGGATCGCGAAATCCTGCAGCGGTAAAGAAATCTTCAAAATCCAACAACACAAACGACCGGTATAATGCCTCTTTTAATAGTTTGGGTGCGTTGGCATTCTACAGTCAATATAGCAAATTCATTTCTTAAGCTTCATTCTACAACTTATGACATGACTATGGAATCTAACAGGAGTGTTCTAAGTGTTTACCTGTGACTTTGTAGTGGAAAGTAAATCCCTAAAATCAATAGCTCTGTAAGTCTTTGATTTTTGATGCTGACCTCATTAGTTTTAATGGACTCGCCTTTTCCCTTCTGATTTGGCTGGATTGGCGAACTTCGAATACGAAACGTGTTACTGGTTCAGGTGTTGTCAATCTTCGAATACATTTGGCACCTTTAAGTCATTTCACGGAAATTCGTTACATTGAGATAAATGCAATTGAATATCTCTGCGATGCACACAGCGTTCCTAATTCTCGAACACCAAATCCAAACTCTTCACGTGAAAGATATGCCTTTCTTCCATACATGAAAAAGAGCCAAATTTATATAGAGACCAAAACACATCGTAAATCTCTAATCTATGAAAGAGCAGCCGAGGTAGTCGACACAACTTACGAGAAAACTTGACGGACGTAGCTGTTTACGTATGTAAATGACCTTCCCCGTCTACTATCATCATTCGTCTTGCTATATGCTGACGATGCCAAGATGTGGAGGGTGATAAGAAGTAAACTTTATAGCTTGGAACTTCAAAATAACCTGGAGGAATTACTTGAATGGTTTCAAACTTGGCAGTTGCCGATTGATACTTCCAAGTGTATTGTGATGCATAACGGTCATCAAGGTACAGATACATACACGGTAAAGAACACTGAACAACCTGTTGTCCAGACTCACAATGACTTGGAAGTCATCGTTAGCCAAGACTTGAAAACTACTGCACACTGCTGTGCAATAGTAGCCAAAGTTTTTAGAACCTTATGGTCAATACTTATAGTCTTTATCCAAGTCGACGCTCAAACGTTTTTAAATTTGCATATAGTGTTCGTGCGTCCTAAACTCGAGTACTGTATGCAAGTGGCTAGCCCCCGCCCAAAAAAGGCAGTGGGGTTCTAGAACAGGTTCAGAGAATAGAAGTCAAACTGATTCCCGGAATAGCGAAGCTCCAGTACGATGGTCGACTGGCTAAACTAAACCTATTCCCAGTGTCATGCCGAAGAACTAGATGCAACTTGATAACAGTTTCTAAATCAATTAGTGATAAATTTGTATCTGACATGTTCACATTTTTTGTCGTTCACGAGCATAGAAAAATTACCTGTCAGCGAACTCGACTTTCCTATCGAATTATCAACGAGTGGGATTCATTAGCTCAACACGTGATTGGCTCTTCATCTATCGACTGTTTCGAAAGAAACTTTGATCAAATGAGAGGACACCTTTGCCATGACTTACACAGGCAGCCTAGCGTTCTGTCCTTACCAAACTGAAACTGATATTCTTAGGGACTCAGGACAGTATATAATAATAATTTACTGATATTATTACTTTAGTCGTTTAATATACCTTGATTCCTATCTCACAGAACCGTTTGTTCGCTTCTTGATACGGAGGCCTGTTGAGTGAAAGCTTCTTTTATTCAGTTCAAAACCTTTTGAATCATTTTAGATCCCTCTGAAACACCTACTTAAGCATAGTTCGAACACTAACCAAAGGTGTAACACCCAAAAACTGGAGACGCAACATAGCAAAGCGGAATGTAGACATAACTTCTACTCCTTAAGAGTTGTCAAATGCTGGAACTCGCTGCCGGCCGAGCTAGTCCAAGCGACTTCCCAGGAGTCCTTCACGATGCAACTTGACCTATTCTTAAGGACCAAGGACAGCATCATACTATGATCTACCAGTTTCTTTTTCCTTTTTTATTGTTAACATACCTAGGTTCCTGCCTGGAGGGTTTGGTGATCCTCTGCTACTAGACACGGAAGCCTGTTAAGCGAAAACTTCTTCTATTCCGTCCACAACCATTTGAACCACTTTGAACCAGTAGCGCGTCAGTCAAAAAGTAACGCAACAAATAGGCATGTTTCGCTACTTTCTTATGTGTTTGGTACATGTTTTTGTTTGATCCAACGTTTTATACCTAAAATTATATCGAAAAACCTGCTCAATGTGTCAGTGTTATTGTTAAGTTGACTCCAGATACAGATTTGTAGGATGCGGACATTAGGCGGAAGGACAGTTATATCTTAAATGTTATGCTTTTATGTTCGTTTTATATTTATCTAAGTGAGTCGAATAAAGGGCCGACGTCAATTCTCACAATAGTAGGTTTCAAGGATTGATAGATCGATGAGATAACTTGTGTCTAACGTGTTCGTTCTTCAGAATTCTCAAGACAGATCTGGTTAACCAGCCAGAATTCAGTTTTCAAGTTTGAGTCTCAAAGGTTGTGTTTACTGTAGTAAACATAGTTGCATTCAACTTAGAACCCATACAGTGGTAAACGTGGCTGCAACTATATGTCGGTGATCAGGTCTATGGGGTTTTCAGTGTGCTGGACAAGAGCCTACGAGTTTGAATTCCAACGGTACGTGACCGGACGACTTCATTGATGATTCTGCCTCTAAATTAATCCATTTGATAGGGGATGCATTGAAGTCTTCCACTCTAAAACTTCTCCATTTGTTTAACCAGGATTGTAGTTTATTAAGGAGGAGATATTTCCATTTACATTACGAGCTTCAGCATGCTGCAGCATGTTCCATGTCTTGTTCCATACATTTCATCTCACGGCATACCAGTTCACATGTTTTTGAGCTGTGTACCACTGTTTCTACAGCTTGTACGTTCAAGATCTTCAGGTCCAGGGTGACGCTACCTTCTTCACAGTTTGGTGTGTCCTATAAAACAGAAAAAACCAACCCCTTAAATTTCGCTATAATTTATTTCCGGTGCTGTCCACATTCCTGAAATGTCGATGGCCTGGGAGTTTTCTGTGACAATCACATTTTTTAGCTTTGGCACCTTGTTCAGCGGAGTAAGATAGGTGGTATTATAGACAGTCAACTCTGTTTGATACTTACTTGGTCTATGCACAGTGGTCCGGGTTTACTTGTCCCCCCCTAACAATGAGATTTTTTCCCTATTTCGACATCATTTATATTTGCTGGTTTCAGGTATATTTAATTGTGACCGGTGCAGACTCAGATTCCAATCACAAGAAGCTTGTGTAAGTTTCTAAGTAACAAGTCACATTTCATGGTGAAGGCAATAGGTACCTTAAAATTAAGTTATCTGTTTAAACTGTCAGTATTCTGTTACTTACGCCTGTTCCTCTTTCATGGAGGAGCATGGGCCGACCACCAGCATTCTCCATCGATTTGTATCCTGGGACATCCTTTCCAGTTGTTTTGGCTGGTATTCATTCTTTAGTTGTGTGCGTCCTATCCCCGACACAATGTGTTCTTTGGTCTCCCTCTTCTCCGTTTCCCTTATGGACTCCAAGTTAGCACTTGCCTCATGATGCGGTTTGGTTTCCGCAATGTATTTCCTATCCACTTCCAACGTCTTTTCCTAGTTTCCTCTTAGAATGAAAATCGGTTTGTTCTCTCCCACAGTACGCTGTTGCGAATGGTATGTGGTCGACGGACATTCAGGATCTTACGTAGACAATCGCTTATTAATACTTGAATCTTCCTGATTGTGATTGTATTAGTTCTCCAAGTTTGAGCTGCTTACAATAGAACATTCTTGACGTTTGTATTGAAGATTCTGACTCTGATGTTGGTTGACAGTTTATTTGAGTTCCATATGCTTTCCAACCGTAGGAACGCTGCCCTCACTTTGCAAATCCTCGCGTTTACGTCTTCATCGGATCCTCGTTCATCAGTGATGCTTCCCAGGTATGTGAAAGGTTCCACATCTTCCAGAACTTCTCCATCGAATGTGATCGAGTTAGTTTTCTCCGTATTGTATTCCTGATGATGTTGACGATTTCCTCAGGCACACCAGCGTCGGTGAAGGTTCCACAAAGTCCTTCTATCCACACTATCAAATGCTTTCTAGTGAAGGAAGTTGATGTATAGTGGCGAGTTCCATTCAATTGATAGTTCAACGATGATTCATAGTGTCTTTATTTGGTCTATGCACGATCAATCCTTACGGAATCTGGTCTGCTGATCTCAAAGCTAGACGTCTACTGAACCTTTCATCCGGTTCAGCAACACTATTGAAAACTTTTCCTGGTACTGCTAGTAGTGTGATTCCTTTATATTTATTACATTTTCTGAAGTCTCTTTTCTTTGGTATCTTGATGAGGTATCCTTCTTCCCAGTCTGTTGGCACTTGTACCCCCACGTCTTCCTGAATATTTCGTAGAGAATCTGTACAGTTACTTCTGTGTCTGATTTCAGTGCTTCAGCTGGCATACTGTCAGGTCCTGCTGTTTCCTCACTGTTGATTTGTCTAATGGTCATCCTGATTCCTTCGATCGTTGGTGAAGTGACATCTATAGGAAGGTCTGTAGGTGCTACTTCAATGTCTGGTGGACCAAGTGAAGCTGGTCTATTCAAGAGTTCCTCGAAGTGTTCTACCCATCTGTTCCTTTGTTGAACGTCGATGATTGTCTTGCCTTGTCCTTGACCGGTCTCTCTGACTCACCACATTTCCCTGCTAGTTTCCTCGTTCTGTCATATAGCTGTCTCATATTTCCTTCTCTTGAAGATTTTTCCACTGTCGTTGCTAGCTCTTCCACATATTTCTGCTTGTCGGTTATGTTGCTCTTCTTCACTCGCTTGTTTGCTTCTGTGTATTCAGCTTGTGCCTCGACTTTCTCTGCTCTTGTCCGGCTGTTGTTGATTGCTGTCTTTTTGTTCCTCCTTTCTTGAATCTTGTCTATGGTTTCGATAGAGATGCATTCCTTATGATGATGCTTATTGCGGCCCAGGACCTTCTGATACTTTAAAGTAAGTGCTTCTTTGATCCCTTTCCAGTTGCCATCAACAGTAGTTTCTTCTTTCCGTAGGCCCTGTTGTTGAGAGTCATCTTGAATTCGTTGAGTTTGCCAGTATGTTGAAGGAGAACTGTATTGAACCTTTGTAATACTGTTTCCCCAGTTTTCCGTTGCTTGTTTAGCTTCATTTTCATCTTAGCCACAACCAGGTGGTGATCTGAAGCTGTCAGCTTCTCTCCTGGTTCTCACGTCTTCCGTTGACCTGAGTTTTTTAGTGATGCAAATATGGTCGATCCTGTTATGGCTGTGGAATTCCGGAATATAACCTCTGAGGATGAAGATCTATATAGATTTCAAAATTAAGTGAAGGTGGATACAAAGTCAACTTTCAAAATGTTTTCACTACATTAATTTACGAATTCTTAATACTTTTTCACTGTTTTTATTCAGTGACAAATAGTCATTCATAATTTATAATCACTGTAATGGATTTACAACCGATTGACTTAAATGCACTTCTAACTCTACTTGGAGAAACTACACTTCATACTGAAGTTAGCGAAACAAGGAATCCAGATTTAATCCAAATAGTGTTATTTATAATATACACATAAAAGTCATTATTCTGGAGTTACTGATAGACTTAGTACAATTCAATAACTTTACAAGTTTTGGATTGAATTCATTGTGGGCACTAAATATGTTAATAGACCACCCTAAATAGTAACTGGTTGGACTTTTGACACCAAATTAATACCTTTAAATGACCAGCTCCACGGTGATCCCTCTAGTCTGGTTCTACTTGTTATTGATTCGGAGTCATTATGCTTCAAAAACTAATCAGTAACTTTTGCTTTGGACGAAAACCAAAGGGAGTTATTTACGTAATATTCAGTGACTTATTATTTCATACCGAACCTTTAGTTCAACCCTGTATGTCTTTTTAAAAGTAAGAATAATCGAATAAGTAATGCTGAGACTATGCACAGCTTTTCATTTAGCTATGCTAAGCTGTGAACCTTCATTGATATGGTTTGAAACATATTACTGATGAGCAGCCACCATTTACTTTGACGTTACGATCTGACTAGCATATGAGTAAACTTGGACTTAAGGTGATCGGATATGCCCTTGATTTGTTAGGTTGAACTTCGCCATGTTGGGTTGTATTAACTACCTAACTGAAGCTCCTAAGATTATTGTCGTCTATAATTGAAGACCTTTGAGGACATGGCTGAAAATCTACAGCGATTGCATAGATGTATTCGTCCTTTATCTGCTCATAAGTTTCGAGTTTAAATAGTTGAAAAACCCTGATTGCAAACTAATGGTGCACATGGGCTCCAGTATCCTAAAGGAACAAATGGCGTATGGACCTGTTGTAACGTGAGACGCTGCTGATTGGAGGTTAGCGAATTACCGATCGATTACAAAGACGCGTAAGACACGCAAGAACGGCCTAGAGTTCTGATTGGTCTCGCTTCCCTGTCTAACCCAGCCAGTTGAGTCCAGAACGCAATATGAACGCGATATGAATCATTATATTTGAGACATACTCTGTTTATATACCAGTCAAACAGACCACATCGTACCATAAAATTGAAAACAACAATTGTACAATATTTGACAAGTGAAATAAACATTGACCAATAGGAAATGCCCACTTAAAGTCCAAGGACACCATTAGACTTAACAGGATAATTATTGATATATTTTTCTGAATATCCCAACAGAACCAATCGTTGGTCACCGGCTACCATGAAATTGCATCTCCCTATGATGCTCCACTGCCTTGTGTATCAGAACTTCAGGTCGAAGTCTCCGGGTGTGGCCCCCTAAGAAAACCATCTTCGGTTTAGGCTCTCACACATATCAAATGAGATTTGTGTGGCGCATATGTATTTGGTGCCTCCTTGTACCAATATCTATGTGTTAAAATAAATAAATAAGCGAAATGTTTTCCCCTAGGTCTCTTTTTTCTGTTTTACATTCTATCTTTCACTCAATTGTTCTTCATCTTTTTATTTTACACTCTATTAATTGGAAGTGTATTAACAACTTTGATTGATGGGAATTTATTCTATGTTCTTTTTTAACCATTGGGTAATTTGAAAATGCAGGATTCATTGACTAACTAGTGATTTTTTTTCAAATGATAGTTGCAGACGTTTCTTGCTTGAATTAATAATGAAGTATCTGTGAATTGTGTGTGAAATTGAAAAAGAAAAATGAGTAAAAATAAAGGTATTATTTTGTAATTACAATTGATCGATTCACTTGCTCTTTCTAAATCTTTAAGTTCGCCAACATTCTAGTCGTCGTAAACGATACAAAGAAGTGGTTCAATCACGTGTGAACAGTAAAACTCCTGTTCAATATACTCGTCGATTAAAAACAAAAAAGCATAAAAAATTAAAAAATATTGGCGCAAATAATTCAAATTTAGGTATGTTCTACTTTTTTTCTTTCTTTGTATTTCATTGCAATCCTACTCTCTCTATATATATATGCAATTGCTAATTGTCTATTCATCATCAGAAATATACAATCGTCCACCTAAATTTAATGATGAAGAATATGTTCCAGCTAGTTTTAAACAAATGTTACTTATGAAAGATGGTAAATGGAAAACTCTATTTGATCCAGGTATACAATGTTTATTTGTTTGGTATATAGTTTATTTCATTACAATACAGCTGTTGGAGATACTAAAGGTATGAAGAAAAAAGATGATCCAGTTCCTGTCTTGAAACAAGGTAAACATGAATCAGATGCTCATTATTTGGGACGACTTCATAAAGAAGTTGAAGATGAATTAAACAAGGTGGAATTCTCCAAGAAACAACGAGTAATATTATTACATATATATACTTTTTCAATATTTTAATAACATTAATTTAGACTGAACTTATTCCTGTTACAGAAGTTAAACAAAGTAAAAAGAAACGTAAAGCTATAAAGTAAACTTCGATATTGATTTGGCGTTATTTCCTTTTTTTTAAAAAAATTTAAAGACGTTTAAATGAGAAACGTAAAGAAAAACGTTTACGTACTATTGAAAAACGTTTGACAGGGTTTGAACATTTACAAGGTTTGTATTCATCACTTCTATTACTTTATCAATAATCAATATATAGATAAAGTGAAATTCAATGAAGTTGTTATGGCACCTCCATTACAATTGACTAAACCTAAAATGGTATTTAAGAAAAAATTGGATCAAATACATAGTTTAGACAAGT
Source organism: Schistosoma guineensis (assembly GCA_944470375.2). Classification (NCBI taxonomy): domain Eukaryota; kingdom Metazoa; phylum Platyhelminthes; class Trematoda; order Strigeidida; family Schistosomatidae; genus Schistosoma; species Schistosoma guineensis. Next base: position 44,264,337 of record OX103892.1, on the reverse strand, counting down.
TAGTTTAATAATTTTAATATTTTGTTGTTGTTGTTGTTGTTGTGTGGATAACTAGATTCTTATGCTATTCATTATCTATTTCTAATGTGTTGCTTTTTTTTTCTAGCCTGAAATAATATTTGTGCTTGTGCTTTTCACAAATCAACGAAATAAGACTGGTATGAATGTTAGTTAGTTTCAATTTCTGACCTAGAATATGCCGATGACGTAGTTTTATTTGGTGAAGACGCTGAAAAAATGCAGAGTTTTCTGACCACTCTAAGCAACAATGCAAGCATGTTCGGGATGCGATTCTCCCCCCTCGAAATGCAAAATGTTGCTTCAGGATTGAGTTGCATCGACACCTGAACTAGTGATAGGGGGTGAAGTAGTTGAGCGTGTCGACTGCTTCATTTATCTTGGAAGTCTCACCAGCCCTTGTGGTCTGGTGTGTGACGAAATCTCAGCACGGATACAGAAGGCCCGACTAGCTTTTGCCAACTTGCGTCATTTATGGCGTAGGTGAGATATCCGTCTATCAAACAAAGGACGTGTTTACTGCGCAGCAGTTCGTCCCGTCCTACTTTATGGCAGTGAAACATGGCCGGTCAGAGTAGAGGATATCCGTAGGTTACAAGTATTTGGTCATAGGTGTCTTCGAAATATTGCTCGTATATCCTGGGACCATCGAGTAAGCAGTGCAGTTGTTAGGAAACGGGTACTAGGTAAGGATAGCAAATCAATTGATGGTGTAGTGAAACTTGATCAGTTGAGATTGCTGGGACACGTGTTGCACACACACAACCGCCGACTACCTCGACGTACGATGCTCAATGGTATAGGAGTAGGTTGGAAGAAAGTTAGGGGCGGCCAGACCAAAACATGGCACAAATCCATGAAGTCACTGACAAGTAGACTGAGTCATGTTGGTAGGTGTAGACTACCTGGTTGGGGACCGCGAGATGATAGCAACCGACGGTTGGAGATTTTGAATGACATGGCTCAAAATCGTTTGCAATTGCGCAGGTGCATCCACTATTTGTGCTCTCCCAAATTCTAATCTTCTCAACTCTTCATGTCGTTTTTCCTCTTTCCAAACTTATTCCACTGGATTATACTCCTTGGATAACATCTTCAAACCCTAATTTTTCTGATTACAGTTTATAATTTTACTATATCTAGCACTGCAGGATTTGAATCGACAAGTGCATCTCTGTGCTAATGTGGTGTGGCAACTCGAACTGATGTACGTATGTACGAAGTTCTACGTTGTTGCTGACTGACTGACTGACTAGTTAGTTTTTATCCTAGAGAATGTGAGAGATGGAAAAAGGAATAAGCTCTTACTGATTTCCAGGAAGACTAAATATTTGTTTTGATGTTTACATTCAACCAATTACTGGGTAGTAGCCAATGTTTTGGTTGTAAAACCTTGCTCTTATAAGCTAAAGATGTTGGCGACTTAGTTCTATCATTGTTAACTCTGAAAGATTCTCGATATCCTCTGTTACCACCATATTAGTTTTGCTGAAGTTCGCAAATCGGATTAGGTCGGTCTGTGATGACTCTCAGATTGGGGTCCTTGAAACGTCAAGTGCGGTTCAAAATATGAGCCAGTAGTTACTCTATCGTAGTATTTTTTCTACATTGTTCATAAAAGTGTAGTATCACTTAACTGAAAGAAATCTTTGTTGGTTATATTGTGGTTTATGCTACTGATGTCGATAGATATAAGTAGCATGTATCATCAATCGAAAGTAAAATGCCTGGAGGCAGAAGGAACAGTCAAGTTTGAGACGATTGATTGACATTTTGCAAATGAAGAATTTACTGCATGCTTCTCAGATTTAACTAAGATATTGTGTTCAAATACATTCGATTGTCCCCGCTCGTGTTCTCGTTCACTACAATATATCTAACTGATATTTATCTTCTATTATATATTTTCCTTTTTTACGATGTCCTCTCTCTGTTTTGTGTTGCGCATTCTGTTTTGAGTGGGTAGGTGCAATATATTTTATGCGTATTATGTAAAGAAATCTCAATATCGCGTTTGCTCAGTGTAAATAGATTCATTTGCAATGTGGTCACCATTTTAAGTGAACAGACATGGTGGTGCACGTCGATATTTATAATTATAGATAAACTTGTTGAATAGAGACACTAATAGCTCAGTGATAACTTCTATAACTATCATGGTGACACAAATTCGGTTTCCATGACAGTCATCAGCTCTTTAAAGATTGTGGATATAGCTTGCTGCTAAACACCAACTAATTCCAAGTCTAGACTGGAGGCTTCTTTGTGATTGACTCCAACTATTTATTTATTTGAAAACATTACTATTGGTACAAAGGGCCTCCGAATACGTATGCACCACACAAGTCACTTGATTTGTGTGTGGGCTGTGATAATGCTCAGGTACCCAAACCGAAGCAGGTGGTTTTCTTAGGAGGCCACACCCGGAGCCTTCGACCTAAAGGTCTGATCCACAAGACAGTGGAGCATCGTAAGGAGATGCAGTCTCATGGTAGCCGGTGACCAACGATTGGTCCATGCGCCATTTGTTCCTTCAGGATACTGGAGCCCATGTGCACTATTGGTTTGGAATCAGGGTTTTCCAACTCCCCTAGGTGAACTCTCCATATCCATCAACCCGATTAAAGCGACAGTCATTCGCTTTTCGTCCACTCAATTTCGTAAACAACACCGCTGGTGCGAGAAGGCGGTGAGTAGGACTTCCTTTAAAGTTGCTGTATACACATAGGCATGTGAGAGCATTTTGAGAGGGAGAGCTGACTCTCCCTACCCTCGGTCGTACCAGGGCATTTGGGGGACCTGAAAATTGCACTGCATCTTCTGTTTATCTGGTGGCAGTTTACATAATGGTGTTGTAAATAAAAAACATGATTTTATTTTCTGAGGTCAGTACTTCGAGTGCTAGTTGTGCCTAGATTTCGAGTGAAATTTTCTCTAGTTCGTAATTTATTTTCATTACTATGACAAACGAGTATACAAGCGGAAAATATAACTGTTCAGAAAGTTAATTTATGTAAATCGAAAACTTAAATACAATCTCTGACTGTAATATTATTAAACAAATTCACGTAATAATGTAGTAACTTTCTGAGAGTCGGTTGTCTTTTAAGAACTTCGGTCGTAATCGTAAATAAGAAACTAAATTTTGGATGCTAGAAGATCTTCATAATTAGTCACAGTCTTCTTAAGATAACATTGATGGGAAGTGTAACTTTACCTGGAAACGTTAATAGTAATGGGATTGTGTTTATGCACTTCTGTACAAGCATAATAACCTTAAGGTCAAAACATTAACGGTGATATTTTCGATTGATTGATCACTGAATAGTGACCAACGTCATGCTTGTGAATTCTTCTTAGTACTGACCGAATCGTATCAATCGAACTGGAATGTGGCCACTAGTTTACGTGATTCGATATCGCGTGTATCATGTTCTGATGTAAGGTGCAGGTTTGGGGTAGTCAACAGGAAACCGTGTACCCAGGTCTCGTGCTGTTTAACTTTTGTCAGAAGGATGGACCTGTAGTCTTGAGGGAACTGATACTGCGTGTCAGACCTGAGCTCTCGTCACCAAGGTTCACAGTTGGAGGCGCCATCACTGAACTGTTCGAGCTGAGACTGAATTTTAGTAGAACTGAGATATGTGTACAACAGATTGATCATTGGGTATTAGCCACAGTGCTTATTCACTTATCCGCTTAACAGAACACTCATACTATCATATATGTCCAGTCTTGTGATAATTCGACGGTTGGAGACAGACATGTGAAGCTACAGCAAATATACACAACTGTCTTGTTACATCCGTCCCACTTTTGAATCCATTCGGTGACTGCTCTCTGTCGAGTTAATAAACTTTCCCTGGTCTATACATGTTTACTGTATTTAACGGTCAAATTATTGGGTTACTGTGTATATCAAGCAATCAAGTATCGCGAACAATTTTTTTCCCCATACATACGCATACATACATGCATTCAGAATTTTTTTCTATCAGATTTCGTATTCGAAAACGGTTATCCTGATTGTTTTAATTGCGAACCGATGTTAGTTCGGGAATCTCTGAAAGCAAGTAAGCGTTCGACAGTTGTTTATTCCTAGTTTGCTGGGCTTTCACAACAATTATAGACATACATATTATCGAACTGAATGACCCAAGTTTTATAATGTTCACGATGTCATTAGACTACTGAATCATAATCCAGTAGTTTATATTTGTAAATTCAGTCGATTTTCGATATATTTTTCGTTTCGGAGTCCGAGAATGCAATTGATATCGAACGTGATAAGCTACGCCAGGTGCTGATCAACAATGAATATCCACCTAGATCTATCAAAAAATCTCTGAATCCAGAACAACAACGTGAAAGTGTTCACTGCACCAGACAAGAATCATCATGGACATTCAGTTTAAAGGACATACTGAAGCAGAAATTCTGAAAAACAGACTTTCGAGATCTCTGAGAAAAACATTATAATCGGTTTTGCTTTGTATTATCCTTTCTAGTGGTCCTATAATTCGTAGTTGTGTGAATGATAAACTCTCACTTTGAGCCAAACCAATGCATGCCTATCACTGCTTACTAATGTGGATCGGGTTATATTGGCCTCACAAAGCAAGCATTTTCAAAACACATCCCTGAACATTACCCTTCCTGGCTTTCTAAAGGATTAAAAAAAGTTAGTCAGAAGTTCAATTTTGGAGTATCTAGTCAATTCCGGTCACTTTCACTTTACAGGAGTTTCCTCCGAAATCATACATACAATCAGAAGATTCGGCTCAAGAGGAATGCAATTGAATAACCTAATGTACAGCAAAGTCTGTTGTTATTCACTAGTCCAAGCCTGACCTTTGCGTACAAAGCAGTATGTTCAGTCCCTTATTCTACCATGGTCTTAACTTTCTCTTTTATCTTGTATAATCTATATTTTTTTAAGAAAAAAAATTGCTTCTACGCCTTCTCAATTATTTTCACAACGATTAATTAGCCATTATTGCAATTTTCAATCATTCTCTTCTTAATAGTCATTAAATGGACACTTATTTTCACGTTATCACTATTCATTAACCAGTTATCACATTACTTTAAATACATCTCGTTTTCGTAGACAGTTCATGACAAGATCATCAATCTACTGTTTTTAATACTCAACACTGTTCTACTTTACTGTGGTCTACGATTTCAGTAAATAATATTAACTGTAAATACTATTGTATAACTTAAGTGAATGAAATCGTTGAAAGGGAAATTTCCCTTGCTCAATTGTCTTCTTTCTTCTTCTTCTTCTTCTTCTTCTTCTTCTTCTTCTTCTTCTTCTTCATTGATACAACGAATCTCGTTTGTCACTTTATTGTTGTATCTTCTTACATCTGTCAATCATAACATTTTGTTGACCTTACTGTTAATAATCTACACGTTCTTTGTGATCGATTATGTTGTAGTGAACGGAAACACCAGTGAGGACAACCAAATGTATTTGAATACAACATTACAAAATATCTTGGTAAAGTCTGACAACCATACCGTAAATACTTCATTTACAAAATATCTATCAATTGTCTCAGACTTTGTTGTTGCTTCGTTTCCATACCACTCACTCTCTGTTCTTGTTCTCTTCTCTTCGATTTTCTCAACCTTCTACCATCGGGAATTCTACTTTCGATTGATGATATATACTACTTATAACTATCAACATCAGTAGCACACATCACAATGTTAATGTTTCTCACTCATTTTCAACATATTCCTTCATAAAATTAACCAGTATGAATATGGAATACCATTTCAATTGTTTTTCACTGTTGTATTAAATGTGCGTCTACTTAGAAGAGGCTGATTTTTAGTGTTAACTATAAATGTCTGATCATTGGGGTATCTATTATTTTCGGGAGATTTCGATAGTTGTTTCTAAAAAGCTTGAGTTGTTGTTCGGTCAATCAGAAATCTAGATGATATTTTTTCCTAGTTCGATTGAGTGAACAACCAAATTATTGCTTGTTGTAATGTCTTTACACGGGTTTTATTATTTCTGATAGCTGTGCAGTTGGACTTTCAATTTCTTTAGATATAAGAACTTTGAAACGAAGCTCCACTAATGATTCTTAAAAGACGAGCGTTCTTGTTTTCCGGTTAATCTCAAGATGTAAACAGTCTAAAAAAAGCCACTTATAGACTTCCGAAGTATCGATTGAGCATAGGTTTATGAAGAAATTTCTTGTAATTTTAGCGAATGTCTGGCGCTTTAACTGGGTTGGTGGACATGGAGAGTCGACCTAGGGGAGTTGGAAAACTCTGATTCCAAACCAGTAGTGCACATGGGCTCCAGTATCCTAAAGGAACAAATGGCGTATCAACCAATCGTTGGTCACCGGCTACCATGCGACTGCATCTCCTTACGATGCTCCACTATCTTGTGGATCAGACCTTTAGGTCGAAGGCTCCGGGTGTGGCCCCCTAAGAAAACCACCTGCTTCGGTTTGGGTACCTGAGCATTATCACAGCCCTCACAAATATCAAATGAGATTTGTGTGGTGCATATGTATTCGGTGCCTCCTTGTACCAATATCCATGTGTTAAAATAAATAAAAATAAATATTTTAATGTGATCTGTTTAGAAAAGATTTAATTGTTAATTTTCTTTGTATTTCAGATTGTTAACAACGTGAATTACAATCCTATCCTTTGTACATCTATGCTGATTTCGATTAATTATATAAAGAGAATTGTTGATACATACTGAACCGAGATTTCATTGTGCTAGATTATGCTTTAACTAGTGTAGTAGTGTTAATTTGTTGAGGGTTAAAGATAAAACAATAATTACAATGTCTTATTAAAGATGATAACTTGAATATAAATAATGATAAATTGTATGCAAGGATGGATAGTGGCTAGCAGTGTAATCGAGTTTGACGCTCGTTTTGTCCTATTTGGGACTCGTCAGCTGGGTGTACCTGCATCTCAGTGTTTATGTTCACTCTGGAACTCGGACTCAGTATCGTTCGCTTGAAACACCATCGCGTTATCCACTTAGCTACTGAGTCCTGATAGCCACTTGCTTATGCGATGGGGTGAATTTTAAATTCATTTCGTATTTTTTTGTTTGAATCTTCACATTGATGTTTAGGACTGTATTTGATCAGTCTCTTATTGGCATATGTGCATGCTGTGCGTATTACCTCGATAGAGCCAGCTGACGAGTTCCAAAAAGGACGAAACGCGTCAAACTGGATTCCACTGCTAGCCACTATCCATCTCTGCATATAATGCTTGTGAATTAAGGCTATATCGAGGCAGTCTGCACAGTATGCATATATGCCAACAAGGTATTGATCAATTGCAGTCCTAAACATGAATGGGAAGATTCAAACAAACAATACCAATGATAAAAATGTCTGTCATGTAGTTGTCATGGGGTAAGAGCAGTGTGTTATTCGGGTTAAGAATATTCGAAATGATCTGGTAAAGTCCAGAAGATGAAATGACTGGATCAGCAAAGAGATCTGTTACGTAGTGTTTGTGAGAACTTTCGTCAGAGAAATTGGTTTGCAATTTCAAATATAATGAGCTGAAAGCTTCAGGATCCATATCGATGTTAGGTTTAGGTGTTAGGAAGTTCCTATCGGACTAAACCTGTCCACTTCACAAAGTGTTAGGACTGGACCATTTGAGAGTGTTCGTACACAGTTTGAGAGACCCTAATCAACCTGCATTGAATTCAAAGTGCTGGATCTTTGGTACATTCATGCTTCCATTCGATACATAATTATTATTTACTACAGTCCGCTGGAAGATGTCATACAAACTCTGCACCAACACATTAACATACTTTATCTAAAGACGAACTTAACGAGCTTCTACTAATGTGCGTCAAAGATTTTCAACTTCGATTCAAGTGTCTTGAATCGTTCAGTTTATGGAGTGGCCATTATAAGTCCACTTGAACCAGTGCTTGGAGTTATATTTCTAACAAACTGACGACAAAGAGCAGTGAAATCAATGATAAGACGTTTCACTTCAAGGATGGTGACTCATGTGTTGTCTGTAATGATTGTAAACAAGCTACTGATATGTCAGATCTGAATAAAGAACGCTCTAATGTTTAAGTTATGACTGAGAATGGTATCATTCCTCACTTTCTAGATCTTGGTGTTAAAAGTAATACAAGTAGCCGATTTTACAAATTTTGTCTATCGAAAAGAAAGAGCTACCTATACTTGCATTGCTTTGGCCTTTGTCCAACAAGTTGTACAAGAGTTTTGGTTAGGACGCTATTCAACTGTATACATAAATCATGTTTAGTGGGCAGAACTGGATAGAAATCAACCTCATTTGAACGTTGTTTATGTGATAACGTTTATACGCAAAAATTCATTATGTGAATCTGAAGAGAATAAAATGAAGGAGATCGATTATGCTTCAAATGAGAATCAACCTGTCTTCCTGCAACTTTGCTTTAAGGATGATCAAATGACTAGGATGACTGATTCTATATTAAAGACCATCATCAAAAGATTTTTCAAGCTTCTATGATCCATTCACTGAACTTCGTGTTTTTAGTTTTTAATGATCTCTCTGTACCAAACAAATTACTCGGTGATCATAGTGTGGAAAAATTCCCGTCTTATATTACTTTCATTTGTGCTTTCCAGTTTATATGCACGTATCAAGCACATAGATTAGGATAAGAGAAAAAAATGCTAGCATCCACATCACTGAGCCCATCTTATAAAAGCCAAGATTTTAAAGACGGTATGTTTTAGCTCGTCATTTTCCTGATAGTGAACATGACGTTGATTTCTCAAAATCTTTCAAGATAATCATTAATTAAAGGACTTCGAATTTATTACGCTTTGCTAAAATCGTTGTTATATAAAGATTTAAAACAAAGTTATTGTTGGGATATTCAGAAAAATATCCCAAAAATTATCCTGTTTAGTCTAATGCTATCCTTGAACTTAAAATGGTATCATTTTCCTGTTGGCCAAATATTATACAAATGTTATTTTCTATTTTATGGTAGGTTGTGTTCTGCTTGATGGGTATATAAACAGAGTATATTTGAAATATAATGATTCATATTGCAGAGTCTGAGATTGGTGTTCTGGACTACAACTGGGTGGGCTGGCCGGAAAGCAGGACGTAGGTTGCTCGCACGTGTATTATACGTCACTGATTCGATCGATAATTCGCTGCTCTCTGATTGGCGGTTTCGTTGCGTTATCCAATATACAGGGCACACAGATTCACAAGATATAACAGTCATCTCTCCAAAGAATCATGACTTTATTACGTGACACTTTTCCTAACTAGCACGATGATAATTATGACATTAATTCCTTGTTTTTCGGTCTTCTGAGTGTTATCTTCAAGAATATTCGTATAGGTAACCTGTCATAAACAAAACATTTATATGATTAATTCTTCGCAGGGAATTTTCATCAGATTCTACAGTTATATAAATGTCCAAAATAAAACTCCAAAGAGTAAGCTAAGTTGTATTTAAGTAAAGCAGTCTATAGCTTTGATAATAATGAACTCAACTTATCAGATTTACAGTCCTCTAAATGTTAAAATCAGTGGTGATTGTTATAAAGAAACTGGAATTTCACACTCAGAAGGAATATATTTAGTCCTTTGATTTACTTTGTTTCATGTCATACGGCCTTGTTGAACATCAAGTGATAAAACCACCGGTCACAATAACAATTTTTCATGACTGTGCTCTTGAGTTAACCAATGAATCCACAACCATTACTAATAGTCTTGAGTCAAATCTAGATTCTTATTGTTTCCCGAAACAATGGCTTATCCTCTTGCCCAACCATTTGATTCTAGAACATAGTAGCCAGCCTGCCCTGTATGGATATTATATTTCAGACATACGTGGTTTGTATACAAGCAGATCAGTCCATATCACATTATGAAAATCATACAAGATCACGTCAAAAGTGGCTGTGAGTATGGGAGACTAACTAATAGATTGTGAATAAATTAAGGATAGAATATCATATAATAGTAGTTGAAGCGTCAAATGAAAGCTTATGATAGGAAGGATATATGTAGTCCATATATAATTCCTGAAAGTTACCATTAATTTAGTCTTCAAATATTAGACTTTGGCCATCTTCCGGCATGATACATCAATAGTCGTCTTAATCGTAAGGTAAAATGATGTGAATATTGTATGTGCAACGATTCATTTTGTTTTATAACGAATTGATCTATTTCAAATGTATTTATTAGTATCAGTCACATACATTGTTATTATGGTAATAACTATGATTCCTAATCTTGTGTACATATGAATAATTCAACTAGCACTCATTCTACCTAAACATTTCTTACCGAATTCATATCACTTGAACACGACGTAATTATTGAGCGATCAGTAGATCTGTTCTATAATTACACAGCTCCTCTCACTCTATGATATTTATACTCTGAATAATAATCTCACACTTTCATATGATGTATTAACTTACTCGTGTTAACAATGTATATTAGCCATTTCGACACTGGAGATATGAAATTCAGTTATTTGATTTTTCATTGAAATCATGAACCGATCACATTTAGACTAGCATTGAAAACCCGGAAGCATTGATCGGCCATTTTATCCAGGTATGGAATTCCTCAAAGGTGCTTATTCACGGCAACGCACCCAGGATTCGAAACGACAACATTCGGCCTAGCACATACGCTTAACATCTAAACCACTGAGCTGGTATCCAACGTTGTCAGAGTGCAACTTCAACCAATCCACAATGTTGTGCAACTATTTTCCATTATTTTCAGTCAGTAAATGCCTCACAGTCAACACAATTGAACTCGACTGATCAGAACATTTAATTGGGGTTCTGAGAAATACTTCATGAAGCAAGTCGCTATTAAGAATATGACAATATTCGGTTTGATTACTGTTCAACCATATAAAAGAAATTTGGAAATTTTCTGCATGCATCTAAATTTCATTTGCATACTCGACCAAAGCGAATACGTGGATTAACTAGAGCATTTGTGATTGGATTAATGTGAGTGTGTATTGCTGTGGACAATGTAGAGGTATTTCGAGTGGTGATGGTGGTGGTGATTTAGTCATTGAAAATCGAGTGATATTGTTGACAGTGTAGTTGTTGTTGTTGTTGTTGCATCGATGTTGTTGATGACGATGGTGGTGTTAGTAGTGGGAGAAGCAGATATTGTAGTGTAATTGTTTGTTGTGAGAGTGTCAGTAACGATAATGATAGTAATGGTTTGGTTTGAATAATTCGTGACAGAAGTGGTAGAATCGACAGTATTTGTTAATGATTTTGTTGTTGTGGTGACTGTGTTGGTGGTAGATTCGATAGTTGTATTGAGGGCATATATCTTGCAACTGCACCTTACTTAAACAATCAACTGTGAAAGAATTCTACGTGTTGAACACACCTGACCAGTATTCTCAACATCATCAGTTTCCTCGAATTATTCAGCTAGTTTCAGATCAAAAGAGAATGTAATAAATCTCAAAACACTACTCATTCAATATTGCGAATACGTGCATCACAACGACTGGAAAAATCCATATGAATGCATACACCTCCACATACTCAATACACCACCAATCATATGTCAACTGACACTATATATCTGGTATGCAACCTTCTTGTAGTGGTGATCATAGTCAACTGCGATTCAACGCCACGCTATAGGAACACCCTAACACCTAAATCTAACCTCGATATGGAATCTGAAGCTTTCAGTTCATCATATTTGAAATCGTAATTTCACTTCGCGTAAGAAGGTTCCCACAAACACTACGTAACAGATCTCTCTGGTGATCCACTCATCTCAACTTCTGTTCAAATTATTATGTGAAACTCCTTGCAGCATTTTCTTTGGTGTGTTTTATTGAAAGTTTTCCTACAGATGCAGGCTTAAAAATAATTCATGCATAATTCATGTTATAATTAGAACTGCGTCTTTTGTAACATTTACAATTATTGAACTGACATCCCTGCTTTCTACATCATGCTAACAGAATGCATAAATGCAGCCGTGTGAAATTTCATTGACAGAAAACGTCTCTACCACTAATCTTAATCCATTTCTTTATATTGAATCTTACGACGAACATTCAATTCATATGTTCAGCTGTCTCACACAGACAACTCTCTGTACCAAATTTAATAGTCTCACTTAATCCTACTTGATCCGAACGACTCTTCATATTGTGGCTGAATATCACTTATTTCTCATGTATAAGTCAAAATCACGTCACCGATAAAACACAAATCACTGCTCAACTACTGTTGATAATACTTGCATCACAACCACTGGAATAAATCCATATGAATGTATACACCTCCACATACTTAATACACCACCAATCATATGTCAACTGACACTAGCCAAACTTTAACAAGCACGAACACTCACACTAATTCCAATATTCACTTTCACACATCCCTCAAAAATAACTCTTCATACACGTCCAGTATCAACATCAATAATTCCAATACTACCACTAACACTGATCGTCATTCATCGTTCACTCAAATGAGCAGCACATCGATTCAACACTACTCACTTCGACTAATTCAACAACAGTCAGTGTTCCATTCACGTGTACACGCACACAACCGACCAGTGTGTGGAAATTGAGGAGAAGTCAGAGATTTGGTTTGAATAAGCACATTTATTATAATGAGAGAAGGAAGATATGATTGAACATGTGAGTGGTTGGAAGGTCTATGTGTGAAGAGCACGATGGGAAATGGATTGTGTATTTAGTGGAGTGTGTAGCTAGTTGACTGGCCGTCTGTCCAGTCAAGCAGAAACTTGACATGAGGTGAAGCAGTAGACATCTAGTTACTTGTCTCTACAGTGTCCAAGCCTGCAGTATCCACTGCAGCAATCCTCATCTTCCACACATTGTTCTTTCGACTGCAAACACCGTCCTCTGACACACACTCCTTCTCGTGGATTGATCAGCTTGCAGTTGTGTGGTGGACAACACTTCCTATGTCCGGCACCATCACAATACTCTCCCACTCCAAAACACATTCCGTTCTCAGCTGAAATCTCCGCTGAAACATCGCAACAACAACAATAACAACAACAACAACAACACTTATATATTATTATTATCCACTGAACAATATTTATCACAATGGCAATCAAAATCACAATCACAAACGCTATTGCACAAACTTCTTTGCCTACTACAAACAATCAATCGCACAGCAAACAATACCAGTTACACCATTTCTACTCTCAATCCGACCGTCGTTTCGACCACCAACACAGTCACCACAATAACAAAATCATCAACAAATACTGTCGATTCCACCACTTCTATCACAAATTATTCAAACAAAACCACTACCATCATCACCAATACTAACACTCCCAAAACAAACAACAATACAAACACCACAAACAATCACTCCATAATATCTGCTTCGCCCACCACTAGCACCACCATCATCAACATCATCAATGCAACTACTACTACTATTACTCTTTCAACAATAACAATCGATATTCAACGACTACACCACCAACACCACCACCACCGCCACCACCGCTTCAAGTACCACGGCAATTGTCCACAGCAATACACACCACACTCACACACACACATACACATTATTCCAATCAAAAATGCTCCAATCAATACAGTCATTCACTGCATTCACTGTCGTCACTCACCGTGAACACCGTAGATGCTGAGGAGGGCGAACAAACACAAGATCACACAGTGTCGCATCACTGCTCACTTCGAGTCACTGCAAATTCACTACTGCCAAACACTCGGATCGAGTCACTCAGAAAACCGACCACATCCACCAGTATTTATACTAACCATCTCTCACTACCTTTCTCAACCACCCTCAACATAATCCATGCATGTGATCGTTATTCACCATAATCCAACCACACTCCACTCTCACTCACGTACTCGTCTGATAAACCAGGTAATCAATCGATCAAGCAACCAACCAACCAACCAACCAACCAACCAATAAATCAATCAGTCAATGAATCCATGGTGTAAGGAGGTGAATGAGAGGGTGAGTAGTGGAACGAGTCAGTTGGTGGTTTGTGTAGTCAGATGGACTGAGTGATGAACACACAGTGAATGCATTTGTGTGGATGCGGCAAATCAGCTGACCAATTAAGCACGTGAATGATTCACACAGTGATTGAGTGGATGCGATAATTTCATCGACAATTCATTCTTCACGAACACGCGACACGACTAACCCACACACACGCACACACACACGTGAACAGTCGGTCGTCTCATGATGATATTGTGGCCTACTTGTGTATCTGATTTCATCTCTAGTGATGCCCATCGATTTGACCTTGTTCAATCTTAAATTCTTATTAATTGGTTTGTTGCTTTGTCTCATTGAACACTGAGTAGCATGTTCAGTTCCAAAATGGGTTTTCAGCTCATTCCGAATGATACAATTCATGATCGCCTATGTAATTCTTTTTCAATGCGTTTCTATGTGATTCCATTTCTTCTCACCTGATACAACCGATTTCGTTTTGCTGTCTACGTAGCATGCGAAAGCGACAATCGTGCACATGTCAGACTTACTTTCATTTGAGTGAGTTTGTGAGTCTTCTACACACAACAGAATTATTGAATCATGTGTTTTCACATTGACAGTTGTGTTTCTTCCCTTCTCTTCCTAATTCCAACATTCACATTCTAGTGTCTTGAGAAAATTTACTGCTCACTCTACGTAGCTCAATTCTCAAGTAATCGGAATACGAAATGACGATTGATCACACGTTTGGTTTCTGCACTCAGTGTTTAGCTTTGAAATTTATAGCTTTATGTGCACTTACGAAATTATTAAACCAATCGCATGCAATTCATAACAGTGAAATGGATTATTTAAGTAGTTAAACCAAGTTAAATTACAAATTGATATTGTGATGACAGGTGTACTAGTTGCTTGCTTCCTTTGTATCTTCAATTATGTTATGTTCTTGTCGACTTCCTCAAGTCGAATGAATCTTCAGACAACTGTTTCAGTCCGTAAATCTGTCTAAACAAGGAACATAAATATTGGCTGATGAAGGCGATTTCATCTACTTCGTGGATTCCAACATTGGTCTATAAACTAGAATCAATTATCAATGTTACTTTTAATCAGTATGAGGATTTGTCAAGAATGTGTGTGTTGTGAACTATTGAATACTCGATTGCCGCAGTTGAGAATACGCATAATATGACTAGAAAGCCGTTCTGTTCTTCCAGGATTTCAATCCTGGCCTAACTTAGTCTAACTCGTGAATACAACTGTGAACAATTATTCATGAACCTAGACGAGAACTGGCTGAAAGCGCTATGTAACCCATCCGCACCAGATCGGCATTGAGTATGTGATGCTACGCTTCTCTTCCAACAACTACTCAGTCCAGATTACACGCTTATCGACATACCGACAATCTGACAAATAATTACTCAGACTCCTTCATTCCTAATATTTCATTCGACTGGGTCTAAGATGTTCAATTACAAGGTTTGTCAAGACGAAGCTGTCGTCGAATCCTGAATATCCAAAGCACTTACAGAACTATTGTAGAGATTATCAGTATGATATACTTACTTATAAATACTTTTTTGCCCTAACACGTTTAACATATTTATTGATCAACTGCTACTACTCTGCTCGTTCTATCAGGTTTCATTCAAATATGCAAATTCGAAATGGTAAACTGCATACTTATCTTATGAATATGCCACAGATATTCGGAGTTTGACAACGCTTTAACCAGTAACACTTTGTAATATGATGCGTTCACAAACTTGTTGAATTCGTACGGTAATGCCTTGACTACTGTGAGTAATTTTGCACGTGTATCGACCACGCCGTTCTCGTAGAAGTCGGCTTCTGCGTAGCAAAACCAGGCCAGAAGGGAATCAGTTGGAACAAAGGTGGGTATGTAGTCTTAAGCTTAAGTACTTTGGGTGTCTGTTCAGTGATTATGAAATATGAAGTACGAGAATGAACGAGTGAAAAAAACATATATCCAAAAGCACGAAAAAATATCACAATGTATAAAAAATTAGAATAAGGAAATGATACATAGAATCCCAAAAACGAAAACAGACTCAGAGTTTGCCATTTGATGTACCAGATCACGTAGAACTGACCAATGAAGATGCCACAGGTATTCGGAGTTTAACAACGCTTACACACCAAGTGAAATCAAAAGGCAGAAGCGAGGAGGTTCGAAGATATATTAGATAGGCTATCAGTATATCGTGAATCGACCGAGCTAACCTAGCTAGCGATTGCAGGGTTTGTTGAGCACGGCATTTTCCTCTAGTGATCTAGTGCAGATGAATGACCGAAGGCCTTCAGCTAGGTAAGTCCAAGAAAACATGTGGTCAGCATCCAATGTTCTAAGTTTACAGAGCAATTTATTTATGAGAATTGAATACCGCTACAAATATAAATGCTGAAACAAATATAACTCACTGCGTAATGCAGTCAACTCAATTATAGATTCAAACGCCAGAACACAATTACATATTGCTCTCAATAACATTATAGATATCACAACTAATTTGTGAAATTCAACATCAATGCAATAACTGAATACTCAACCTATGTAATTTTTCTGACCTAATCTATGTTGAATGCAAAAAGAAAATGTGTGATCCTCCATTATTCCTAAAACACGAAACCACACCCAACCACAATGAAAGGAATGTGGAGCGCCAGCAAATAGCATGTCAGGGGGGAAAATGTGAAAGGCACAATTCTTCTTTGATAGGAATGTGCATGAAAACATCACAAAGAAACACGTAGAATCTTTGGAGTCAATGACATCAACCAAAATGTGGTTACGAGAAATAAACAGGAACAGTCTCAAAAAATAAAACAATGAGATTGCAGTTAGTAAAGAAATATGCAAATCACATGAAAACGCTTTGAAAAAGAATTACATAGGCGATCATGAATTGCATCATTCGGAATGAGCTGAAAACCCATTTTGGAGCTGAATATGCTACTCAGTGTTAAATGAGACAAAGCAACAAACCAATTAATAAGAATTTAAGATTGAACAAGGTCAAATCGATGGGCATCACTAGAGATGAAATCAGATACACAAGTAGGCCACAATATCATCATGAGACGACCGACTGTTCACGTGTGTGTGTGCGTGTGTGTGGGTTAGTCGTGTCGCGTGTTCGTGAAGAATGAATTGTCGATGGAATTATCGCATCCACTCAATCACTGTGTGAATCATTCACGTGCTTAATTGGTCAGCTGATTTGCCGCATCCACACAAATGCATTCACTGTGTGTTCATCACTCAGTCCATCTGACTACACAAACCACCAACTGACTCGTTCCACTACTCACTCTCTCATTCACCTCCTTACACCATGGATTCATTGACTGATTGATTTATTGGTTGGTTGGTTGGTTGGTTGGTTGGTTGCTTGATCGATTGATTACCTGGTTTATCAGACGAGTACGTGAGTGAGAGTGGAGTGTGGTTGGATTATGGTGAATAACGATCACATGCATGGATTATGTTGAGGGTGGTTGAGAAAGGTAGTGAGAGATGGTTAGTATAAATACTGGTGGATGTGGTCGGTTTTCTGAGTGACTCGATCCGAGTGTTTGGCAGTAGTGAATTTGCAGTGACTCGAAGTGTGCAGTGATGCGACACTGTGTGATCTTGTGTTTGTTCGCCCTCCTCAGCATCTACGGTGTTCACGGTGAGTGACGACAGTGAATGCAGTGAATGACTGTATTGATTGGAGCATTTTTGATTGGAATAATGTGTATGTGTGTGTGTGAGTGTGGTGTGTATTGCTGTGGACAATTGCCGTGGTACTTGAAGCGGTGGTGGCGGTGGTGGTGGTGTTGGTGGTGTAGTCGTTGAATATCGATTGTTATTGTTGAAAGAGTAATAGTAGTAGTAGTTGCATTGATGATGTTGATGATGGTGGTGCTAGTGGTGGGCGAAGCAGATATTATGGAGTGATTGTTTGTGGTGTTTGTATTGTTGTTTGTTTTGGGAGTGTTAGTATTGGTGATGATGGTAGTGGTTTTGTTTGAATAATTTGTGATAGAAGTGGTGGAATCGACAGTATTTGTTGATGAATTTGTTATTGTGGTGACTGTGTTGGTGGTCGAAACGACGGTCGGATTGAGAGTAGAAATGGTGTAACTGGTAATGTTTGCTGTGCGATTGATTGTTTGTAGTAGGCAAAGAAGTTTGTGCAATAGCGTTTGTGATTGTGATTTTGATTGCCATTGTGATAAATATTGTTCAGTGGATAATTATAATATATAAGTGTTGTTGTTGTTGTTATTGTTGTTGTTGCGATGTTTCAGCGGAGATTTCAGCTGAGAACGGAATGTGTTTTGGAGTGGGAGAGTATTGTGATGGTGCCGGACATAGGAAGTGTTGTCCACCACACAACTGCAAGCTGATCAATCCACGAGAAGGAGTGTGTGTCAGAGGACGGTGTTTGCAGTCGAAAGAACAATGTGTGGAAGATGAGGATTGCTGCAGTGGATACTGCAGGCTTGGACACTGTAGAGACAAGTAACTAGATGTCTACTGCTTCACCTCATGTCAAGTTTCTGCTTGACTGGACAGACGGCCAGTCAACTAGCTACACACTCCACTAAATACACAATCCATTTCCCATCGTGCTCTTCACATATAGACCTTCCAACCACTCACATGTCCAATCATATCTTCCTTCTCTCATTATAATAAATGTGCTTATTGAAAACAAATCTCTGACTTCTCCTCAATTTCCACACACTGGTCGGTTGTGTGCGTGTACACGTGAACGGAACACTGACTGTTGTTGAATTAGTCGAAGTGAGTAGTGTTGAATCGATGTGCTGCTCATTTGAGTGAACGATGATTGATGATCAGTGCTAGTGTTTCTAGTATAGTTGGTGGTGTTGATTTCAGTTAATAAAGAGATGAAATTTAAAGACAAGTTGTCCTTGTTCTGACTATAACGTTCACATAGACCCTGTACTCGCATGTATCGCGTTGACGGTTTTAGTAATTTATTTGTAGAACATATTAAACCCTTCAAAGTTTCGACCATTATTTTCATCAAAAATCTATACATTGATAACCTATAAATGTGTACGGAGAATCATAAAACTGATCAGATTCCCAACTTGTCTCCTCACTATACAGAAACTCTTAGTGATGACCAGTTGAGAAGAAATGGCTTCCGAATTGATCTTTTATTAGAGTTAAAACCATCTCATACAGAATTAGAGATTGAGTTGGAACGGTTATGTCAAAAGAGAAGAAAACATTATACTAAAGTTGTAGCTGACAAAGTTATGTTGCACGTGTCTAAATCTGCCTTACGTACATTTGATGTTAATCCTGGAAAGAACTGGATAACAATGATATTGAAAGCTTTAGACCTGACAAAAAGAGAGATCATAAGGTCAGATGGTAATCCCATAAACTATTGGAGAGAGAAATCTACTAGTACCATTGAAACTATGGTTCTGAAATTACTAGCGCACGTTCAACAAGAGTGGCTAAAGTCAGCTTATTAGATTGTCAGAGGAAGTCGAGAGCCTCTGTTTGCCGATCTTATTGAGTTTGTAAAGGAACAGTGAGACATTGCTAATACTAGATATGGATTACTTGTCAGAGGTGATCTTTCTAATCCCAACCAAAAGCAATCGGTTTCTGTTACTAAAGGAAACCTTGATTCGGAGTATAAGGCAACAGTGTCGTTCACCAGCATGAGTGAGTCTGATGACCCTCCAAATGTAAGACCAAGCAATCTTGGTTTGTCATGTTTATTGTGCACTGAAAACCACTCCTTATACCAATGTGAAAGGTTTAAAGATAAGGATTGTAGAATCCAAACTACGGTTTGGACTGAAGAATAGCCGTTCAGGTAGGTTAGACACGCGCCCTTGCCCGTCAAAATCAAAACAAGTAATCGGGTAAATAGCCGTTCTATAATCCATCATAAATTTAAATGTACATCGTTACCTAAACAAATATTACCACCCGGCTATTCAACCGATAATTGTTCAATCAATCAAATCTAAATTACAATAAATAAAGAAGTTCATAAAAGATGCGGGAAAAATTACCAGTCACAGCAAATGAACGCTGTTCTATCCTGACTGGATAGAACATGCACAAAAGGAGGAGCAAATCAATATGGCTGCCGCCAAGAACAAGAATCAAGTAAGACAACATAGATGCAGTTCGGGAAGAAACACAAAACTTAGTGAAGGCGTAAGAAAAATAAGAACTATAATAAAAAACACAAATATTGACAATTCAAATGTAATCAAAAACTAACAATGTATAACTAAGGGGATCAATAGGAACAAAGTGCAAGTGTATACATGGAGGGATTTTCACACCCACACACACACACACACACAAAATTCAAAACGGATCTTACAAGAATAATTGTGAGAGGATAGAATTTGTACTAAGGAAGCATTCGTATAATGTCTTCCTGAAGGTGAACCACATAGCAAGATACTGTCGAGCACCGAGATCATGTGCCGGCGAAGGATGTGTCTGGAAACACCGTATATTGTTAGACAGGAAGAAGGAAGAGCAGAGATAATAATAGTAATGCCCACATTAATACCCAACGCTGTACGCAGGAAAGTGTTAAGCGTGTACAGAGAGAAGAAGAATTTGCAATGGTGCCTGTATTGGTAAATGAAGTGAAGAAAGAGCGATGCAGACTTGCGCTTCCTTAGATAACGAAGCTAGGTTTCTCGAATGTATTATACAGACAGCGAAGGAACAGTTCTACGTTGACAATTTATTAACTAGTGCTGATACGTCAGAAGAAGCTAAGTTAGTATATTATCAGTTGAATGAGATGTTAGGTTAAGAAGGTTTATTCTGACCAAGTGGGCCAGCAACAATGTTGAATTAATGAAGTTTAATCCAGAGGAATACCGTATAGAAAAGAACGTAGACATTTGTCTATCTATGAAAAGGAATGAAAAGACTCTAAGAATAGAGCGGAATGTTCGAACGGATAAGATCTTCAAGGTGAGCGAATTCGATGCGACTCCTACAAAAGGAACCATACTGTTGCATGTGGCTTCTGTATTTGACCTCGTTGGGTTGATAGGTCCAGTTGTTTTACCAGCTAAAAATCTTTGTCCGAAAACTTTTCAATTAATGGTTATAATTCCCTTAATCATTGTACTAATCTAATTGTTTTCACGTTAAGAAAGAGATAAAGTTTGAAACCATATTGCCCTTGTTCTGACTAAAGCGTTCACATAGCATCGCGTTGACGGTTCTAGTAGTTTATCTGTAGGACGAATTAAATTCTACAGCTGTTGCTATAAGCCAATCAAAACCTGGTTTATGTGTTTAAATGCAAATGGTTATAAATCTTGATTTGACTTGGCGACAAATATTTCTTCGTCCAAACTTAAAAGAACTTTTCTAAATATTTCTCATATAACTGAATCACATCGTCTTTCTGTTTAGACTGTCTTCTAGATTAAAAATCGTATTTTATTAATTCAGCTCTACTCATTCCATTCACACTTTCAATCAGCGTACGCTTATTACGTAACACATGTTTTCAAAGTTTGTATGATTGTTACAATCAAAGTTGTAGAATGTACTTTCACACGAGGCATATATTTACAGCAAATATTTCACTGCATTAACTTTGATTTCACACTCACTATCCTAAATTGATAAATCTGAAAAATAAAACTAAACTAAATTCCTTCATGAAAGGAAATTAAACCCAAGTTATAACCATGGTATTTGGGTATCACTTATCGAAAGATGACGTTCCCTTATTCACTGTTGTTAAGACTTGCATAACAACTAATGGAATAAATCCATATCAATGTAAACACTTCCCATAATAAATACACCACAAATCATATGTCAACTGAGACTAGTCAAACCTCTGAAACAACGATTGGAATGGACAGTACGACGAGTTTCTGAATAGCGGGTAGACAAGTTGTGAATCTGATCAGTTTTATGATTCTCCGTACACATTTAAAGGTTATCAATGTATAGATTTTTGAAGAAAATAATGGTCGAAACTTTGAAGGGTTTAATATGTTCTACAAGTAAATTACTAAAACCGTCAACGCGATACATGCGAGTACAGGGTCTATGTGAACGTTATAGTCAGAACAAGGACAACTTGTCTTTAAATTTCATCTCTTTATTAACGTGAAATCAACACCACCAACTATACTAGAAACACTAGCACTGATCATCAATCATCGTTCACTCAAATGAGCAGCACATCGATTCAACACTACTCACTTCGACTAATTCAACAACAGTCAGTGTTCCGTTCACGTGTACACGCACACAACCGACCAGTGTGTGGAAATTGAGGAGAAGTCAGAGATTTGTTTTCAATAAGCACATTTATTATAATGAGAGAAGGAAGATATGATTGGACATGTGAGTGGTTGGAAGGTCTATATGTGAAGAGCACGATGGGAAATGGATTGTGTATTTAGTGGAGTGTGTAGCTAGTTGACTGGCCGTCTGTCCAGTCAAGCAGAAACTTGACATGAGGTGAAGCAGTAGACATCTAGTTACTTGTCTCTACAGTGTCCAAGCCTGCAGTATCCACTGCAGCAATCCTCATCTTCCACACATTGTTCTTTCGACTGCAAACACCGTCCTCTGACACACACTCCTTCTCGTGGATTGATCAGCTTGCAGTTGTGTGGTGGACAACACTTCCTATGTCCGGCACCATCACAATACTCTCCCACTCCAAAACACATTCCGTTCTCAGCTGAAATCTCCGCTGAAACATCGCAACAACAACAATAACAACAACAACAACACTTATATATTATTATTATCCACTGAACAATACTTATCACAATGGCAATCAAAATCACAATCACAATCACAACCACGATCACAAAGGCTATCGCACTGACTTCTATGCCTACTACAAACAATCAATCACACCGCAAACATTACCAGTTACACCATTTCTACTCTCAATCCGACCGTCGTTTCGACCACCAACACAGTCACCACAACAACAAAATCATCAACAAATACTGTCGATTCCACCACTTCTATCACAAGTTATTCAAACAAAACCACTACTATCATTACCAATACTGACACTCCCCTCGCACAACAAACAACACTACAAACACCACAAACAATCACTCCACAGTATCTGCTTCTCTCACGACTAACACCACCATCGACATCAACAACATCAATGCAACAACAACAACAACCACTACTACTACTACTACTACTACTACTACTACTACTACTACATTTACTACTACTAATACTACTACGACTCTTTCAACAATAACACTCGAACTATAACCACTACATCACCAACACCAACAATACCAATTCAAATACCACTACAATTGTCCACAGCAATACACACCCCACACCCACACACACACATACACATTATTCCAATCAAAAATGCTCCAATCAATACAGTCATTCACTGCATTCACTGTCGTCACTCACCGTGAACACCGTAGATGCTAAGGAGGGCGAACAAACACAAGATCACACAGTGTCGCATCACTGCACACTTCGAGTCACTGCAAATTCACTACTGCCAAACACTCGGATCGAGTCACTCAGAAAACCGACCACATCCACCAGTATTTATACTAACCATCTCTCACTACCTTTCTCAACCACCCTCAACATAATCCATGCATGTGATCGTTATTCACCATAATCCAACCACACTCCACTCTCACTCACGTACTCGTCTGATAAACCAGGTAATCAATCGATCAAGCAACCAACCAACCAACCAACCAACCAACCAATAAATCAATCAGTCAATGAATCCATGGTGTAAGGAGGTGAATGAGAGGGTGAGTAGTGGAACGAGTCAGTTGGTGGTTTGTGTAGTCAGATGGACTGAGTGATGAACACACAGTGAATGCATTTGTGTGGATGCGGCAAATCAGCTGACCAATTAAGCACGTGAATGATTCACACAGTGATTGAGTGGATGCGATAATTCCATCGACAATTCATTCTTCACGAACACGCGACACGACTAACCCACACACACGCACACACACACGTGAACAGTCGGTCGTCTCATGATGATATTGTGGCCTACTTGTGTATCTGATTTCATCTCTAGTGATGCCCATCGATTTGACCTTGTTCAATCTTAAATTCTTATTAATTGGTTTGTTGCTTTGTCTCATTTAACACTGAGTAGCATATTCAGTTCCAAAATGGGTTTTCAGCTCATTCCGAATGATGCAATTCATGATCGCCTATGTAATTCTTTTTCAAAGCGTTTTCATGTGATTTGCATATTTCTTTACTAACTGCAATCTCATTGTTTTATTTTTTGAGACTGTTCCTGTTTATTTCTCGTAACCACATTTTGGTTGATGTCATTGACTCCAAAGATTCTACGTGTTTCTTTGTGATGTTTTCATGCACATTCCTATCAAAGAAGAATTGTGCCTTTCACATTTTCCCCCCTGACATGCTATTTGCTGGCGCTCCACATTCCTTTCATTGTGGTTGGGTGTGGTTTCGTGTTTTAGGAATAATGGAGGATCACACATTTTCTTTTTGCATTCAACATAGATTAGGTCAGAAAAATTACATAGGTTGAGTATTCAGTTATTGCATTGATGTTGAATTTCACAAATTAGTTGTGATATCTATAATGTTATTGAGAGCAATATGTAATTGTGTTCTGGCGTTTGAATCTATAATTGAGTTGACTGCATTACGCAGTGAGTTATATTTGTTTCAGCATTTATATTTGTAGCGGTATTCAATTCTCATAAATAAATTGCTCTGTAAACTTAGAACATTGGATGCTGACCACATGTTTTCTTGGACTTACCTAGCTGAAGGCCTTCGGTCATTCATCTGCACTAGATCACTAGAGGAAAATGCCGTGCTCAACAAACCCTGCAATCGCTAGCTAGGTTAGCTCGGTCGATTCACGATATACTGATAGCCTATCTAATATATCTTCGAACCTCCTCGCTTCTGCCTTTTGATTTCACTTGGTGTGTAAGCGTTGTTAAACTCCGAATACCTGTGGCATCTTCATTGGTCAGTTCTACGTGATCTGGTACATCAAATGGCAAACTCTGAGTCTGTTTTCGTTTTTGGGATTCTATGTATCATTTCCTTATTCTAATTTTTTATACATTGTGATATTTTTTCGTGCTTTTGGATATATGTTTTTTTCACTCGTTCATTCTCGTACTTCATATTTCATAATCACTGAACAGACACCCAAAGTACTTAAGCTTAAGACTACATACCCACCTTTGTTCCAACTGATTCCCTTCTGGCCTGGTTTTGCTACGCAGAAGCCGACTTCTACGAGAACGGCGTGGTCGATACACGTGCAAAATTACTCACAGTAGTCAAGGCATTACCGTACGAATTCAACAAGTTTGTGAACGCATCATATTACAAAGTGTTACTGGTTAAAGCGTTGTCAAACTCCGAATATCTGTGGCATATTCATAAGATAAGTATGCAGTTTACCATTTCGAATTTGCATATTTGAATGAAACCTGATAGAACGAGCAGAGTAGTAGCAGTTGATCAATAAATATGTTAAACGTGTTAGGGCAAAAAAGTATTTATAAGTAAGTATATCATACTGATAATCTCTACAATAGTTCTGTAAGTGCTTTGGATATTCAGGATTCGACGACAGCTTCGTCTTGACAAACCTTGTAATTGAACATCTTAGACCCAGTCGAATGAAATATTAGGAATGAAGGAGTCTGAGTAATTATTTGTCAGATTGTCGGTATGTCGATAAGCGTGTAATCTGGACTGAGTAGTTGTTGGAAGAGAAGCGTAGCATCACATACTCAATGCCGATCTGGTGCGGATGGGTTACATAGCGCTTTCAGCCAGTTCTCGTCTAGGTTCATGAATAATTGTTCACAGTTGTATTCACGAGTTAGACTAAGTTAGGCCAGGATTGAAATCCTGGAAGAACAGAACGGCTTTCTAGTCATATTATGCGTATTCTCAACTGCGGCAATCGAGTATTCAATAGTTCACAACACACACATTCTTGACAAATCCTCATACTGATTAAAAGTAACATTGATAATTGATTCTAGTTTATAGACCAATGTTGGAATCCACGAAGTAGATGAAATCGCCTTCATCAGCCAATATTTATGTTCCTTGTTTAGACAGATTTACGGACTGAAACAGTTGTCTGAAGATTCATTCGACTTGAGGAAGTCGACAAGAACATAACATAATTGAAGATACAAAGGAAGCAAGCAACTAGTACACCTGTCATCACAATATCAATTTGTAATTTAACTTGGTTTAACTACTTAAATAATCCATTTCACTGTTATGAATTGCATGCGATTGGTTTAATAATTTCGTAAGTGCACATAAAGCTATAAATTTCAAAGCTAAACACTGAGTGCAGAAACCAAACGTGTGATCAATCGTCATTTCGTATTCCGATTACTTGAGAATTGAGCTACGTAGAGTGAGCAGTAAATTTTCTCAAGACACTAGAATGTGAATGTTGGAATTAGGAAGAGAAGGGAAGAAACACAACTGTCAATGTGAAAACACATGATTCAATAATTCTGTTGTGTGTAGAAGACTCACAAACTCACTCAAATGAAAGTAAGTCTGACATGTGCACGATTGTCGCTTTCGCATGCTACGTAGACAGCAAAACGAAATTGGTTGTATCAGGTGAGAAGAAATGGAATCACATAGAAACGCATTGAAAAAGAATTACATAGGCGATCATGAATTGTATCATTCGGAATGAGCTGAAAACACATTTTGGGACGGAACATGCTACTCAGTGTTCAATGAGACAAAGCAACAAACCAATTAATAAGAATTTAAGATTGAACAAGGTCAAATCGTTGGGCATCACTAGAGATGAAATCAAAAACACAAATAGGCCACAATATCATCATGAGACGACCGACTGTTCACGTGTGTGTGTGCGTGTGTGGGTTAGTCGTGTCGCGTGTTCGTGAAGAATGAATTGTCGATGAAATTATCGCATCCACTCAATCACTGTGTGAATCATTCACGTGCTTAATTGGTCAGCTGATTTGCCGCATCCACACAAATGCATTCACTGTGTGTTCATCACTCAGTCCATCTGACTACACAAACCACCAACTGACTCGTTCCACTACTCACCCTCTCATTCACCTCCTTACACCATGGATTCATTGACTGATTGATTTATTGGTTGGTTGGTTGGTTGGTTGGTTGGTTGCTTGATCGATTGATTACCTGGTTTATCAGACGAGTACGTGAGTGAGAGTGGAGTGTGGTTGGATTATGGTGAATAACGATCACATGCATGGATTATGTTGAGGGTGGTTGAGAAAGGTAGTGAGAGATGGTTAGTATAAATACTGGTGGATGTGGTCGGTTTTCTGAGTGACTCGATCCGAGTGTTTGGCAGTAGTGAATTTGCAGTGACTCGAAGTGTGCAGTGATGCGACACTGTGTGATCTTGTGTTTGTTCGCCCTCCTTAGCATCTACGGTGTTCACGGTGAGTGACGACAGTGAATGCAGTGAATGACTGTATTGATTGGAGCATTTTTGATTGGAATAATGTGTATGTGTGTGTGTGAGTGTGGTGTGTATTGCTGTGGACAATTGCCGTGGTACTTGAAGCGGTGGTGGTGGTGGTTGTTGTGGTGGTTGTGGTGGTGGTGTAGTCCTTGAATATCGATTGTTATTGTTGAAAGAGTAATAGTAGTAGTAGTTGCATTGATGATGTTGATGATGGTGGTGCTAGTGGTGGGCGAAGCAGATATTATGGAGTGATTGTTTGTGGTGTTTGTATTGTTGTTTGTATTGGGAGTGTCAGTATTGGTAATGATAGTAGTGGTTTTGTTTGAATAATTTGTGATAGAAGTGGTGGAATCGACAGTGTTGGTTGATGATTTGTTATTGTGGTGACTGTGTTGGTGGTCGAAACGACGGTCGGATTGAGAGTAGAAATGGTGTAACTGGTAATGTTTGCTGTGCGATTGATTGTTTGTAGTAGGCAAAGAAGTTTGTGCAATAGCGTTTGTGATTGTGATTTTGATTGCCATTGTGATAAATATTGTTCAGTGGATAATAATAATATATAAGTGTTGTTGTTGTTGTTGTTATTGTTGTTGTTGCGATGTTTCAGCGGAGATTTCAGCTGAGAACGGAATGTGTTTTGGAGTGGGAGAGTATTGTGATGGTGCCGGACATAGGAAGTGTTGTCCACCACACAACTGCAAGCTGATCAATCCACGAGAAGGAGTGTGTGTCAGAGGACGGTGTTTGCAGTCGAAAGAACAATGTGTAGAAGATGAGGATTGCTGCAGTGGATACTGCAGGCTTGGACACTGTAGAGACAAGTAACTAGATGTCTACTGCTTCACCTCATGTCCAGTTTCTGCTTGACTGGACAGACGGTCAGTCAACTAGCTACACACTCCACTAAATACACAATCCATTTCCCATCGTGCTCTTCACACATAGACCTTCCAACCACTCACATGTTCAATCATATCTTCCTTCTCTCATTATAATAAATGTGCTTATTCAAACCAAATCTCTGACTTCTCCTCAATTTCCACACACTGGTCGGTTGTGTGCGTGTACACGTGAATGGAACACTGACTGTTGTTGAATTAGTCGAAGTGAGTAGTGTTGAATCGATGTGCTGCTCATTTGAGTGAACGATGAATGACGATCAGTGTTAGTGGTAGTATTGGAATTATTGATGTTGATACTGGACGTGTATGAAGAGTTATTGTTGAGGGATGTGTGAAAGTGAATATTGGAATTAGTGTGAGTGTTCGTGCTTGTTAAAGTTTGGCTAGTGTCAGTTGACATATGATTGGTGGTGTATTAAGTATGTGGAGGTGTATACATTCATATGGATTTATTCCAGTGGTTGTGATGCAAGTATTATCAACAGTAGTTGAGCAGTGATTTGTGTTTTATCGGTGACGTGATTTTGACTTATACATGAGAAATAAGTGATATTCAGCCACAATATGAAGAGTCGTTCGAATCAAGTAGGATTAATTGAGACTGTTAAATTTGGTACAGAGAGTTGTCTGTGTGAGACAGCTGAACATATGAATTGAATGTTCGTCGTAAGATTCAATATAAAGAAATGGATTAAGATTAGTGGTAGAGACGTTTTCTGTCAATGAAATTTCACACGGCTGCATTTATGCATTCTGTTAGCATGATGTAGAAAGCAGGGATGTCAGTTCAATAATTGTAAATGTTACAAAAGACGCTGTTCTAATTATAACATGAATGATGCATGAATTATTTTTTAGCGTGCATCTGTAGGAAAACTTTCAATAAAACACAGCAAAGAAAATGCTGCAAGGAGTTTCACATAATAATTTGAACAGAAGTTGAGATGAGTGGATCACCAGAGAGATCTGTTACGTAGTGTTTGTGGGAACCTTCTTACGCGAAGTGAAATTACGATTTCAAATATGATGAACTGAAAGCTTCAGATTCCATATCGAGGTTAGATTTAGGTGTTAGGAAGTTCCTATAGCGTGGCGTTGAATCGCAGTTGACTATGATCACCACTACAAGAAGGTTGCATACCAGATATATAGTGTCAGTTGACATATGATTGGTGGTGTATTGAGTATGTGGAGGTGTATGCATTCATATGGATTTTTCCAGTCGTTGTGATGCACGTATTCGCAATATTGAATGAGTAGTGTTTTGAGATTTATTACATTCTCTTTTGATCTGAAACTAGCTGAATAATTCGAGGAAACTGATGATGTTGAGAATACTGGTCAGGTGTGTTCAACACGTAGAATTCTTTCACAGTTGATTGTTTAAGTAAGCTGCAGTTGCAAGATATATGCCCTCAATACAACTATCGAATCTACCACCAACACAGTCACCACAACAACAAAATCATTAACAAATACTGTCGATTCTAC
This sequence comes from Schistosoma guineensis, assembly GCA_944470375.2. Classification (NCBI taxonomy): domain Eukaryota; kingdom Metazoa; phylum Platyhelminthes; class Trematoda; order Strigeidida; family Schistosomatidae; genus Schistosoma; species Schistosoma guineensis. The sequence continues at coordinate 44,234,325 of OX103892.1, read as the reverse complement.
CACTTCTGTCACGAATTATTCAAACCAAACCATTACTATCATTATCATTACTGACACTCTCACAACAAACAATTACACTACAATATCTGCTTCTCCCACTACTAACACCACCATCGTCATCAACAACATCGATGCAACAACAACAACAATTACTACACTGTCAACAATATCACTCGATCTTCAATGACTAAATCACCACCACCATCACCACTCGAAATACCTCTACATTGTCCACAGCAATACACACTCACAATAATCCAATCACAAATGCTCTAGTTAATCCACGTATTCGCTTTGGTCGAGTATGCAAATGAAATTTAGATGCATGCAGAAAATTTCCAAATTTCTTTTATATGGTTGAACAGTAATCAAACCGAATATTGTCATATTCTTAATAGCGACTTGCTTCATGAAGTATTTCTCGGAACCCCAATTAAATGTTCTGATCAGTCGAGTTCAATTGTGTTGACTGTGAGGCATTTACTGACTGAAAATAATGGAAAATAGTTGCACAACATTGTGGATTGGTTGAAGTTGCACTCTGACAACGTTGGATACCAGCTCAGTGGTTTAGATGTTAAGCGTATGTGCTAGGCCGAATGTTGTCGTTTCGAATCCTGGGTGCGTTGCCGTGAATAAGCACCTTTGAGGAATTCCATACCTGGATAAAATGGCCGATCAATGCTTCCGGGTTTTCAATGCTAGTCTAAATGTGATCGGTTCATGATTTCAATGAAAAATCAAATAACTGAATTTCATATCTTCAGTGTCGAAATGGCTAATATACATTGTTAACACGAGTAAGTTAATACATCATATGAAAGTGTGAGATTATTATTCAGAGTATAAATATCATAGAGTGAGATGGGCTGTGTAATTATAGAACAGATCTACTGATCGCTCAATAATTACGTCGTGTTCAAGTGATATGAATTCGGTAAGAAATGTTTAGGTAGAATGAGTGCTAGTTGAATTATTCATATGTACACAAGATTAGGAATCATAGTTATTACCATAATAACAATGTATGTGACTGATACTAATAAATACATTTGAAATAGATCAATTCGTTATAAAACAAAATGAATCGTTGCACATACAATATTCACATCATTTTACCTTACGATTAAGACGACTATTGATGTATCATGCCGGAAGATGGCCAAAGTCTAATATTTGAAGACTAAATTAATGGTAACTTTCAGGAATTATATATGGACTACATATATCCTTCCTATCATAAGCTTTCATTTGACGCTTCAACTACTATTATATGATATTCTATCCTTAATTTATTCACAATCTATTAGTTAGTCTCCCATACTCACAGCCACTTTTGACGTGATCTTGTATGATTTTCATAATGTGATATGGACTGATCTGCTTGTATACAAACCACGTATGTCTGAAATATAATATCCATACAGGGCAGGCTGGCTACTATGTTCTAGAATCAAATGGTTGGGCAAGAGGATAAGCCATTGTTTCGGGAAACAATAAGAATCTAGATTTGACTCAAGGCTATTAGTAGTGGTTGTGGATTCATTGGTTAACTCAAGAGCACAGTCATGAAAAATTGTTATTGTGACCGGTGGTTTTATCACTTGATGTTCAACAAGGCCGTATGACATGAAACAAAGTAAATCAAAGGACTAAATATATTCCTTCTGAGTGTGAAATTCCAGTTTCTTTATAACAATCACCACTGATTTTAACATTTAGAGGACTGTAAATCTGATAAGTTGAGTTCATAATTATCAAAGCTATAGACTGCTTTACTTAAATACAACTTAGCTTACTCTTTGGAGTTTTATTTTGGACATTTATATAACTGTAGAATCTGATGAAAATTCCTTGGGAAGTATTAATCATCTAAATGTTTTGTTTATGATAGGTTACCTATACGAATATTCTTGAAGATAACACTCAGAAGACCGAAAAACAAGGAATTAATGTCATAATTATCATCGTGCTAGTTGGGAAAAGTGTCACGTAATAAAGTCATGATTCTTTGGAGAGATGACTGTTATATCTTGTGAATCTGTGTGCCCTGTATATTGGATAACGCAACGATACAGCCAATCAGAGAGCAGCGAATTATCGATCGAATCAGTGACGTATAAAACACGTGCGAGCAACCTACGGTCCTGATTTGTCCTGCTTTCCGCTTAGCCCACCCAGTTGTAGTCCAGAACACCAATCTCAGACTCTGCAATATGAATCATTATATTTCAAATATACTCTGTTTATATACCCATCCAACAGACCACAACGTACCATAAAATAGAAAATAACATTTGTATAATATTTGGCCAACAGGAAAATGATACCATTTTAAGTTCAAGGATAGCATTAGACTAAACAGGATAATTTTTGGGATATTTTTCTGAATATCCCAACAATAACTTTGTTTTAAATCTTTATATAACAACGATTTTAGCAAAGCGTAATAAATTCGAAGTCCTTTAATTAATGATTATCTTGAAAGATTTTGAGAAATCAACGTCATGTTCACTATCAGGAAAATGACGAGCTAAAACATACCGTCTTTAAAATCTTGGCTTTTATAAGATGGGCTCAGTGATGTGGATGCTAGCATTTTTTTCTCTTATCCTAATCTATGTGCTTGATACGTGCATATAAACTGGAAAGCACAAATGAAAGTAATATAAGACGGGAATTTTTCCACACTATGATCACCGAGTAATTGGTTCGGTACAGAGAGATCATTAAAAACTAAAAACACGAAGTTCAGTGAATGGATCATAGAAGCTTGAAAAATCTTTTGATGATGGTCTTTAATATAGAATCAGTCATCCTAGTCATTTGATCATCCTTAAAGCAAAGTTGCAGGAAGACAGGTTGATTCTCATTTGAAGCATAATCGATCTCCTTCATTTTATTCTCTTCAGATTCACATAATGAATTTTTGCGTATAAACGTTATCACATAAACAACGTTCAAATGAGGTTGATTTCTATCCAGTTCTGCCCACTAAACATGATTTATGTATACAGTTGAATAGCGTCCTAACCAAAACTCTTGTACAACTTGTTGGACAAAGGCCAAAGCAATGCAAGTATAGGTAGCTCTTTCTTTTCGATAGACAAAATTTGTAAAATCGGCTACTTGTATTACTTTTAACACCAAGATCCAGAAAGTGAGAAATGAAATCATTTTCAGTCATAACTTAAACATTAGAGCGTTCTTTATTCAGATCTGACATATCAGTAGCTTGTTTACAATCATTACAGACAACACATGAGTCACCATCCTTGAAGTGAAACGTCTTATCATTGATTTCAGTGCTCTTTGTCGTCAGTTTGTTAAAATATAACCCCAAGCACTGGTTCAAGTGTACTAATTATTATGTATCGAATGGAAGCATGAATGTACCAAAGATCCAGCACTTTGAATTGAATGCCACTCCATAAACTGAACGGTTCAAGACATTTGAATCGAAGTTGAAAATCCTTGACGCGCATTAGTAGAAGCTCGTTAAGTTCGTCCATAGATAAAGTATGTTAATGTGTTGGTACAGAGTTTGTATGACATTTTCCAGCGGACTGTAGTAACTAATAAATATGTATCGAATGGAAGCATGAATGTACCAAAGATCCAGCACTTTGAATTGAATGCAGGTTGATTAGGGTCTCTCAAACTGTGTACGAACACCCTCAAGTGGTCCGGTTCTATCACTTTGTGAAGTGGATAATTTCTGTCCGATGGGAATGTAGTGACCTACTTTTATCAGGAGAACGTGATTGGTTTAATGGAAACAATTATTGTTATAAGCAATTGTACCAGTGATTGTTTTACTGTACTAGTTTGTTTCACTGTACTAAAGACATTCTTCCTTCCGTTGATTGTGAACTTGCACGCTTTTACGTTTGCTCAGTGATTCCGCTTGTACTCCGTTGGCACGGTCTCGCTATTCTTTCGATGCCACGAGATCGCCAACAAATATATATCGCTACAACCTCCGATTGCCTGTTGATATCTGGTATGCAACCTTCTTGTAGTGGTGATCATAGTCAACTGCGATTCAACGCCACGCTATAGGAACATCCTAACACCTAAATCTAACCTCGATATGGAATCTGAAGCTTTCAGTTCATTATATTTGAAATCGTAATTTCACTTCGCGTAAGAAGGTTCCCACAAACACTACGTAACAGATCTCTCTGGTGATCCACTCATCTCAACTTCTGTTCAAATTATTATGTGAAACTCCTTGCAGCATTTTCTTTGCTGTGTTTTATTGAAAGTTTTCCTACAGATGCACGCTAAAAAATAATTCATGCATCATTCATGTTATAATTAGAACAGCGTCTTTTGTAACATTTACAATTATTGAACTGACATCCCTGCTTTCTACATCATGCTAACAGAATGCATAAATGCAGCCGTGTGAAATTTCATTGACAGAAAACGTCTCTACCACTAATCTTAATCCATTTCTTTATATTGAATCTTACGACGAACATTCAATTCATATGTTCAGCTGTCTCACACAGACAACTCTCTGTACCAAATTTAACAGTCTCAATTAATCCTACTTGATTCGAACGACTCTTCATATTGTGGCTGAATATCACTTATTTCTCATGTATAAGTCAAAATCACGTCACCGATAAAACACAAATCACTGCTCAACTACTGTTGATAATACTTGCATCACAACCACTGGAATAAATCCATATGAATGTATACACCTCCACATACTTAATACACCACCAATCATATGTCAACTGACACTAGCCAAACTTTAACAAGCACGAACACTCACACTAATTCCAATATTCACTTTCACACATCCCTCAACAATAACTCTTCATACACGTCCAGTATCAACATCAATAATTCCAATACTACCACTAACACTGATCGTCATTCATCGTTCACTCAAATGAGCAGCACATCGATTCAACACTACTCACTTCGACTAATTCAACAACAGTCAGTGTTCCGTTCACGTGTACACGCACACAACCGACCAGTGTGTGGAAATTGAGGAGAAGTCAGAGATTTGTTTTCAATAAGCACATTTATTATAATGAGAGAAGGAAGATATGATTGAACATGTGAGTGGTTGGAAGGTCTATGTGTGAAGAGCACGATGGGAAATGGATTGTGTATTTAGTGGAGTGTGTAGCTAGTTGACTGGCCGTCTGTCCAGTCAAGCAGAAACTTGACATGAGGTGAAGCAGTAGACATCTAGTTACTTGTCTCTACAGTGTCCAAGCCTGCAGTATCCACTGCAGCAATCCTCATCTTCCACACATTGTTCTTTCGACTGCAAACACCGTCCTCTGACACACACTCCTTCTCGTGGATTGATCAGCTTGCAGTTGTGTGGTGGACAACACTTCCTATGTCCGGCACCATCACAATACTCTCCCACTCCAAAACACATTCCGTTCTCAGCTGAAATCTCCGCTGAAACATCGCAACAACAACAACAACAACAACACTTATATATTATAATTATCCACTGAACAATATTTATCACAATGGCAATCAAAATCACAATCACAAACGCTATTGCACAAACTTCTTTGCCTACTACAAACAATCAATCGCACAGCAAACATTACCAGTTACACCATTTCTACTCTCAATCCGACCGTCGTTTCGACCACCAACACAGTCACCACAATAACAAATCATCAACCAACACTGTCGATTCCACCACTTCTATCACAAATTATTCAAACAAAACCACTACTATCATTACCAATACTGACACTTCCAATACAAACAACACTACAAACACCACAAACAATCACTCCATAATATCTGCTTCGCCCACCACTAGCACCACCATCATCAACATCATCAAAGCAACTACTACTACTATTACTCTTTCAACAATAACAATCGATATTCAAGGACTACACCACCACCACAACCACCACAACAACCACCACCACCACCGCTTCAAGTACCATGGCAATTGTCCACAGCAATACACACCACACTCACACACACACATACACATTATTCCAATCAAAAATGCTCCAATCAATCCAGTCATTCACTGCATTCACTGTCGTCACTCACCGTGAACACCGTAGATGCTAAGGAGGGCGAACAAACACAAGATCACACAGTGTCGCATCACTGCACACTTCGAGTCACTGCAAATTCACTACTGCCAAACACTCGGATCAAGTCACTCAGAAAACCGACCACATCCACCAGTATTTATACTAACCATCTCTCACTACCTTTCTCAACCACCCTCAACATAATCCATGCATGTGATCGTTATTCACCATAATCCAACCACACTCCACTCTCACTCACGTACTCGTCTGATAAACCAGGTAATCAATCGATCAAGCAACCAACCAACCAACCAACCAACCAACCAATAAATCAATCAGTCAATGAATCCATGGTGTAAGGAGGTGAATGAGAGGGTGAGTAGTGGAACGAGTCAGTTGGTGGTTTGTGTAGTCAGATGGACTGAGTGATGAACACACAGTGAATGCATTTGTGTGGATGCGGCAAATCAGCTGACCAATTAAGCACGTGAATGATTCACACAGTGATTGAGTGGATGCGATAATTTCATCGACAATTCATTCTTCACGAACACGCGACACGACTAACCCACACACACGCACACACACACGTGAACAGTCGGTCGTCTCATGATGATATTGTGGCCTACTTGTGTATCTGATTTCATCTCTAGTGATGCCCATCGATTTGACCTTGTTCAATCTTAAATTCTTATTAATTGGTTTGTTGCTTTGTCTCATTGAACACTGAGTAGCATGTTCAGTTCCAAAATGGGTTTTCAGCTCATTCCGAATGATGCAATTCAAGATCGCCTATGTAATTCTTTTTCAAAGCGTTTTCATGTGATTTGCATATTTCTTTACTAACTGCAATCTCATTGTTTTATTTTTTGAGACTGTTCCTGTTTATTTCTCGTAACCACATTTTGGTTGATGTCAATGACTGCAAACATTTCACATGCTTCTTCGTGATGTTTACATGCGCATTCTACAATGAATCATGCTAGCAATCCCACCACCTGTGAACCCGAGTCGTAAATTCTACTGAATTTCAATCGACTGTGCCATATTCTACATACGTACCTACCCACCTACCTTCGTATAATGCATCCATGACTATCGCCATTATTCTGACGATCTTCATTAGTATGGCGAAGGATATGCACAAGTTTCATGAGTAATTGTTCACAGTTATATTCACGAGTTGTACTAGGTTAGGCTAGGATTGAAATCCTAGAAGCACAGGAACGCTTTCTAGTCGTATTATGCGAATTCTCAGCTGCGAGATTCCTGTATTCAGAAGTTAAAACACTACATTTTTCACAAATCTCCATACTTACTTACTTACGCCTGTTACTCTTAGTAGAGCATAGGCCGCAGACCAGCATTCTCCAACCCACTCTGTCCCGGGCCTTCTTTTCTAGTTCCATCCAACTCTTGTTCATTTTTCTCACGTCCATTTCTGTTTCCCGGCGTAACGTGTTCTTCGGTCTTCCTCTTTTTCTTTGGCCTCCCTGATTCCATGTCAGGGCTTGTCTTGTGACACAGTTCGGTGCTTTCCTCAATATGTGTCCTATCCACTTCCAGCACTTCTTTCTGATTTCTTCCTCCGCTGGAATCTGGTTTGTTCTCTCCCACAGAAGGTTGTTGCTAATAGTGTCCGGTCGATGGATCCGAAGTATTTTGCATAGACATCTGTTAATAAAAACGTTTACCTTCCAGATGATGGCTTTCTTAGTTCTCCTGGTTTCCGCCCCATACAGTAGAACTGTCCTGACATTTGTATTGAAAATGGTGACTTTGGTTTTGGTTGACAGTTGCTTTGAGTTCCAGATGTTCCTCAGTTGTAAATATGCTGTTCTTGCTTTGCCGATCCGCGTCTTCACATCTGCATCAGATCCAACACGTTCATCAATGATGCTGCCCAGATATGTGAAGGTTTTTACATCTTCCATATCTTCTCCGTCAATTGTGATTGGATAGGTGCATGCTATGTTGTATCGGAGAATCTTGCTTTTCCCTTTGTGCATATTGAGACCTACTGCTGCTGAGGCTGCTGCTACACTGGTCGTCTTTTCCTGCATTTGTTGTTGCGTTTGGGGTAGAAGAGCCAGATCATCTGCGATGTCTAGATAGTCCAACTGCATCCCAGATGTCCACTGTATCCCATGTTTCCCTTCAAATGTTGACATCTCCATGATCCAGTCGATCAGCAGGAGAAAGAGAAAGGGTGAGAGTAAGCAACTTTGCCTGACACCGGTCCTTACGTCGAACGAGTTGGTCAACTGTTCTCCATGTACGATTTTGCAGTTCAATCCATCATAGGAATTCTGTACGATATTGACTATCTTCTGAGGCACGCCGTAGTGTCGAAGAAGCTTCCATAGTGTTGTTCTGTCCACGCCGTGAAATGCTCTCTCGTATTCAATGAATTTGATGCAGAGTGATGAATTCCATTCAACTGATTGTTCCACAATGATCTGTAGACTTGCGATTTGGTCTGTAAACGATCTATCCTTACGGAATCCTGCCTGTTGGTTTCGAAGCTGGGCGTCTACGCAGTCCTTCATCCTGTATAACAATACCCTGTTGAAGACGTTTCCCGGTGTTGAGAGAATAGTGACGTCGTTGTAGTTATCACAGTTGCTGAGATCGTCTTTCTTCGGTATTTTGATTATAAATCCTTCTCTACAGTCTTTTGATACTTGTTCCTCATCCCAAATCTTATTGAAGAGAATGTGGGTATCGTTGCAGTTGCCACTCTTGATTTGCCTGACGGCCATGCTGATCTCTTCCATTGTTGGTGAGTCAACATCGACTGGCAGGTCCGTGGGTGCTGCTTCGATGTTGGGTGGTTCAGTGGGCCTGGTCGATTCAAGAGTTCTTTGAAGTGTTCTACCCTCCTGTTTCGTTGGTCTTCAGTCTGGTGATTACCTCGCCTTCCTTACTTTTCACTGGTCGTTCTGGTTTACGGCGATTTCCAGAGTTTCTTTGTTATGTCATACAGTTGTCTCATGTTTCCTTCTCTTGCAGCCTCCTCTGCCGTCATTGCTATATCTTCGACATATTTACGTTTGTCGGCTCTGATGCTCCTCTTCACTTGTTTGTTTACTTCTGTGTATTCAGCTTGTGCCTTGGCTTTTTCTGCTCTTGTTCGACTGGTATTGATTACTGCTTTCTTGTTCCTCCTTTCTTGAATCTTATCCAGTGTATCAACAGTGATCCATTCCTCGTGATGGTGCTTCTCGTGGCCCCGGACCTTATGACATGTCGAAGTGATTGCCTCTTTGATCCTCTTCCAGTTGCTCTCCACAGTGGTTCATTTTCCATTTAGTAGATCGTGAAAGGCCTGGAAATTATTGCTGAGGGTTATTTTGAATTTTTTCGAGTTTGTCAGTATCCCGAAGAAAAGCCGTACTGAACTTTCGTGATATTGTCCGACCCGTTTTCCAGTGCTTCTTGAATTTCGATTTCATCTTGGAGACGGGCAAGTGATGATCTGAAGCTATATCAGCTCCTGTCTTGGTTCGCACGTCCTCCGTTGTCCTCCTGAACTTTTTGCTGACGCAGATATGGTCGATTTGGTTTTGTGTAATTTGATCCGATGAAGTCCATGTGGTTTTGTGTATGCGTTTATATGGGAATATGATGCCGCCTATGACCAGTTTATTGAAGGCACATATGTTTGCAAATCTCTCACCATTTTCGTTCCTTTCTCCCAGTCCGTGTCGTCCCATGATGTCTTCATATCCAGTGTTGACCGTTCCAACCTCGGCATTGAAATCTCCCATCAGAATGGTCAGGTCAATTGTTGGGCACTTCTCGATGATTGACTGCAGCCTATCGTAGAATTGATCTTTAGCGTCGTCATTGTAGTCGTTGGTAGGCTCATAGCATTGGATGATGTTCATTGAAATGCCCTCTTTCTTTGTTTTGAAGGGGGCTTAGATGATTCTTGGTCCATGAGATTCCCATCCTATAAGTGCATTTTGTGCTTGTGTGGACAGCGTCAATGCAACTCCTTGTGTATGTGTGGCATTTTCTTCTTCATGTCCGGAGTATAACAGAAGCTCTCCTGAGGTTAGTCGTTGCTGTCCAACTTGCGTCCAATGTGTTTCACTGATCCCAAGTACCTCTAGGTTGCATTTCGTCATTTCTGCAGCAATTTGGAAGGCTCTCCCAGTGTCCCACATTGTGCGAACATTACACGTACCAGGGCAAAGTTTAGAAGGTGTGAATAATTATTTCTGGTTAGGATGTTTTTAGCGAGTAAGATTTCTAAGTGATAGGGTAACTAACCACATGCTCAAATCTTCTCGTTTATCCGGGCTTGGGACCGGCAGTAGCCTCCAGAGGGACTCCAGGCGGAGTAACAAATCCCCATACTGATTGAAAATGACTTGATAATTGTTTCTAGGTTATAGACCAATGTTGTAATCCACGAAGTAGATGAAATCGCCTGGTTTAGAAAGATTTGCGGACTGAAACATTTGTCAGAAGATTCATTCGACTTAGGGAAGTCGACAATAATATAATAATAATATAATTGAAGATATCGAGGAGGCGAACAACAAGCACACCTGTCATCAGGTTATCAAATTGTAATTTAACTTAATATAACTATGTAAGTTATCCATTTCACTGTTATGAGTTGCACACAAACTGCTTGATCGGTTTAATAATTTCGTCAGTGCACATAAAGCTAAACAGTGAGTGCAGAAACCAAACGTGTGATCAATCGTCATTTCGTATTCCGATTACTTGAGAATTGAGCTACGTAGAGTGAGCAGTAAATTTTCTCAAGACACTAGAATTTGAATATTGGAATTAGGAAGAGAAGGGAAGAAACACAACTGTCAATGTGAAAACACATGATTCAAGAATTCTGTTGTGTGTAGAAGACTCACAAACTCACTCAAATGAAAGTAAGTCTGACATGTGCACGATTGTCGCTTTCGCATGCTACGTAGACAGCAAAACGAAATTGGTTGTATCAGGTGAGAAGAAATGGAATCACATAGAAACGCATTGAAAAAGAATTACATAGGCGATCATGAATTGTATCATTCGGAATGAGCTGAAAACACATTTTGGGACGGAACATGCTACTCAGTGTTCAATGAGACAAAGCAACAAACCAATTAATAAGAATTTAAGATTGAACAAGGTCAAATCGTTGGGCATCACTAGAGATGAAATCAAAAACACAAATAGGCCACAATATCATCATGAGACGACCGACTGTTCACGTGTGTGTGTGCGTGTGTGTGTTCATTAGTCGTTTCGCGTGTTCGTGAAGAATGAATTGTCGATGGAATTATCGCATCCACTCAATCACTGTGTGAATCATTCACGTGCTTAATTGGTCAGCTGATTTGCCGCATCCACACAAATGCATTCACTGTGTGTTCATCACTCAGTCCATCTGACTACACAAACCACCAACTGACTCGTTCCACTACTCACCCTCTCATTCACCTCCTTACACCATGGATTCATTGACTGATTGATTTATTGGTTGGTTGGTTGGTTGGTTGGTTGGTTGCTTGATCGATTGATTACCTGGTTTATCAGACGAGTACGTGAGTGAGAGTGGAGTGTGGTTGGATTATGGTGAATAACGATCACATGCATGGATTATGTTGAGGGTGGTTGAGAAAGGTAGTGAGAGATGGTTAGTATAAATACTGGTGGATGTGGTCGGTTTTCTGAGTGACTCGATCCGAGTGTTTGGCAGTAGTGAATTTGCAGTGACTCGAAGTGAGCAGTGATGCGACACTGTGTGATCTTGTGTTTGTTCGCCCTTCTCAGCATCTACGGTGTTCACGGTGAGTGACGACAGTGAATGCAGTGAATGACTGTATTGATTGGAGCATTTTTGATTGGAATAATGTGTATGTGTGTGTGTGGGTGTGGTGTGTATTGCTGTGGACAATTGTAGTGGTATTTGAATTGGTATTGTTGGTGTTGGTGATGTAGTGGTTGTAGATCGAGTGTTATTGTTGAAAGAGTCGTAGTAGTATTAGTAGTAGTAAATGTAGTAGTAGTAGTAGTAGTAGTAGTAGCAGTGGTTGTTGTTGTTGTTGCATTGATGTTGTTGATGACGATGGTGGTGTTAGTCGTGAGAGAAGCAGATACTGTGGAGTGATTGTTTGTGGTGTTTGTAGTGTTGTTTGTTGTGCGAGGGGAGTGTCAGTATTGGTAATGATAGTAGTGGTTTTGTTTGAATAATTTGTGATAGAAGTGGTGGAATCGACAGTATTTGTTGATGATTTTGTTATTGTGGTGACTGTGTTGGTGTTCGAAACGACGGTCGGATTGAGAGTAGAAATTGTGTAACTTTTAGTGTTTGCGGTGTGATTGATTGTTTGTAGTAGGCATAGAAGTCAGTGCGATAGCGTTTGTGATCGTGGTTGTGATTGTGATTGTGATTGTGATTTTGATTGTGATAATTATTGTTCAGTGGATAATAATAATATATAAGTGTTGTTGTTGTTGTTGTTGTTGTTGCTGTGTCGATGTTTCAGCGGAGATTTCAGCTGAGAACGGAATGTGTTTTGGAGTGGGAGAGTATTGTGATGGTGCCGGACATAGGAAGTGTTGTCCACCACACAACTGCAAGCTGATCAATCCACGAGAAGGAGTGTGTGTCAGAGGACGGTGTTTGCAGTCGAAAGAACAATGTGTAGAAGATGAGGATTGCTGCAGTGGATACTGCAGACTTGGACACTGTAGAGACAAGTAACTAGATGTCTACTGCTTCACCTCATGTCCAGTTTCTGCTTGACTGGACAGACGGCCAGTCAACTAGCTACACACTCCACTAAATACACAATACATTTCCCATCGTGCTCTTCACATATAGACCTTCCAACCACTCACATGTTCAATCATATCTTCCTTCTCTCATTATAATAAATGTGCTTATTCAAACCAAATCTCTGACTTCTCCTCAATTTCCACACACTGGTCGGTTGTGTGCGTGTACACGTGAACGGAACACTGACTGTTGTTGAATTAGTCGAAGTGAGTAGTGTTGAATCGATGTGCTGCTCATTTGAGTGAACGATGAATGACGATCAGTGTTAGTGGTAGTATTGGAATTATTGATGTTGATACTGGACGTGTATGAAGAGTTATTGTTGAGGGATATGTGAAAGTGAACATTGGAATTAATGTGAGTGTTCGTGCTTGTTGAAGTTTGGCTAGTGTCAGTTGACATATGATTGGTGGTGTATTAAGTATGTGGAGGTGTATACATTCATATGGATTTATTCCAGTGGTTGTGATGCAAGTATTATCAACAGTAGTTGAGCAGTGATTTGTGTTTTATCGGTGACGTGATTTTGACTTATACATGAGAAATAAGTGATATTCAGCCACAATATGAAGAGTCGTTCGGATCAAGTAGGATTAAGTGAGACTATTAAATTTGGTACAGAGAGTTGTCTGTGTGAGACAGCTGAACATATGAATTGAATGTTCGTCGTAAGATTCAATATAAAGAAATGGATTAAGATTAGTGGTAGAGACGTTTTCTGTCAATGAAATTTCACACGGCTGCATTTATGCATTCTGTTAGCATGATGTAGAAAGCAGGGATGTCAGTTCAATAATTGTAAATGTTACAAAAGACGCTGTTCTAATTATAACATGAATTATGCATGAATTATTTTTTAGCGTGCATCTGTAGGAAAACTTTCAATAAAACACAGCAAAGAAAATGCTGCAAGGAGTTTCACATAATAATTTGAACAGAAGTTGAGATGAGTGGATCACCAGAGAGATCTGTTACGTAGTGTTTGTGGGAACCTTCTTACGCGAAGTGAAATTACGATTTCAAATATAATGAACTGAAAGCTTCAGATTCCATATCGAGGTTAGATTTAGGTGTTAGGATGTTCCTATAGCGTGGCGTTGAATCGCGGTTGACTATGATCACCACTACAAGTAGGTTGCATACCAGATATATAGTGCATCCACGTCACTGAGCCCATCTTATAAAAGCCAAGATTTTAAAGACGGTATGTTTTAGCTCGTCATTTTCCTGATAGTGAACATGACGTTGATTTCTCAAAATCTTTCAAGATAATCATTAATTAAAGGACTTCGAATTTATTACGCTTTGCTAAAATCGTTGTTATATAAAGATTTAAAACAAAGTTATTGTTGGGATATTCAGAAAAATATCCCAAAAATTATCCTGTTTAGTCTAATGCTATCCTTGAACTTAAAATGGTATCATTTTCCTGTTGGCCAAATATTATACAAATGTTATTTTCTATTTTATGGTAAGTTGTGGTCTGTTGGATGGGTATATAAACAGAGTATATTTGAAATATAATGATTCATATTGCAGAGGCTGAGATTGGTGTTCTGGACTACAACTGGGTGGGCTAGGCGGAAAGCAGGACAAATCAGGACCGTAGGTTGCTCGCACGTGTTTTATACGTCACTGATTCGATCGATAATTCGCTGCTCTCTGATTGGCGGTTTCGTTGCGTTATCCAATATACAGGGCACACAGATTCACAAGATATAACAGTCATCTCTCCAAAGAATCATGACTTTATTACGTGACACTTTTCCTAACTAGCACGATGATAATTATGACATTAATTCCTTGTTTTTCGGTCTTCTGAGTGTTATCTTCAAGAATATTCGTATAGGTAACCTATCATAAACAAAACATTTAGATGATTAATACTTCCCAAGGAATTTTCATCAGATTCTACAGTTATATAAATGTCCAAAATAAAACTCCAAAGAGTAAGCTAAGTTGTATTTAAGTACAGCAGTCTATAGCTTTGATAATTATGAACTCAACTTATCAGATTTACAGTCCTCTAAATGTTAAAATCAGTGGTGATTGTTATAAAGAAACTGGAACTTCACACTCAGAAGGAATATATTTAGTCCTTTGATTTACTTTGTTTCATGTCATACGGCCTTGTTGAACATCAAGTGATAAAACCACCGGTCACAATAACAATTTTTCATGACTGTGCTCTTGAGTTAACCAATGAATCCACAACCATTACTAATAGTCTTGAGTCAAATCTAGATTCTTATTGTTTCCCGAAACAATGGCTTATCCTCTTGCCCAACCATTTGATTCTAGAACATAGTAGCCAGCCTGCCCTGTGTAGTGACTCACATTTATCACGAGAACACGACTGGTTTAATAAAAACAATTATTATTATAACCAAGTGTACCAGTGACTGTTTTAACGTGCTTTTGTTTGACTGTGCTAATGACAGCTATTTTGTGCTTCCATTCTTATACTTGCACTTTGATTGTAACTTCGCGCGAATTCGGTTACGTTCTGTAACCAAGCTTGTATCCTGGCACGATCTCGGTATCCTTTCGATGCCACGAGATCGCCAGCAAATAAACATCGACTTGGTCCATTAATTGCCTTCTGGTATTCGGCTTCTCGGGGATTTTATGGAGTCATTTGGAACGAGCTTCTTACGCCTTCTGATCTAATTGGCACGTGTTTCTTGGTAGCGGTGTTCATAGTTAATCTCAACTCGACGCCACGCTACAATTGGTAATCCCAATTCGACTACAATTGGTGACCCGTATTTTGGAACACGCCACAGCTTCTGGTCAAATCTTCCAAAGAAGCCAATTCGGTGAGTCTATGATTTATCTATCCACGTCTGTCGTATATTTTCATATTTTTTAATATATAATATACGCGACATGACGGATAACGATAAGAATAGTATTAATATAATAGACTCACACGTATGTGTACCGAATCCTTGTCACTTTTTATTCGCGTGATGATGAATTCCACGCTTTATTCGAGAAATGTTACCCTATTAACGATTCTCCTCGCTGACTGGGCTGCTTGGTACGGAATGCATACGCATAAGCATATCCGTCTACCACCCAGCACCAAATGGTTAAGTTGAACGGTTTCACTGCCAACTTAAAAGTGTTCTACGAGCACACGAAAACGGCAACTGGCACGAAGCCTTACCGCTCGTTCTTTTAGGGGGGGAGAACGAGCTTAAAGGCAGATATCCAATGTTCCGCCACTGAACTTGTATACGGCACGACATTGCGTCTGCCCGGAGAATCCTTCACACCACGGAGCAGACCTAATTTCGGTAAATCAGACAACGTCCGTCGACTGTCTGCATTTATGTGAACGCTGTCTCCGGTGTCAACTCGAATACAACATCGACAGGTCGCTCTCCCTCGAGAGTTATCTACCTGTTCACATGTTTTTGTACGAGTAAATTCGGTACGCAAACCTTGGCAACAACCTTACGAAGGCCCTTTTCACGTGATCGCTCGTCACGAAAAGACCTTCAAGGTTGATCGACATGGACGCGTCGAGATCGTCAGCGTTGATCGTCTCAAACCAGCACACGTCGATGACAGTGCCCTATCTGGTAACCTGAGATTCAATGCTAGACCTATTAAACCTAGCGGGACCCTTAAATCTTCTTCAGGTCCCACGCTAGATACATCTGAGACCTCATTCTCACGTTCCAGTCAACAGCACGCGTCACCTGCACCGTCTACGGACGAGACGATAGTCTCACGTCCAGATCAGCAGACCACGCCGCCTCTGACTTCGGATGAGATTGCAGGCTCACGCGACGCGAACGAGACTATCGTCTCACGTTCCGGTCGCCGAGTACGGTTACCCGTACGCTTCCTCGACTAGTCGCACAGTCGACAACCGATACGGTGTAGGAATATTCCTATGCTACTTGCATGCTACACTCCTCTTTTTTTGATTTTCTTTTTGTTTCCTGAGCCCACGCCTTCGAACATCTCCGTTTGGTTCCGTCGACTTCAGTCAACTTTGGCGAAAGCTGGCCTGATCACCCACGCTCTTGTCAACGTACTCAGTCGATATATTGGTTTCGAATGCTTGGCATACGCTTGGTCTCGAACTTGGTCGTTACGGTCGCTTCTGGTCTTTTGGCTCAACGTGGTTTCGTCCTTTTTCTGCAGCGTTTATGGTCCGGACCCGTACGAACGCCCTCTTCAGATTCTGGATACAAACCACTCTGGTCTAGCATGCCAACTCGAGCAATCAATACAACACATCGCTCCTGGTACTGTTCTCCGAAAACGACCTTCGTTGGCAACTCGACGATCAACGATCGCTTTCCTGTTCGCCAATCTTTCCGTCCTACAATCGCTCGTCAGCCGATCAGTCCCACGATTCAAACCGCTATTTATCGAAAGTGTAAACCCTTTCTAGCGGGGGGCTCCTGTAGTGACTCACATTTATCACGAGAACACGACTGGTTTAATAAAAACAATTATTATTATAACCAAGTGTACCAGTGACTGTTTTAACGTGCTTTTGTTTGACTGTGCTAATGACAGCTATTTTGTGCTTCCATTCTTATACTTGCACTTTGATTGTAACTTCGCGCGAATTCGGTTACGTTCTGTAACCAAGCTTGTATCCTGGCACGATCTCGGTATCCTTTCGATGCCACGAGATCGCCAGCAAATAAACATCGACTTGGTCCATTAATTGCCTTCTGGTATTCGGCTTCTCGGGGATTTTATGGAGTCATTTGGAACGAGCTTCTTACGCCTTCTGATCTAATTGGCACGTGTTTCTTGGTAGCGGTGTTCATAGTTAATCTCAACTCGACGCCACGCTACAATTGGTAATCCCAATTCGACTACACCTGTATGGATATTATATTTCAGACATACGTGGTTTGTATACAAGCAGATCAGTCCATATCACATTATGAAAATCATACAAGATCACGTCAAAAGTGGCTGTGAGTATGGGAGACTAACTAATAGATTGTGAATAAATTAAGGATAGAATATCATATAATAGTAGTTGAAGCGTCAAATGAAAGCTTATGATAGGAAGGATATATGTAGTCCATATATAATTCCTGAAAGTTACCATTAATTTAGTCTTCAAATATTAGACTTTGGCCATCTTCCGGCATGATACATCAATAGTCGTCTTAATCGTAAGGTAAAATGATGTGAATATTGTATGTGCAACGATTCATTTTGTTTTATAACGAATTGATCTATTTCAAATGTATTTATTAGTATCAGTCACATACATTGTTATTATGGTAATAACTATGATTCCTAATCTTGTGTACATATGAATAATTCAACTAGCACTCATTCTACCTAAACATTTCTTACCGAATTCATATCACTTGAACACGACGTAATTATTGAGCGATCAGTAGATCTGTTCTATAATTACACAGCTCCTCTCACTCTATGATATTTATACTCTGAATAATAATCTCACACTTTCATATGATGTATTAACTTACTCGTGTTAACAATGTATATTAGCCATTTCGACACTGGAGATATGAAATTCAGTTATTTGATTTTTCATTGAAATCATGAACCGATCACATTTAGACTAGCATTGAAAACCCGGAAGCATTGATCGGCCATTTTATCCAGGTATGGGATTCCTCAAAGGTGCTTATTCACGGCAACGCACCCAGGATTCGAAACGACAACATTCGGCCTAGCACATACGCTTAACATCTAAACCACTGAGCTGGTATCCAACGTTGTCAGAGTGCAACTTCAACCAATCCACAATGTTGTGCAACTATTTTCCATTATTTTCAGTCAGTAAATGCCTCACAGTCAACACAGTTGAACTCGACTGATCAGAACATTTAATTGGGGTTCCGAGAAATACTTCATGAAGCAAGTCGCTATTAAGAATATGACAATATTCGGTTTGATTACTGTTCAACCATATAAAAGAAATTTGGAAATTTTCTGCATGCATCTAAATTTCATTTGCATACTCGACCAAAGCGAATACGTGGATTAACTAGAGCATTTGTGATTGGATTAATGTGAGTGTGTATTGCTGTGGACAATGTAGAGGTATTTCGAGTGGTGATGGTGGTGGTGATTTAGTCATTGAAGATCGAGTGATATTGTTGACAGAGTAGTAGTTGTTGTTGTTGTTGTTGCATCGATGTTGTTGATGACGATGGTGGTGTTAGTAGTGGGAGAAGCAGATATTGTAGTGTAATTGTTTGTTGTGAGAGTGTCAGTAACGATAATGATAGTAATGGTTTGGTTTGAATAAATTGTGATAGAAGTGGTAGAATCGACAGTTTTTGTTAATGATTTTGTATTTGTAGTGATTGTGTTGGTGGTAGATTCGATAGTTGGAATGAGGGCATATATCTTGCAACTGCACCTTATTTAAACAATCAACTGTGAAAGAATTCTACGTGTTGAACACACCTGAACAATATTCTCAACATCATCAGTTTCTTCGAATTATTCAGCTAGTTTCAGATCAAAAGAGAATGTAATAAATCTCAAAACACTACTCATGCAATATTGCGAATACGTGCATCACAACGACTGGAAAAAATCCACAAGAGTGTAGACACCTCCACATAATAAATACACCACCAATCATATGTCAACTGACACTAGCCAAACTTCAACAAGCACGAACACTCACACTAATTCCAATATTCACTTTCACACATCCCTCAACAATAACTCTTCATACACGTCCAGTATCAACATCAATAATTCCAATACTACCACTAACACTGATCGTCATTCATCGTTCACTCAAATGAGCAGCACATCGATTCAACACTACTCACTTCGACTAATTCAACAACAGTCAGTGTTCCATTCACGTGTACACGCACACAACCGACCAGTGTGTGGAAATTGAGGAGAAGTCAGAGATTTGGTTTGAATAAGCACATTTATTATAATGAGAGAAGGAAGATATGATTGGACATGTGAGTGGTTGGAAGGTCTATATGTGAAGAGCACGATGGGAAATGTATTGTGTATTTAGTGGAGTGTGTAGCTAGTTGACTGGCCGTCTGTCCAGTCAAGCAGAAACTTGACATGAGGTGAAGCAGTAGACATCTAGTTACTTGTCTCTACAGTGTCCAAGCCTGCAGTATCCACTGCAGCAATCCTCATCTTCTACACATTGTTCTTTCGACTGCAAACACCGTCCTCTGACACACACTCCTTCTCGTGGATTGATCAGCTTGCAGTTGTGTGGTGGACAACACTTCCTATGTCCGGCACCATCACAATACTCTCCCACTCCAAAACACATTCCGTTCTCAGCTGAAATCTCCGCTGAAACATCGCAACAACAACAACAACAACAACAACACTTATATATTATTATTATCCACTGAACAATATTTATCACAATGGCAATCAAAATCACAATCACAAACGCTATTGCACAAACTTCTTTGCCTACTACAAACAATCAATCGCACAGCAAACATTACCAGTTACACCATTTCTACTCTCAATCCGACCGTCGTTTCGACCACCAACACAGTCACCACAATAACAAATCATCAACCAACACTGTCGATGCCACCACAACCACCACCTGCACAACCACCACCGCTTCAAGTACCACGGCAATTGTCCACAGCAATACACACCCCACACACACACACACACACAAACGCAATATTAGAATCACAAATACTCTAAACAATCCAGTCATTCACTGCATTCACTTTCGTCACTCACCGTGAACACCGTAGATGCTGAGGAGGGCGAACAAACACAAGATCACACAGTGTCGCATCACTGCACACTTCGAGTCACTGCAAATTCACTACTGCCAAACACTCGGATCGAGTCACTCAGAAAACCGACCACATCCACCAGTATTTATACTAACCATCTCTCACTACCTTTCTCAACCACCCTCAACATAATCCATGCATGTGATCGTTATTCACCATAATCCAACCACACTCCACTCTCACTCACGTACTCGTCTGATAAACCAGGTAATCAACCGATCAAGCAACCAACCAACCAACCAACCAACCAACCAATAAATCAATCAGTCAATGAATCCATGGTGTAAGGAGGTGAATGAGAGAGTGAGTAGTGGAACGAGTCAGTTGGTGGTTTGTGTAGTCAGATGGACTGAGTGATGAACACACAGTGAATGCATTTGTGTGGATGCGGCAAATCAGCTGACCAATTAAGCACGTGAATGATTCCCACAGTGATTGAGTGGATGCGATAATTCCATCGACAATTCATTCTTCACGAACACGCGAAACGACTAACCCACACACACGCACATACACACGTGAACAGTCGGTCGTCTCATGATGATATTGTGGCCTACTTGTGTATCTGATTTCATCTCTAGTGATGCCCAACGATTTGACCTTGTTCAATCTTAAATTCTTATTAATTGGTTTGTTGCTTTGTCTCATTGAACACTGAGTAGCATGTTCAGTTCCAAAATGGGTTTTCAGCTCATTCCGAATGATACAATTCATGATCGCCTATGTAATTCTTTTTCAATGCGTTTCTATGTGATTCCATTTCTTCTCACCTGATACAACCGATTTCGTTTTGCTGTCTACGTAGCATGCGAAAGCGACAATCGTGCACATGTCAGACTTACTTTCATTTGAGTGAGTTTGTGAGTCTTCTACACACAACAGAATTCTTGAATCATGTGTTTTCACATTGACAGTTGTGTTTCTTCCCTTCTCTTCCTAATTCCAACATTCACATTCTAGTGTCTTGAGAAAATTTACTGCTCACTCTACGTAGCTCAATTCTCAAGTAATCGGAATACGAAATGACGATTGATCACACGTTTGGTTTCTGCACTCAGTGTTTAGCTTTGAAATTTATAGCTTTATATGCACTTACGAAATTATTAAACCAATCGCATGCAATTCATAACAGTGAAATGGATTATTTAAGTAGTTAAACCAAGTTAAATTACAAATTGATATTGTGATGACAGGTGTACTAGTTGCTTGCTTCCTTTGTATCTTCAATTATGTTATGTTCTTGTCGACTTCCTCAAGTCGAATGAATCTTCAGACAACTGTTTCAGTCCGTAAATCTGTCTAAACAAGGAACATAAATATTGGCTGATGAAGGCGATTTCATCTACTTCGTGGATTCCAACATTGGTCTATAAACTAGAATCAATTATCAATGTTACTTTTAATCAGTATGAGGATTTGTCAAGAATGTGTGTGTTGTGAACTATTGAATACTCGATTGCCGCAGTTGAGAACACGCATAATATGACTAGGAAGCCGTTCTGTTCTTCCAGGATTTCAATCCTGGCCTAACTTAGTCTAACTCGTGAATACAACTGTGAACAATTATTCATGAACCTAGACGAGAACTGGCTGAAAGCGCTATGTAACCCATCCGCACCAGATCGGCATTGAGTATGTGATGCTACGCTTCTCTTCCAACAACTACTCAGTCCAGATTACACGCTTATCGACATACCGACAATCTGACAAATAATTACTCAGACTCCTTCATTCCTAATATTTCATTCGACTGGGTCTAAGATGTTCAATTACAAGGTTTGTCAAGACGAGGCTGTCGTCGAATACTGAATATCCAAAGCACTTACAGAACTATTGTAGAGATTATCAGTATGATATACTTACTTATAAATACTTTTTTGCCCTAACACGTTTAACATATTTATTGATCAACTGCTACTACTCTGCTCGTTCTATCAGGTTTCATTCAAATATGCAAATTCGAAATGGTAAACTGCATACTTATCTTATGAATATGCCACAGATATTCGGAGTTTGACAACGCATTAACCAGTAACACTTTGTAATATGATGCGTTCACAAACTTGTTGAATTCGTACGATAATGCCTTGACTACTCTGAGTAATTTTGCACGTGTATCGACCACGCCGTTCTCGTAGAAGTCGGCTCCTGCGTAGCAAAACCAGGCCAGAAGGGAATCAGTTGGAACAAAGGTGGGTATGTAGTCTTAAGCTTAAGTACTTTGGGTGTCTGTTCAGTGATTATGAAATATGAAGTACGAGAATGAACGAGTGAAAAAAACATATATCCAAAAACACGAAAAAAATATCACAATGTATAAAAAATTAGAATAAGGAAATGATACATAGAATCCCAAAAATGAAAACAGACTCAGAGTTTGCCATTTGATGTACCAGATCACGTAGAACTGACCAATGAAGATGCCACAGGTATTCGGAGTTTAACAACGCTTACACACCAAGTGAAATCAAAAGACAGAAGCGAGGAGGTTCGAAGATATATTAGATAGGCTATCAGTATATCGTGAATCGACCGAGCTAACCTAGCTAGCGATTGCAGGGTTTGTTGAGCACGGCATTTTCCTCTAGTGATCTAGTGCAGATGAATGATCGAAGGCCTTCAGCTAGGTAAGTCCAAGAAAACATGTGGTCAGCATCCAATGTTCTAAGTTTACAGCGCAATTTATTTATGAGAATTGAATACTGCTACAAATATAAATGCTGAAACAAATATAACTCACTGCGTAATGCAGTCAACTCAATTATAGATTCAAACGCCAGAACACAATTACAGGAACAGTCTCAAAAAATAAAACAATGAGATTGCAATGAGTGAAGAAAACTGCAATCACATAAAACCGCATTGAAAAATAATTACATAGGTGATCATGAATCGCATCATTCGGAATGAGCTGAAAACACATTTTGGGACGAAACATGCTACGCAGTGTTCAATGAGACAAAGCAACAAACCAATTAATAAGAATTCAAGATTGAACAAGGTCAAATCGTTGGGCATCACTAGAGATGAAATCAAAAACACAAATAGGCCACAATATCATCATGAGACGACCGACTGTTCACGTGTGTATGTGTGTGTGTGTGATTTGGTCGTTTCCCGTGTTCGTGAAGAATGAATTGTCGATGGAATTATCGCATCCACTCAATCACTGTGTGAATCATTCACGTGCTTAATTGGTCAGCTGATTTGCCGCATCCACACAAATGCATTCACTGTGTGTTCATCACTCAGTCCATCTGACTACACAAACCACCAACTGACTCGTTCCACTACTCACTCTCTCATTCACCTCCTTACACCATGGATTCATTGACTGATTGATTTATTGGTTGGTTGGTTGATTGGTTGGTTGGTTGGTTGGTTGCTTGATCGATTGATTACCTGGTTTATCAGACGAGTACGTGAGTGAGAGTGGAGTGTGGTTGGATTATGGTGAATAACGATCACATGCATGGATTATGTTGAGGGTGGTTGAGAAAGGTAGTGAGAGATGGTTAGTATAAATACTGGTGGATGTGGTCGGTTTTCTGAGTGACTCGATCCGAGTGTTTGGCAGTAGTGAATTTGCAGTGACTCGAAGTGTGCAGTGATGCGACACTGTGTGATCTTGTGTTTGTTCGCCCTCCTCAGCATCTACGGTGTTCACGGTGAGTGACGACAGTGAATGCAGTGAATGACTGGATTGATTAGAGTATTTGTGATTCTAATATTGCGTTTGTGTGTGTGTGTGTGTGGGGTGTGTATTGCTGTGGACAATTGCCGTGGTACTTGAAGCGGTGGTGGTTGTGGTGGTGTTGGTGGTGTTGTAGTCCTTGAAGATCGATTGTTATTGCTGAAAGAGTAATAGTAGTAGTAGTTGCATCGATGATGTTGATGATGGTGGTGCTAGTGGTGGGCGAAGCAGATATTATGGAGTGATTGTTTGTGGTGTTTGTATTGTTGTTTGTATTGGGAGTGTCAGTATTGGTAATGATAGTAGTGGTTTTGTTTGAATAATTTGTGATAGAAGTGGTGGAATCGACAGTATTTGTTGATGATTTTGTTATTGTGGTGACTGTGTTGGTGGTCGAAACGACGGTCGGATTGAGAGTAGAAATGGTGTAACTGGTAATGTTTGCTGTGCGATTGATTGTTTGTAGTAGGCAAAGAAGTTTGTGCAATAGCGTTTGTGATTGTGATTTTGATTGCCATTGTGATAAATATTGTTCAGTGGATAATAATAATATATAAGTGTTGTTGTTGTTGTTGTTGTTGTTGTTGCGATGTTTCAGCGGAGATTTCAGCTGAGAACGGAATGTGTTTTGGAGTGGGAGAGTATTGTGATGGTGCCGGACATAGGAATTGTTGTCCACCACACAACTGCAAGCTGATCAATCCACGAGAAGGAGTGTGTGTCAGAGGACGGTGTTTGCAGTCGAAAGAACAATGTGTAGGAAGATGAGGATTGCTGCAGTGGATACTGCAGGCTTGGACACTGTAGAGACAAGTAACTAGATGTCTACTGCTTCACCTCATGTCCAGTTTCTGCTTGACTGGACAGACGGCCAGTCAACTAGCTACACACTCCACTAAATACACAATACATTTCCCATCGTGCTCTTCACATATAGACCTTCCAACCACTCACATGTCCAATCATATCTTCCTTCTCTCATTATAATAAATGTGCTTATTCAAACCAAATCTCTGACTTCTCCTCAATTTCCACACACTGGTCGGTTGTGTGCGTGTACACGTGAATGGAACACTGACTGTTGTTGAATTAGTCGAAGTGAGTAGTGTTGAATCGATGTGCTGCTCATTTGAGTGAACGATGATTGATGATCAGTGCTAGTGTTTCTAGTATAGTTGATGGTGTTGATTTCACGTTAATAAAGAGATGAAAGTTAAAGACAAGTTGTCCTTGTTCTGACTATAACGTTCACATAGACCCTGTTCTCGCATGTATCGCGTTGACGGTTTTAGTAGTTTATTTGTAGAACAAACTAAACCCTACAAAGTTTCGACCATTATTTTCATCAAAAATCTATACATTGATAACCTTTAAATGTGTACGGAGAATCATAAAACTGATCAGATTCACAAATTGTCTACCCGCTATTCAGAATCTCGTCGTACTGTCCATTCCAATCGTTGTTTCAGAGGTTTGACTAGTCTCAGTTGACATATGATTTGTGGTGTATTTATTATGGGAAGTGTTTACATTGATATGGATTTATTCCATTAGTTGTTATGCAAGTCTTAACAACAGTGAATAAGGGAACGTCATCTTTCGATAAGTGATACCCAAATACCATGGTTATAACTTGGGTTTAATTTCCTTTCATGAAGGAATTTAGTTTAGTTTTATTTTTCAGATTTATCAATTTAGGATAGTGAGTGTGAAATCAAAGTTAATGCAGTGAAATATTTGCTGTAAATATATGCCTCGTGTGAAAGTACATTCTACAACTTTGATTGTAACAATCATACAAACTTTGAAAACATGTGTTACGTAATAAGCGTACGCTGATTGAAAGTGTGAATGGAATGAGTAGAGCTGAATTAATAAAATACGATTTTTAATCTAGAAGACAGTCTAAACAGAAAGACGATGTGATTCAGTTATATGAGAAATATTTAGAAAAGTTCTTTTAAGTTTGGACGAAGAAATATTTGTCGCCAAGTCAAATCAAGATTTATAACCATTTGCATTTAAACACATAAACCAGGTTTTGATTGGCTTATAGCAACAGCTGTAGAATTTAATTCGTCCTACAGATAAACTACTAGAACCGTCAACGCGATGCTATGTGAACGCTTTAGTCAGAACAAGGGCAATATGGTTTCAAACTTTATCTCTTTCTTAACGTGAAAACAATTAGATTAGTACAATGATTAAGGGAATTATAACCATTAATTGAAAAGTTTTCGGACAAAGATTTTTAGCTGGTAAAACAACTGGACCTATCAACCCAACGAGGTCAAATACAGAAGCCACATGCAACAGTATGGTTCCTTTTGTAGGAGTCGCATCGAATTCGCTCACCTTGAAGATCTTATCCGTTCGAACATTCCGCTCTATTCTTAGAGTCTTTTCATTCCTTTTCATAGATGGACAAATGTCTACGTTCTTTTCTATACGGTATTCCTCTGGATTAAACTTCATTAATTCAACATTGTTGCTGGCCCACTTGGTCAGAATAAACCTTCTTAACCTAACATCTCATTCAACTGATAATATACTAACTTAGCTTCTTCTGACGTATCAGCACTAGTTAATAAATTGTCAACGTAGAACTGTTCCTTCGCTGTCTGTATAATACATTCGAGAAACCTAGCTTCGTTATCTAAGGAAGCGCAAGTCTGCATCGCTCTTTCTTCACTTCATTTACCAATACAGGCACCATTGCAAATTCTTCTTCTCTCTGTACACGCTTAACACTTTCCTGCGTACAGCGTTGGGTATTAATGTGGGCATTACTATTATTATCTCTGCTCTTCCTTCTTCCTGTCTAACAATATACGGTGTTTCCAGACACATCCTTCGCCGGCACATGATCTCGGTGCTCGACAGTATCTTGCTATGTGGTTCACCTTCAGGAAGACATTATACGAATGCTTCCTTAGTACAAATTCTATCCTCTCACAATTATTCTTGTAAGATCCGTTTTGAATTTTGTGTGTGTGTGTGTGTGGGTGTGAAAATCCCTCCATGTATACACTTGCACTTTGTTCCTATTGATCCCCTTAGTTATACATTGTTAGTTTTTGATTACATTTGAATTGTCAATATTTGTGTTTTTTATTATAGTTCTTATTTTTCTTACGCCTTCACTAAGTTTTGTGTTTCTTCCCGAACTGCATCTATGTTGTCTTACTTGATACTTGTTCTTGGCGGCAGCCATATTGATTTACTCCTCCTTTTGTGCGTGTTCTATCCAGTCAGGATAGAACAGCGTTCATTTGCTGTGACTGGTAATTTTTCCCGCATCTTTTATGAACTTCTTTATTTATTGTAATTTAGATTTGATTGATTGAACAATTATCGGTTGAATAGCCGGGTGGTAATATTTGTTTAGGTAACGATGTACATTTAAATTTATGATGGATTATAGAACGGCTATTTACCCGATTACTTGTTTTGATTTTGACGGGCAAGGGCGCGTGTCTAACCTACCTGAACGGCTATTCTTCAGTCCAAACCGTAGTTTGGATTCTACAATCCTTATCTTTAAACCTTTCACATTGGTATAAGGAGTGGTTTTCAGTGCACAATAAACATGACAAACCAAGATTGCTTGGTCTTACATTTGGAGGGTCATCAGACTCACTCATGCTGGTGAACGACACTGTTGCCTTATACTCCGAATCAAGGTTTCCTTTAGTAACAGAAACCGATTGCTTTTGGTTGGGATTAGAAAGATCACCTCTGACAAGTAATCCATATCTAGTATTAGCAATGTCTCACTGTTCCTTTACAAACTCAATAAGATCGGCAAACAGAGGCTCTCGACTTCCTCTGACAATCTAATAAGCTGACTTTAGCCACTCTTGTTGAACGTGCGCTAGTAATTTCAGAACCATAGTTTCAATGGTACTAGTAGATTTCTCTCTCCAATAGTTTATGGGATTACCATCTGACCTTATGATCTCTCTTTTTGTCAGGTCTAAAGCTTTCAATATCATTGTTATCCAGTTCTTTCCAGGATTAACATCAAATGTACGTAAGGCAGATTTAGACACGTGCAACATAACTTTGTCAGCTACAACTTTAGTATAATGTTTTCTTCTCTTTTGACATAACCGTTCCAACTCAATCTCTAATTCTGTATGAGATGGTTTTAACTCTAATAAAAGATCCATGCGGAAGCCATTTCTTCTCAACTGGTCATCACTAAGAGTTTCTGTATAGTGAGGAGACAAGTTGGTAATCTGATCAGTTTTATGATTCTCCGTACACATTTATAGGTTATCAATGTATAGATTTTTGATGAAAATAATGGTCGAAACTTTGTAGGGTTTAGTTTGTTCTACAAATAAACTACTAAAACCGTCAACGCGATACATGCGAGAACAGGGTCTATGTGAACGTTATAGTCAGAACAAGGACAACTTGTCTTTAACTTTCGTCTCTTTATTAACGTGAAATCAACACCACCAACTATACTAGAAACACTAGCACTGATCATCAATCATCGTTCACTCAAATGAGCAGCACATCGATTCAACACTACTCACTTCGACTAATTCAACAACAGTCAGTGTTCCATTCACGTGTACACGCACACAACCGACCAGTGTGTGGAAATTGAGGAGAAGTCAGAGATTTGGTTTGAATAAGCACATTTATTATAATGAGAGAAGGAAGATATGATTGGACATGTGAGTGGTTGGAAGGTCTATATGTGAAGAGCACGATGGGAAATGTATTGTGTATTTAGTGGAGTGTGTAGCTAGTTGACTGGCCGTCTGTCCAGTCAAGCAGAAACTGGACATGAGGTGAAGCAGTAGACATCTAGTTACTTGTCTCTACAGTGTCCAAGCCTGCAGTATCCACTGCAGCAATCCTCATCTTCTACACATTGTTCTTTCGACTGCAAACACCGTCCTCTGACACACACTCCTTCTCGTGGATTGATCAGCTTGCAGTTGTGTGGTGGACAACACTTCCTATGTCCGGCACCATCACAATACTCTCCCACTCCAAAACACATTCCGTTCTCAGCTGAAATCTCCGCTGAAACATCGCAACAACAACAACAACAACAACAACAACAACACTTATATATTATTATTATCCACTGAACAATATTTATCACAATGGCAATCAAAATCACAATCACAAACGCTATTGCACAAACTTCTTTGCCTACTACAAACAATCAATCGCACAGCAAACATTACCAGTTACACCATTTCTACTCTCAATCCGACCGTCGTTTCGACCACCAACACAGTCACCACAATAACAAAATCATCAACAAATACTGTCGATTCCACCACTTCTATCACAAATTATTCAAACAAAACCACTACTATCATTACCAATACTGACACTCCCAATACAAACAACAGTACAAACACCACAAACAATCACTCCATAATATCTGCTTCGCCCACCACTAGCACCACCATCATCAACATCATCAATGCAACTACTACTACTATTACTCTTTCAGCAATAACAATCGATCTTCAAGGACTACAACACCACCACCACCACCACAACCACCACCGCTTCAAGTACCACGGCAATTGTCCACAGCAATACACACCCCACACACACACACACACAAACGCAATATTAGAATCACAAATACTCTAATCAATCCAGTCATTCACTGCATTCACTGTCGTCACTCACCGTGAACACCGTAGATGCTAAGGAGGGCGAACAAACACAAGATCACACAGTGTCGCATCACTGCTCACTTCGAGTCACTGCAAATTCACTACTGCCAAACACTCGGATCGAGTCACTCAGAAAACCGACCACATCCACCAGTATTTATACTAACCATCTCTCACTACCTTTCTCAACCGCCCTCAACATAATCCATGCATGTGATCGTTATTCACCATAATCCAACCACACTCCACTCTCACTCACGTACTCGTCTGATAAACCAGGTAATCAATCGATCAAGCAACCAACCAACCAACCAACCAACCAACCAATAAATCAATCAGTCAATGAATCCATGGTGTAAGGAGGTGAATGAGAGGGTGAGTAGTGGAACGAGTCAGTTGGTGGTTTGTGTAGTCAGATGGACTGAGTGATGAACACACAGTGAATGCATTTGTGTGGATGAGGTAAATCAGCTGACCAATTAAGCACGTGAATGATTCACACAGTGATTGAGTGGATGCGATAATTCCATCGACAATTCATTCTTCACGAACACGCGAAACGACTAATGCACACACACACACATACACACGTGAACAGTCGGTCGTCTCATGATGATATTGTGGCCTACTTGTGTATCTGATTTCATCTCTAGTGATGCCCATTGATTTGACCTTGTTCAATCTTGAATTCTTATTAATTGGTTTGTTGCTTTGTCTCATTTAACACTGAGTAGCATGTTCAGTTCCAAAATGGGTTTTCAGCTCATTCCGAATGATGCAATTCATGATCGCCTATGTAATTCTTTTTCAATGCGGTTTTGTGATTCCATTTCTTCTCACCTGATACAACCGATTTCGTTTCGCTGTCTACGTAGCATGCGAAAGCGACAATCGTGCACATGTCAGACTTACTTTCATTTGAGTGAGTTTGTGAGTCTTCTACACACAACAGAATTATTGAATCATGTGTTTTCACATTGACAGTTGTGTTTCTTCCCTTCTCTTCCTAATTCCAACATTCACATTCTAGTGTCTTGAGAAAATTTACTGCTCACTCTACGTAGCTCAATTCTCAAGTAATCGGAATACGAAATGACGATTGATCACACGTTTGGTTTCTGCACTCAGTGTTTAGCTTTGAAATTTATAGCTTTATGTGCACTTACGAAATTATTAAACCAATCGCATGCAATTCATAACAGTGAAATGGATTATTTAAGTAGTTAAACCAAGTTAAATTACAAATTGATATTGTGATGACAGGTGTACTAGTTGCTTGCTTCCTTTGTATCTTCAATTATGTTATGTTCTTGTCGACTTCCTCAAGTCGAATGAATCTTCAGACAACTGTTTCAGTCCGTAAATCTGTCTAAACAAGGAACATAAATATTGGCTGATGAAGGCGATTTCATCTACTTCGTGGATTCCAACATTGGTCTATAAACTAGAATCAATTATCAATGTTACTTTTAATCAGTATGAGGATTTGTCAAGAATGTGTGTGTTGTGAACTATTGAATACTCGATTGCCGCAGTTGAGAATACGCATAATATGACTAGAAAGCCGTTCTGTTCTTCCAGGATTTCAATCCTGGCCTAACTTAGTCTAACTCGTGAATACAACTGTGAACAATTATTCATGAACCTAGACGAGAACTGGCTGAAAGCGCTATGTAACCCATCCGCACCAGATCGGCATTGAGTATGTGATGCTACGCTTCTCTTCCAACAACTACTCAGTCCAGATTACACGCTTATCGACATACCGACAATCTGACAAATAATTACTCAGACTCCTTCATTCCTAATATTTCATTCGACTGGGTCTAAGATGTTCAATTACAAGGTTTGTCAAGACGAAGCTGTCGTCGAATACTGAATATCCAAAGCACTTACAGAACTATTGTAGAGATTATCAGTATGATATACTTACTTATAAATACTATTTTGCCCTAACACGTTTAACATATTTATTGATCAACTGCTACTACTCTGCTCGTTCTATCAGGTTTCATTCAAATATGCAAATTCGAAATGGTAAACTGCATACTTATCTTATGAATATGCCACAGATATTCGGAGTTTGACAACGCTTTAACCAGTAACACTTTGTAATATGATGCGTTCACAAACTTGTTGAATTCGTACGATAATGCCTTGACTACTGTGAGTAATTTTGCACGTGTATCGACCACGCCGTTCTCGTAGAAGTCGGCTTCTGCGTAGCAAAACCAGGCCAGAAGGGAATCAGTTGGAACAAAGGTGGGTATGTAGTCTTAAGCTTAAGTACTTTGGGTGTCTGTTCAGTGATTATGAAATATGAAGTACGAGAATGAACGAGTGAAAAAAACATATATCCAAAAACACGAAAAAAATATCACAATGTATAAAAAGTTAGAATAAGGAAATGATACATAGAATCCCAAAAATGAAAACAGACTCAGAGTTTGCCATTTGATGTACCAGATCACGTAGAACTGACCAATGAAGATGCCACAGGTATTCGGAGTTTAACAACGCTTACACACCAAGTGAAATCAAAAGGCAGAAGCGAGGAGGTTCGAAGATATATTAGATAGGCTATCAGTATATCGTGAATCGACCGAGCTAACCTAGCTAGCGATTGCAGGGTTTGTTGAGCACGGCATTTTCCTCTAGTGATCAAGTGCAGATGAATGACCGAAGGCCTTCAGCTAGGTAAGTCCAAGAAAACATGTGGTCAGCATCCAATGTTCTAAGTTTACAGAGCAATTTATTTATGAGAATTGAATACCGCTACAAATATAAATGCTGAAACAAATATAACTCACTGCGTAATGCAGTCAACTCAATTATAGATTCAAACGCCAGAACACAATTACATATTGCTCTCAATAACATTATAGATATCACAACTAATTTGTGAAATTCAACATCAATGCAATAACTGAATACTCAACCTATGTAATTTTTCTGACCTAATCTATGTTGAATGCAAAAAGAAAATGTGTGATCCTCCATTATTCCTAAAACACGAAACCACACCCAACCACAATGAAAGGAATGTGGAGCGCCAGCAAATAGCATGTCAGGGGGGAAAATGTGAAAGGCACAATTCTTCTTTGATAGGAATGTGCATGAAAACATCACAAAGAAACAAGTAGAATGATTGCAGTCAATGATATCAACAAAATGTGGTTACGAGAAATAAACAGGAACAGTCTCAAAAAATAAAACAATGAGATTGCAATGAGTGAAGAAAACTGCAATCACATAAAACCGCATTGAAAAATAATTACATAGGCGATCATGAATTGCATCATTCGGAATGAGCTGAAAACCCATTTTGGAACTGAACATGCTACTCAGCGTTCAATGAGACAAAGCAACAAACCAATTAATAAGAATTTAAGATTGAACAAGGTCAAATCGATGGGCATCACTAGAGATGAAATCAGATACACAAGTAGGCCACAATATCATCATGAGACGACCGACTGTTCACGTGTGTATGTGTGTGTGTGTGTGCATTAGTCGTTTCGCGTGTTCGTGAAGAATGAATTGTCGATGGAATTATCGCATCCACTCAATCACTGTGGGAATCATTCACGTGCTTAATTGGTCAGCTGATTTGCCGCATCCACACAAATGCATTCACTGTGTGTTCATCACTCAGTCCATCTGACTACACAAACCACCAACTGACTCGTTCCACTACTCACTCTCTCATTCACCTCCTTACACCATGGATTCATTGACTGATTGATTTATTGGTTGGTTGGTTGGTTGGTTGGTTGGTTGCTTGATCGATTGATTACCTGGTTTATCAGACGAGTACGTGAGTGAGAGTGGAGTGTGGTTGGATTATGGTGAATAACGATCACATGCATGGATTATGTTGAGGGTGGTTGAGAAAGGTAGTGAGAGATGGTTAGTATAAATACTGGTGGATGTGGTCGGTTTTCTGAGTGACTCGATCCGAGTGTTTGGCAGTAGTGAATTTGCAGTGACTCGAAGTGAGCAGTGATGCGACACTGTGTGATCTTGTGTTTGTTCGCCCTCCTTAGCATCTACGGTGTTCACGGTGAGTGACGACAGTGAATGCAGTGAATGACTGGATTGATTAGAGTATTTGTGATTCTAATATTGCGTTTGTGTGTGTGTGTGTGTGGGGTGTGTATTGCTGTGGACAATTGCCGTGGTACTTGAAGCGGTGGTGGTTGTGGTGGTGGTGGTGGTGTTGTAGTCCTTGAAGATCGATTGTTATTGCTGAAAGAGTAATAGTAGTAGTAGTTGCATCGATGATGTTGATGATGGTGGTGCTAGTGGTGGGCGAAGCAGATATTATGGAGTGATTGTTTGTGGTGTTTGTATTGTTGTTTGTTTTGGGAGTGTTAGTATTGGTGATGATAGTAGTGGTTTTGTTTGAATAATTTGTGATAGAAGTGGTGGAATCGACAGTGTTGGTTGATGATTTTGTTATTGTGGTGACTGTGTTGGTGTTCGAAACGACGGTCGGATTGAGAGTAGAAATGGTGTAACTGGTGATGTTTGCTGTGCGATTGATTGTTTGTAGTAGGCAAAGAAGTTTGTGCAATAGCGTTTGTGATTGTGATTTTGATTGCCATTGTGATAAATATTGTTCAGTGGATAATAATAATATATAAGTGTTGTTGTTGTTGTTGTTGTTGCGATGTTTCAGCGGAGATTTCAGCTGAGAACGGAATGTGTTTTGGAGTGGGAGAGTATTGTGATGGTGCCGGACATAGGAAGTGTTGTCCACCACACAACTGCAAGCTGATCAATCCACGAGAAGGAGTGTGTGTCAGAGGACGGTGTTTGCAGTCGAAAGAACAATGTGTAGAAGATGAGGATTGCTGCAGTGGATACTGCAGGCTTGGACACTGTAGAGACAAGTAACTAGATGTCTACTGCTTCACCTCATGTCAAGTTTCTGCTTGACTGGACAGACGGCCAGTCAACTAGCTACACACTCCACTAAATACACAATCCATTTCCCATCGTGCTCTTCACACATAGACCTTCCAACCACTCACATGTCCAATCATATCTTCCTTCTCTCATTATAATAAATGTGCTTATTCAAACCAAATCTCTGACTTCTCCTCAATTTCCACACACTGGTCGGTTGTGTGCGTGTACACGTGAATGGAACACTGACTGTTGTTGAATTAGTCGAAGTGAGTAGTGTTGAATCGATGTGCTGCTCATTTGAGTGAACGATGATTGATGATCAGTGCTAGTGTTCCTAGTATAGTTGGTGGTGTTGATTTCACGTTAATAAAGAGATGAAAGTTAAAGACAAGTTGTCCTTGTTCTGACTATAACGTTCACATAGACCCTGTTCTCGCATGTATCGCGTTGACGGTTTTAGTAGTTTATTTGTAGAACAAACTAAACCCTACAAAGTTTCGACCATTATTTTCATCAAAAATCTATACATTGATAACCTATAAATGTGTACGGAGAATCATAAAACTGATCAGATTACCAACTTGTCTCCTCACTATACAGAAACTCTTAGTGATGACCAGTTGAGAAGAAATGGCTTCCGCATGGATCTTTTATTAGAGTTAAAACCATCTCATACAGAATTAGAGATTGAGTTGGAACGGTTATGTCAAAAGAGAAGAAAACATTATACTAAAGTTGTAGCTGACAAAGTTATGTTGCACGTGTCTAAATCTGCCTTACGTACATTTGATGTTAATCCTGGAAAGAACTGGATAACAATGATATTGAAAGCTTTAGACCTGACAAAAAGAGAGATCATAAGGTCAGATGGTAATCCCATAAACTATTGGAGAGAGAAATCTACTAGTACCATTGAAACTATGGTTCTGAAATTACTAGCGCACGTTCAACAAGAGTGGCTAAAGTCAGCTTATTAGATTGTCAGAGGAAGTCGAGAGCCTCTGTTTGCCGATCTTATTGAGTTTGTAAAGGAACAGTGAGACATTGCTAATACTAGATATGGATTACTTGTCAGAGGTGATCTTTCTAATCCCAACCAAAAGCAATCGGTTTCTGTTACTAAAGGAAACCTTGATTCGGAGTATAAGGCAACAGTGTCGTTCACCAGCATGAGTGAGTCTGATGACCCTCCAAATGTAAGACCAAGCAATCTTGGTTTGTCATGTTTATTGTGCACTGAAAACCACTCCTTATACCAATGTGAAAGGTTTAAAGATAAGGATTGTAGAATCCAAACTACGGTTTGGACTGAAGAATAGCCGTTCAGGTAGGTTAGACACGCGCCCTTGCCCGTCAAAATCAAAACAAGTAATCGGGTAAATAGCCGTTCTATAATCCATCATAAATTTAAATGTACATCGTTACCTAAACAAATATTACCACCCGGCTATTCAACCGATAATTGTTCAATCAATCAAATCTAAATTACAATAAATAAAGAAGTTCATAAAAGATGCGGGAAAAATTACCAGTCACAGCAAATGAACGCTGTTCTATCCTGACTGGATAGAACATGCACAAAAGGAGGAGCAAATCAATATGGCTGCCGCCAAGAACAAGAATCAAGTAAGACAACATAGATGCAGTTCGGGAAGAAACACAAAACTTAGTGAAGGCGTAAGAAAAATAAGAACTATAATAAAAAACACAAATATTGACAATTCAAATGTAATCAAAAACTAACAATGTATAACTAAGGGGATCAATAGGAACAAAGTGCAAGTGTATACATGGAGGGATTTTCACACCCACACACACACACACACACAAAATTCAAAACGGATCTTACAAGAATAATTGTGAGAGGATAGAATTTGTACTAAGGAAGCATTCGTATAATGTCTTCCTGAAGGTGAACCACATAGCAAGATACTGTCGAGCACCGAGATCATGTGCCGGCGAAGGATGTGTCTGGAAACACCGTATATTGTTAGACAGGAAGAAGGAAGAGCAGAGATAATAATAGTAATGCCCACATTAATACCCAACGCTGTACGCAGGAAAGTGTTAAGCGTGTACAGAGAGAAGAAGAGTTTGCAATGGTGCCTGTATTGGTAAATGAAGTGAAGAAAGAGCGACGCAGACTTGCGCTTCCTTAGATAACGAAGCTAGGTTTCTCGAATGTATTATACAGACAGCGAAGGAACAGTTCTACGTTGACAATTTATTAACTAGTGCTGATACGTCAGAAGAAGCTAAGTTAGTATATTATCAGTTGAATGAGATGTTAGGTTAAGAAGGTTTATTCTGACCAAGTGGGCCAGCAACAATGTTGAATTAATGAAGTTTAATCCAGAGGAATACCGTATAGAAAAGAACGTAGACATTTGTCCATCTATGAAAAGGAATGAAAAGACTCTAAGAATAGAGCGGAATGTTCGAACGGATAAGATCTTCAAGGTGAGCGAATTCGATGCGACTCCTACAAAAGGAACCATACTGTTGCATGTGGCTTCTGTATTTGACCTCGTTGGGTTGATAGGTCCAGTTGTTTTACCAGCTAAAAATCTTTGTCCGAAAACTTTTCAATTAATGGTTATAATTCCCTTAATCATTGTACTAATCTAATTGTTTTCACGTTAAGAAAGAGATAAAGTTTGAAACCATATTGCCCTTGTTCTGACTAAAGCGTTCACATAGCATCGCGTTGACGGTTCTAGTAGTTTATCTGTAGGACGAATTAAATTCTACAGCTGTTGCTATAAGCCAATCAAAACCTGGTTTATGTGTTTAAATGCAAATGGTTATAAATCTTGATTTGACTTGGCGACAAATATTTCTTCGTCCAAACTTAAAAGAACTTTTCTAAATATTTCTCATATAACTGAATCACATCGTCTTTCTGTTTAGACTGTCTTCTAGATTAAAAATCGTATTTTATTAATTCAGCTCTACTCATTCCATTCACACTTTCAATCAGCGTACGCTTATTACGTAACACATGTTTTCAAAGTTTGTATGATTGTTACAATCAAAGTTGTAGAATGTACTTTCACACGAGGCATATATTTACAGCAAATATTTCACTGCATTAACTTTGATTTCACACTCACTATCCTAAATTGATAAATCTGAAAAATAAAACTAAACTAAATTCCTTCATGAAAGGAAATTAAACCCAAGTTATAACCATGGTATTTGGGTATCACTTATCGAAAGATGACGTTCCCTTATTCACTGTTGTTAAGACTTGCATAACAACTAATGGAATAAATCCATATCAATGTAAACACTTCCCATAATAAATACACCACAAATCATATGTCAACTGAGACTAGTCAAACCTCTGAAACAACGATTGGAATGGACAGTACGACGAGTTTCTGAATAGCGGGTAGACAAGTTGTGAATCTGATCAGTTTTATGATTCTCCGTACACATTTAAAGGTTATCAATGTATAGATTTTTGAAGAAAATAATGGTCGAAACTTTGAAGGGTTTAATATGTTCTACAAATGAATTAATAAACCGTCAACGCGATACATGCGAGAACAGGGTCTATGTGAACGTTATAGTCAGAACAAGGACAACTTGTCTTTAACTTTCATCTCTTTATTAACGTGAAATCAACACCACCAACTATACTAGGAACACTAGCACTGATCATCAATCATCGTTCACTCAAATGAGCAGCACATCGATTCAACACTACTCACTTCGACTAATTCAACAACAGTCAGTGTTCCATTCACGTGTACACGCACACAACCGACCAGTGTGTGGAAATTGAGGAGAAGTCAGAGATTTGGTTTGAATAAGCACATTTATTATAATGAGAGAAGGAAGATATGATTGGACATGTGAGTGGTTGGAAGGTCTATATGTGAAGAGCACGATGGGAAATGTATTGTGTATTTAGTGGAGTGTGTAGCTAGTTGACTGGCCGTCTGTCCAGTCAAGCAGAAACTTGACATGAGGTGAAGCAGTAGACATCTAGTTACTTGTCTCTACAGTGTCCAAGCCTGCAGTATCCACTGCAGCAATCCTCATCTTCCACACATTGTTCTTTCGACTGCAAACACCGTCCTCTGACACACACTCCTTCTCGTGGATTGATCAGCTTGCAGTTGTGTGGTGGACAACACTTCCTATGTCCGGCACCATCACAATACTCTCCCACTCCAAAACACATTCCGTTCTCAGCTGAAATCTCCGCTGAAACATCGCAACAACAACAACAACAACAACACTTATATATTATTATTATCCACTGAACAATATTTATCACAATGGCAATCAAAATCACAATCACAAACGCTATTGCACAAACTTCTTTGCCTACTACAAACAATCAATCGCACAGCAAACATTACCAGTTACACCATTTCTACTCTCAATCCGACCGTCGTTTCGACCACCAACACAGTCACCACAATAACAAATCATCAACCAACACTGTCGATTCCACCACTTCTATCACAAATTATTCAAACAAAACCACTACCATCATCACCAATACTAACACTCCCAAAACAAACAACAATACAAACACCACAAACAATCACTCCATAATATCTGCTTCGCCCACCACTAGCACCACCATCATCAACATCATCAATGCAACTACTACTACTATTACTCTTTCAGCAATAACAATCGATCTTCAAGGACGACAACACCACCACCACCACAACCACCACAACAATCTCCACCTCCACCGCTTCAAGTAC
Organism: Schistosoma guineensis; assembly: GCA_944470375.2. Classification (NCBI taxonomy): domain Eukaryota; kingdom Metazoa; phylum Platyhelminthes; class Trematoda; order Strigeidida; family Schistosomatidae; genus Schistosoma; species Schistosoma guineensis. The sequence continues at coordinate 44,194,697 of OX103892.1, read as the reverse complement.
CACGGCAATTGTCCACAGCAATACACACCACACCCACACACACACATACACATTATTCCAATCAAAAATGCTCCAATCAATACAGTCATTCACTGCATTCACTGTCGTCACTCACCGTGAACACCGTAGATGCTGAGAAGGGCGAACAAACACAAGATCACACAGTGTCGCATCACTGCACACTTCGAGTCACTGCAAATTCACTACTGCCAAACACTCGGATCGAGTCACTCAGAAAACCGACCACATCCACCAGTATTTATACTAACCATCTCTCACTACCTTTCTCAACCACCCTCAACATAATCCATGCATGTGATCGTTATTCACCATAATCCAACCACACTCCACTCTCACTCACGTACTCGTCTGATAAACCAGGTAATCAATCGATCAAGCAACCAACCAACCAACCAACCAACCAACCAATAAATCAATCAGTCAATGAATCCATGGTGTAAGGAGGTGAATGAGAGGGTGAGTAGTGGAACGAGTCAGTTGGTGGTTTGTGTAGTCAGATGGACTGAGTGATGAACACACAGTGAATGCATTTGTGTGGATGCGGCAAATCACCTGACCAATTAAGCACGTGAATGATTCACACAGTGATTGAGTGGATGCGATAATTTCATCGACAATTCATTCTTCACGAACACGCGAAACGACTAATGCACACACACACACATACACACGTGAACAGTCGGTCGTCTCATGATGATATTGTGGCCTACTTGTGTATCTGATTTCATCTCTAGTGATGCCCAACGATTTGACCTTGTTCAATCTTAAATTCTTATTAATTGGTTTGTTGCTTTGTCTCACTGAACACTGAGTAGCATGTTCAGTTCCAAAATGGGTTTTCAGCTCATTCCGAATGATGCAATTCATGATCGCCTATGTAATTATTTTTCAATGCGGTTTTATGTGATTGCAGTTTTCTTCACTCATTGCAATCTCATTGTTTTATTTTTTGAGACTGTTCCTGTTTATTTCTCGTAACCACATTTTGTTGATATCATTGACTGCAATCATTCTACTTGTTTCTTTGTGATGTTTTCATGCACATTCCTATCAAAGAAGAATTGTGCCTTTCACATTTTCCCCCCTGACATGCTATTTGCTGGCGCTCCACATTCCTTTCATTGTGGTTGGGTGTGGTTTCGTGTTTTAGGAATAATGGAGGATCACACATTTTCTTTTTGCATTCAACATAGATTAGGTCAGAAAAATTACATAGGTTGAGTATTCAGTTATTGCATTGATGTTGAATTTCACAAATTAGTTGTGATATCTATAATGTTATTGAGAGCAATATGTAATTGTGTTCTGGCGTTTGAATCTATAATTGAGTTGACTGCATTACGCAGTGAGTTATATTTGTTTCAGCATTTATATTTGTAGCGGTATTCAATTCTCATAAATAAATTGCGCTGTAAACTTAGAACATTGGATGCCGATCACATGTTTTCTTGGACTTACCTAGCTGAAGGCCTTCGGTCATTCATCTGCACTTGATCACTAGAGGAAAATGCCGTGCTCAACAAACCCTGCAATCGCTAGCTAGGTTAGCTCGGTCGATTCACGATATACTGATAGCCTATCTAATATATCTTCGAACCTCCTCGCTTCTGTCTTTTGATTTCACTTGGTGTGTAAGCGTTGTTAAACTCCGAATACCTGTGGCATCTTCATTGGTCAGTTCTACGTGATCTGGTACATCAAATGGCAAACTCTGAGTCTGTTTTCATTTTTGGGATTCTATGTATCATTTCCTTATTCTAACTTTTTATACATTGTGATATTTTTTTCGTGTTTTTGGATATATGTTTTTTTCACTCGTTCATTCTCGTACTTCATATTTCATAATCACTGAACAGACACCCAAAGTACTTAAGCTTAAGACTACATACCCACCTTTGTTCCAACTGATTCCCTTCTGGCCTGGTTTTGCTACGCAGAAGCCGACTTCTACGAGAACGGCGTGGTCGATACACGTGCAAAATTACTCACAGTAGTCAAGGCATTATCGTACGAATTCAACAAGTTTGTGAACGCATCATATTACAAAGTGTTACTGGTTAAAGCGTTGTCAAACTCCGAATATCTGTGGCATATTCATAAGATAAGTATGCAGTTTACCATTTCGAATTTGCATATTTGAATGAAACCTGATAGAACGAGCAGAGTAGTAGCAGTTGATCAATAAATATGTTAAACGTGTTAGGGCAAAAAAGTATTTATAAGTAAGTATATCATACTGATAATCTCTACAATAGTTCTGTAAGTGCTTTGGATATTCAGTATTCGACGACAGCTTCGTCTTGACAAACCTTGTAATTGAACATCTTAGACCCAGTCGAATGAAATATTAGGAATGAAGGAGTCTGAGTAATTATTTGTCAGATTGTCGGTATGTCGATAAGCGTGTAATCTGGACTGAGTAGTTGTTGGAAGAGAAGCGTAGCATCACATACTCAATGCCGATCTGGTGCGGATGGGTTACATAGCGCTTTCAGCCAGTTCTCGTCTAGGTTCATGAATAATTGTTCACAGTTGTATTCACGAGTTAGACTAAGTTAGGCCAGGATTGAAATCCTGGAAGAACAGAACGGCTTTCTAGTCATATTATGCGTATTCTCAACTGCGGCAATCGAGTATTCAATAGTTCACAACACACACATTCTTGACAAATCCTCATACTGATTAAAAGTAACATTGATAATTGATTCTAGTTTATAGACCAATGTTGGAATCCACGAAGTAGATGAAATCGCCTTCATCAGCCAATATTTATGTTCCTTGTTTAGACAGATTTACGGACTGAAACAGTTGTCTGAAGATTCATTCGACTTGAGGAAGTCGACAAGAACATAACATAATTGAAGATACAAAGGAAGCAAGCAACTAGTACACCTGTCATCACAATATCAATTTGTAATTTAACTTGGTTTAACTACTTAAATAATCCATTTCACTGTTATGAATTGCATGCGATTGGTTTAATAATTTCGTAAGTGCATATAAAGCTATAAATTTCAAAGCTAAACACTGAGTGCAGAAACCAAACGTGTGATCAATCGTCATTTCGTATTCCGATTACTTGAGAATTGAGCTACGTAGAGTGAGCAGTAAATTTTCTCAAGACACTAGAATGTGAATGTTGGAATTAGGAAGAGAAGGGAAGAAACACAACTGTCAATGTGAAAACACATGATTCAAGAATTCTGTTGTGTGTAGAAGACTCACAAACTCACTCAAATGAAAGTAAGTCTGACATGTGCACGATTGTCGCTTTCGCATGCTACGTAGACAGCAAAACGAAATTGGTTGTATCAGGTGAGAAGAAATGGAATCACATAGAAACGCATTGAAAAAGAATTACATAGGCGATCATGAATTGCATCATTCGGAATGAGCTGAAAACCCATTTTGGAATTGAACATGCTACTCAGTGTTAAATGAGACAAAGCAACAAACCAATTAATAAGAATTTAAGATTGAACAAGGTCAAATCGTTGGGCATCACTAGAGATGAAATCAGATACACAAGTAGGCCACAATATCATCATGAGACGACCGACTGTTCACGTGTGTGTGTGTCTGCATTAGTCGTTTCGCATGTTCGTGAAGAATGAATTGTCGATGGAATTATCGCATCCACTCAATCACTGTGTGAATCATTCACGTGCTTAATTGGTCAGGTGATTTGCCGCATCCACACAAATGCATTCACTGTGTGTTCATCACTCAGTCCATCTGACTACACAAACCACCAACTGACTCGTTCCACTACTCACCCTCTCATTCACCTCCTTACACCATGGATTCATTGACTGATTGATTTATTGGTTGGTTGGTTGGTTGGTTGGTTGGTTGCTTGATCGATTGATTACCTGGTTTATCAGACGAGTACGTGAGTGAGAGTGGAGTGTGGTTGGATTATGGTGAATAACGATCACATGCATGGATTATGTTGAGGGCGGTTGAGAAAGGTAGTGAGAGATGGTTAGTATAAATACTGGTGGATGTGGTCGGTTTTCTGAGTGACTCGATCCGAGTGTTTGGCAGTAGTGAATTTGCAGTGACTCGAAGTGTGCAGTGATGCGACACTGTGTGATCTTGTGTTTGTTCGCCCTTCTCAGCATCTACGGTGTTCACGGTGAGTGACGACAGTGAATGCAGTGAATAACTGGATTGATTGGAGCATTTTTGATTGGAATAATGTGTATGTGTGTGTGTGGGTGTGGTGTGTATTGCTGTGGACAATTGCCGTGGTACTTGAAGCGGTGGTGGTTGTGGTGGTGGTGGTGGTGGTGTAGTCCTTGAAGATCGATTGTTATTGCTGAAAGAGTAATAGTAGTAGTAGTTGCATTGATGATGTTGATGATGGTGGTGCTAGTGGTGGGCGAAGCAGATATTATGGAGTGATTGTTTGTGGTGTTTGTATTGTTGTTTGTTTTGGGAGTGTTAGTATTGGTGATGATGGTAGTGGTTTTGTTTGAATAATTTGTGATAGAAGTGGTGGAATCGACAGTGTTGGTTGATGATTTGTTATTGTGGTGACTGTGTTGGTGGTCGAAACGACGGTCGGATTGAGAGTAGAAATGGTGTAACTGGTAATGTTTGCTGTGCGATTGATTGTTTGTAGTAGGCAAAGAAGTTTGTGCAATAGCGTTTGTGATTGTGATTTTGATTGCCATTGTGATAAATATTGTTCAGTGGATAATAATAATATATAAGTGTTGTTGTTGTTGTTGTTGTTGCGATGTTTCAGCGGAGATTTCAGCTGAGAACGGAATGTGTTTTGGAGTGGGAGAGTATTGTGATGGTGCCGGACATAGGAAGTGTTGTCCACCACACAACTGCAAGCTGATCAATCCACGAGAAGGAGTGTGTGTCAGAGGACGGTGTTTGCAGTCGAAAGAACAATGTGTGGAAGATGAGGATTGCTGCAGTGGATACTGCAGGCTTGGACACTGTAGAGACATGTAACTAGATGTCTACTGCTTCACCTCATGTCCAGTTTCTGCTTGACTGGACAGACGGTCAGTCAACTAGCTACACACTCCACTAAATACACAATACATTTCCCATCGTGCTCTTCACATATAGACCTTCCAACCACTCACATGTCCAATCATATCTTCCTTCTCTCATTATAATAAATGTGCTTATTCAAACCAAATCTCTGACTTCTCCTCAATTTCCACACACTGGTCGGTTGTGTGCGTGTACACGTGAATGGAACACTGACTGTTGTTGAATTAGTCGAAGTGAGTAGTGTTGAATCGATGTGCTGCTCATTTGAGTGAACGATGAATGACGATCAGTGTTAGTGGTAGTATTGGAATTATTGATGTTGATACTGGACGTGTATGAAGAGTTATTGTTGAGGGATGTGTGAAAGTGAATATTGGAATTAGTGTGAGTGTTCGTGCTTGTTGAAGTTTGGCTAGTGTCAGTTGACATATGATTGGTGGTGTATTAAGTATGTGGAGGTGTATACATTCATATGGATTTATTCCAGTGGTTGTGATGCAAGTATTATCAACAGTAGTTGAGCAGTGATTTGTGTTTTATCGGTGACGTGATTTTGACTTATACATGAGAAATAAGTGATATTCAGCCACAATATGAAGAGTCGTTCGGATCAAGTAGGATTAAGTGAGACTATTAAATTTGGTACAGAGAGTTGTCTGTGTGAGACAGCTGAACATATGAATTGAATGTTCGTCGTAAGATTCAATATAAAGAAATGGATTAAGATTAGTGGTAGAGACGTTTTCTGTCAATGAAATTTCACACGGCTGCATTTATGCATTCTGTTAGCATGATGTAGAAAGCAGGGATGTCAGTTCAATAATTGTAAATGTTACAAAAGACGCTGTTATAATTATAACATGAATGATGCATGAATTATTTTTTAGCGTGCATCTGTAGGAAAACTTTCAATAAAACACAGCAAAGAAAATGCTGCAAGGAGTTTCACATAATAATTTGAACAGAAGTTGAGATGAGTGGATCACCAGAGAGATCTGTTACGTAGTGTTTGTGGGAACCTTCTTACGCGAAGTGAAATTACGATTTCAAATATAATGAACTGAAAGCTTCAGATTCCATATCGAGGTTAGATTTAGGTGTTAGGATGTTCCTATAGCGTGGCGTTGAATCGCGGTTGACTATGATCACCACTACAAGAAGGTTGCATACCAGATATATAGTGTCAGTTGACATATGATTGGTGGTGTATTGAGTATGTGGAGGTGTATGCATTCATATGGATTTTTCCAGTCGTTGTGATGCACGTATTCGCAATATTGAATGAGTAGTGTTTTGAGGTTTATTACATTCTCTTTTGATCTGAAACTAGCTGAATAATTCGATGAAACTAATGATGTTGAGAATACTGGTCAGGTGTGTTCAACACGTAGAATTCTTTCACAGTTGATTGTTTAAGTAAGCTGCAGTTGCAAGATATATGCCCTCAATACAACTATCGAATCTACCACCAACACAGTCACCACAACAACAAAATCATTAACAAATACTGTAGATTCTACCACTTCTGTCACGAATTATTCAAACCAAACCATTACTATCATTATCATTACTGACACTCTCACAACAAACAATTACACTACAATATCTGCTTCTCCCACTACTAACACCACCATCGTCATCAACAACATCGATGCAACAACAACAACAACAACAACTACACTGTCAACAATATCACTCGATCTTCAATGACTAAATCACCACCACCATCACCACTCGAAATACCTCTACATTGTCCACAGCAATACACACTCACAATAATCCAATCACAAATGCTCTAGTTAATCCACGTATTCGCTTTGGTCGAGTATGCAAATGAAATTTAGATGCATGCAGAAAATTTCCAAATTTCTTTTATATGGTTGAAAAGTAATCAAACCGAATATTGTCATATTCTTAATAGCGACTTGCTTCATGAAGTATTTCTCGGAACCCCAATTAAATGTTCTGATCAGTCGAGTTCAACTGTGTTGACTGTGAGGCATTTACTGACTGAAAATAATGGAAAATAGTTGCACAACATTGTGGATTGGTTGAAGTTGCACTCTGACAACGTTGGATACCAGCTCAGTGGTTTAGATGTTAAGCGTATGTGCTAGGCCGAATGTTGTCGTTTCGAATCCTGGGTGTGTTGCCGTGAATAAGCACCTTTGAGGAATTCCATACCTGGATAAAATGGCCGATCAATGCTTCCGGGTTTTCAATGCTAGTCTAAATGTGATCAGTTCATGATTTCAATGATAAATCAAATAACTGAATTTCATATCTTCAGTGTCGAAATGGCTAATATACATTGTTAACACGAGTAAGTTAATACATCATATGAAAGTGTGAGATTATTATTCAGAGTATAAATATCATAGAGTGAGAGGAGCTGTGTAATTATAGAACAGATCTACTGATCGCTCAATAATTACGTCGTGTTCAAGTGATATGAATTCGGTAAGAAATGTTTAGGTAGAATGAGTGCTAGTTGAATTATTCATATGTACACAAGATTAGGAATCATAGTTATTACCATAATAACAATGTATGTGACTGATACTAATAAATACATTTGAAATAGATCAATTCGTTATAAAACAAAATGAATCGTTGCACATACAATATTCACATCATTTTACCTTACGATTAAGACGACTATTGATGTATCATGCCGGAAGATGGCCAAAGTCTAATATTTGAAGACTAAATTAATGGTAACTTTCAGGAATTATATATGGACTACATATATCCTTCCTATCATAAGCTTTCATTTGACGCTTCAACTACTATTATATGATATTCTATCCTTAATTTATTCACAATCTATTAGTTAGTCTCCCATACTCACAGCCACTTTTGACGTGATCTTGTATGATTTTCATAATGTGATATGGACTGATCTGCTTGTATACAAACCACGTATGTCTGAAATATAATATCCATACAGGGCAGGCTGGCTACTATGTTCTAGAATCAAACGGTTGGGCAAGAGGATAAGCCATTGTTTCGGGAAACAATAAGAATCTAGATTTGACTCAAGGCTATTAGTAGTGGTTGTGGATTCATTGGTTAACTCAAGAGCACAGTCATGAAAAATTGTTATTGTGACCGGTGGTTTTATCACTTGATGTTCAACAAGGCCGTATGACATGAAACAAAGTAAATCAAAGGACTAAATATATTCCTTCTGAGTGTGAAATTCCAGTTTCTTTATAACAATCACCACTGATTTTAACATTTAGAGGACTGTAAATCTGATAAGTTGAGTTCATAATTATCAAAGCTATAGACTGCTTTACTTAAATACAACTTAGCTTACTCTTTGGAGTTTTATTTTGGACATTTATATAACTGTAGAATCTGATGAAAATTCCCTGCGAAGAATTAATCATATAAATGTTTTGTTTATGATAGGTTACCTATACGAATATTCTTGAAGATAACACTCAGAAGACCGAAAAACAAGGAATTAATGTCATAATTATCATCGTGCTAGTTGGGAAAAGTGTCACGTAATAAAGTCATGATTCTTTGGAGAGATGACTGTTATATCTTGTGAATCTGTGTGCCCTGTATATTGGATAACGCAACGATACAGCCAATCAGAGAGCAGCGAATTATCGATCGAATCAGTGACGTATAAAACACGTGCGAGCAACCTACGGTCCTGATTGGTCCTGCTTTCCGCTTAGCCCACCCAGTTGTAGTCCAGAACACCAATCTCAGCCTCTGCAATATGAATCATTATATTTCAAATATACTCTGTTTATATACCCATCCAACAGACCACAACGTACCATAAAATAGAAAATAACATTTGTATAATATTTGGCCAACAGGAAAATGATACCATTTTAAGTTCAAGGATAGCATTAGACTAAACAGGATAATTTTTGGGATATTTTTCTGAATATCCCAACAATAACTTTGTTTTAAATCTTTATATAACAACGATTTTAGCAAAGCGTAATAAATTCGAAGTCCTTTAATTAATGATTATCTTGAAAGATTTTGAGAAATCAACGTCATGTTCACTATCAGGAAAATGACGAGCTAAAACATACCGTCTTTAAAATCTTGGCTTTTATAAGATGGGCTCAGTGATGTGGATGCTAGCATTTTTTTCTCTTATCCTAATCTATGTGCTTGATACGTGCATATAAACTGGAAAGCACAAATGAAAGTAATATAAGACGGGAATTTTTCCACACTATGATCACCGAGTAATTGGTTCGGTACAGAGAGATCATTAAAAACTAAAAACACGAAGTTCAGTGAATGGATCATAGAAGCTTGAAAAATTTTTTGATGATGGTCTTTAATATAGAATCAGTCATCCTAGTCATTTGATCATCCTTAAAGCAAAGTTGCAGGAAGACAGGTTGATTCTCATTTGAAGCATAATCGATCTCCTTCATTTTATTCTCTTCAGATTCACATAATGAATTTTTGCGTATAAACGTTATCACATAAACAACGTTCAAATGAGGTTGATTTCTATCCAGTTCTGCCCACTAAACATGATTTATGTATACAGTTGAATAGCGTCCTAACCAAAACTCTTGTACAACTTGTTGGACAAAGGCCAAAGCAATGCAAGTATAGGTAGCTCTTTCTTTTCGATAGACAAAATTTGTGAAATCGGCTACTTGTATTACTTTTAACACCAAGATCCAGAAAGTGAGAAATGAAATCATTTTCAGTCATAACTTAAACATTAGAGCGTTCTTTATTCAGATCTGACATATCAGTAGCTTGTTTACAATCATTACAGACAACACATGAGTCACCATCCTTGAAGTGAAACGTCTTATCATTGATTTCAGTGCTCTTTGTCGTCAGTTTGTTAAAATATAACCCCAAGCACTGGTTCAAGTGTACTAATTATTATGTATCGAATGGAAGCATGAATGTACCAAAGATCCAGCACTTTGAATTGAATGCCACTCCATAAACTGAACGGTTCAAGACATTTGAATCGAAGTTGAAAATCCTTGACGCGCATTAGTAGAAGCTCGTTAAGTTCGTCCATAGATAAAGTATGTTAATGTGTTGGTACAGAGTTTGTATGACATTTTCCAGCGGACTGTAGTAACTAATAAATATGTATCGAATGGAAGCATGAATGTACCAAAGATCCAGCACTTTGAATTGAATGCAGGTTGATTAGGGTCTCTCAAACTGTGTACGAACACCCTCAAGTGGTCCGGTTCTATCACTTTGTGAAGTGGATAATTTCTGTCCGATGGGAATGTAGTGACCTACTTTTATCAGGAGAACGTGATTGGTTTAATGGAAACAATTATTGTTATAAGCAATTGTACCAGTGATTGTTTTACTGTACTAGTTTGTTTCACTGTACTAAAGACATTCTTCCTTCCGTTGATTGTGAACTTGCACGCTTTTACGTTTGCTCAGTGATTCCGCTTGTACTCCGTTGGCACGATCTCGCTATTCTTTCGATGCCACGAGATCGCCAACAAATATATATCGCTACAACCTCCAATTACCTTTTGATATTTGGAATGCAACCTTCTTGTAGTGGTGATCATAGTCAACCGCGATTCAACGCCACGCTATAGGAACATCCTAACACCTAAATCTAACCTCGATATGGAATCTGAAGCTTTCAGCTCATTATATTTGAAATCGTAATTTCACTTCGCGTAAGAAGGTTCCCACAAACACTACGTAACAGATCTCTCTGGTGATCCACTCATCTCAACTTCTGTTCAAATTATTATGTGAAACTCCTTGCAGCATTTTCTTTGCTGTGTTTTATTGAAAGTTTTCCTACAGATGCACGCTAAAAAATAATTCATGCATCATTCATGTTATAATTATAACAGCGTCTTTTGTAACATTTACAATTATTGAACTGACATCCCTGCTTTCTACATCATGCTAACAGAATGCATAAATGCAGCCGTGTGAAATTTCATTGACAGAAAACGTCTCTACCACTAATCTTAATCCATTTCTTTATATTGAATCTTACGACGAACATTCAATTCATATGTTCAGCTGTCTCACACAGACAACTCTCTGTACCAAATTTAATAGTCTCACTTAATCCTACTTGATCCGAACGACTCTTCATATTGTGGCTGAATATCACTTATTTCTCATGTATAAGTCAAAATCACGTCACCGATAAAACACAAATCACTGCTCAACTACTGTTGATAATACTTGCATCACAACCACTGGAATAAATCCATATGAATGTATACACCTCCACATACTTAATACACCACCAATCATATGTCAACTGACACTAGCCAAACTTCAACAAGCACGAACACTCACACTAATTCCAATATTCACTTTCACACATCCCTCAACAATAACTCTTCATACACGTCCAGTATCAACATCAATAATTCCAATACTACCACTAACACTGATCGTCATTCATCGTTCACTCAAATGAGCAGCACATCGATTCAACACTACTCACTTCGACTAATTCAACAACAGTCAGTGTTCCATTCACGTGTACACGCACACAACCGACCAGTGTGTGGAAATTGAGGAGAAGTCAGAGATTTGTTTTGAATAAGCACATTTATTATAATGAGAGAAGGAAGATATGATTGAACATGTGAGTGGTTGGAAGGTCTATATGTGAAGAGCACGATGGGAAATGTATTGTGTATTTAGTGGAGTGTGTAGCTAGTTGACTGACCGTCTGTCCAGTCAAGCAGAAACTGGACATGAGGTGAAGCAGTAGACATCTAGTTACTTGTCTCTACAGTGTCCAAGCCTGCAGTATCCACTGCAGCAATCCTCATCTTCTACACATTGTTCTTTCGACTGCAAACACCGTCCTCTGACACACACTCCTTCTCGTGGATTGATCAGCTTGCAGTTGTGTGGTGGACAACACTTCCTATGTCCGGCACCATCACAATACTCTCCCACTCCAAAACACATTCCGTTCTCAGCTGAAATCTCCGCTGAAACATCGACACAGCAACAACAACAACAACAACAACAACACTTATATATTATTATTATCCACTGAACAATAATTATCACAATCAAAATCACAATCACAATCACAATCACAACCACGATCACAAACGCTATCGCACTGACTTCTATGCCTACTACAAACAATCAATCACACCGCAAACACTAAAAGTTACACAATTTCTACTCTCAATCCGACCGTCGTTTCGAACACCAACACAGTCACCACAATAACAAAATCATCAACAAATACTGTCGATTCCACCACTTCTATCACAAATTATTCAAACAAAACCACTACTATCATTACCAATACTGACACTCCCCTCGCACAACAAACAACACTACAAACACCACAAACAATCACTCCACAGTATCTGCTTCTCTCACGACTAACACCACCATCGTCATCAACAACATCAATGCAACAACAACAACAACCACTATTACTACTACTACTACTACTACTACTACTACTACATTTACTACTACTAATACTACTACGACTCTTTCAACAATAACACTCGATCTACAACCACTACATCACCAACACCAACAATACCAATTCAAATACCACTACAATTGTCCACAGCAATACACACCACACCCACACACACACATACACATTATTCCAATCAAAAATGCTCCAATCAATACAGTCATTCACTGCATTCACTGTCGTCACTCACCGTGAACACCGTAGATGCTGAGGAGGGCGAACAAACACAAGATCACACAGTGTCGCATCACTGCTCACTTCGAGTCACTGCAAATTCACTACTGCCAAACACTCGGATCGAGTCACTCAGAAAACCGACCACATCCACCAGTATTTATACTAACCATCTCTCACTACCTTTCTCAACCACCCTCAACATAATCCATGCATGTGATCGTTATTCACCATAATCCAACCACACTCCACTCTCACTCACGTACTCGTCTGATAAACCAGGTAATCAATCGATCAAGCAACCAACCAACCAATAAATCAATCAGTCAATGAATCCATGGTGTAAGGAGGTGAATGAGAGGGTGAGTAGTGGAACGAGTCAGTTGGTGGTTTGTGTAGTCAGATGGACTGAGTGATGAACACACAGTGAATGCATTTGTGTGGATGCGGCAAATCAGCTGACCAATTAAGCACGTGAATGATTCACACAGTGATTGAGTGGATGCGATAATTCCATCTACAATTCATTCTTCACGAACACGCGACACGACTAACCCACACACACGCACACACACACGTGAACAGTCGGTCGTCTCATGATGATATTGTGGCCTATTTGTGTTTCTGATTTCATCTCTAATGATGCCCATTGATTTGACCTTGTTCAATCTTAAATTCTTATTAATTGGTTTGTTGCTTTGTCTCACTGAACACTGAGTAGCATGTTCAGTTCCAAAATGGGTTTTCAGCTCATTCCGAATGATGCAATTCAAGATCGCCTATGTTTTGCTTTTTCAAAGCGTTTTCATGTGATTTGCATATTTCTTTATTAACTGCAATCTCATTGTTCTATTTTTATGAGACTTCCTGTTTATTTCTCGTAACCACATTTTGGTTGATGTCGTTGACTGCAAACATTGCACTTGCTTCTTCGTGATGTTTACATGCGCATTCTACGATGAATCATGCTAGCAATCCCACCACCTGCGAACCTGAGTCGTAATTTCTACTGAATTTCTATCGACTGTGCCATATTCTACATACGTACCTACCCACCTACCTTCGTATAATGCATCCATGACTATCGCCATTATTCTGACGATCTTCATTAGTATGGCGAAGGATATGCACAAGTTTCATGAGTAATTGTTCACAGTTATATTCACGAGTTGTACTAGGTTAGGCTAGGATTGAAATCCTAGAAGCACAGGAACGCTTTCTAGTCGTATTATGCGAATTCTCAGCTGCGAGATTCCTGTATTCAGAAGTTAAAACACTACATTTTTCACAAATCTCCATACTTACTTACTTACGCCTGTTACTCTTAGTAGAGCATAGGCCGCAGACCAGCATTCTCCAACCCACTCTGTCCCGGGCCTTCTTTTCTAGTTCCATCCAACTCTTGTTCATTTTTCTCACGTCCATTTCTGTTTCCCGGCGTAACGTGTTCTTCGGTCTTCCTCTTCTTCTATGGCCTCCCTGATTCCATGTCAGGGCTTGTCTTGTGACACAGTTCGGTGCTTTCCTCAATATGTGTCCTATCCACTTCCAGCACTTCTTTCTGATTTCTTCCTCCGCTGGAATCTGGTTTGTTCTCTCCCACAGAAGGTTGTTGCTAATAGTGTCCGGTCGATGGATCCGAAGTATTTTGCATAGACATCTGTTAATAAAAACGTTTATCATCCAGATGATGGCTTTCTTAGTTCTCCTGGTTTCCGCCCCATACAGTAGAACTGTCCTGACATTTGTATTGAAAATGGTGACTTTGGTTTTGGTTGACAGTTGCTTTGAGTTCCAGATGTTCCTCAGTTGTAAATATGCTGTTCTTGCTTTGCCGATCCGCGTCTTCACATCTGCATCAGATCCAACACGTTCATCAATGATGCTGCCCAGATATGTGAAGGTTTTTACATCTTCCATATCTTCTCCGTCAATTGTGATTGGATAGGTGCATGCTATGTTGTATCGGAGAATCTTGCTTTTCCCTTTGTGCATATTGAGACCTACTGCTGCTGAGGCTGCTGCTACACTGGTCGTCTTTTCCTGCATTTGTTGTTGCGTTTGGGGTAGAAGAGCCAGATCATCTGCGATGTCTAGATAGTCCAACTGCATCCCAGATGTCCACTGTATCCCATGTTTCCCTTCAAATGTTGACATCTCCATGATCCAGTCGATCAGCAGGAGAAAGAGAAAGGGTGAGAGTAAGCAACTTTGCCTGACACCGGTCCTTACGTCGAACGAGTTGGTCAACTGTTCTCCATGTACGATTTTGCAGTTCAATCCATCATAGGAATTCTGTACGATATTGACTATCTTCTGAGGCACGCCGTAGTGTCGAAGAAGCTTCCATAGTGTTGTTCTGTCCACGCCGTGAAATGCTCTCTCGTATTCAATGAATTTGATGCAGAGTGATGAATTCCATTCAACTGATTGTTCCACAATGATCTGTAGACTTGCGATTTGGTCTGTAAACGATCTATCCTTACGGAATCCTGCCTGTTGGTTTCGAAGCTGGGCGTCTACGCAGTCCTTCATCCTGTATAACAATACCCTGTTGAAGACGTTTCCCGGTGTTGAGAGAATAGTGACGTCGTTGTAGTTATCACAGTTGCTGAGATCGTCTTTCTTCGGTATTTTGATTATAAATCCTTCTCTACAGTCTTTTGATACTTGTTCCTCATCCCAAATCTTATTGAAGAGAATGTGGGTATCGTTGCAGTTGCCACTCTTGATTTGCCTGACGGCCATGCTGATCTCTTCCATTGTTGGTGAGTCAACATCGACTGGCAGGTCCGTGGGTGCTGCTTCGATGTTGGGTGGTTCAGTGGGCCTGGTCGATTCAAGAGTTCTTTGAAGTGTTCTACCCTCCTGTTTCGTTGGTCTTCAGTCTGGTGATTACCTCGCCTTCCTTACTTTTCACTGGTCGTTCTGGTTTACGGCGATTTCCAGAGTTTCTTTGTTATGTCATACAGTTGTCTCATGTTTCCTTCTCTTGCAGCCTCCTCTGCCGTCATTGCTATATCTTCGACATATTTACGTTTGTCGGCTCTGATGCTCCTCTTCACTTGTTTGTTTACTTCTGTGTATTCAGCTTGTGCCTTGGCTTTTTCTGCTCTTGTTCGACTGGTATTGATTACTGCTTTCTTGTTCCTCCTTTCTTGAATCTTATCCAGTGTATCAACAGTGATCCATTCCTCGTGATGGTGCTTCTCGTGGCCCCGGACCTTATGACATGTCGAAGTGATTGCCTCTTTGATCCTCTTCCAGTTGCTCTCCACAGTGGTTCATTTTCCATTTAGTAGATCGTGAAAGGCCTGGAAATTATTGCTGAGGGTTATTTTGAATTTTTTCGAGTTTGTCAGTATCCCGAAGAAAAGCCGTACTGAACTTTCGTGATATTGTCCGACCCGTTTTCCAGTGCTTCTTGAATTTCGATTTCATCTTGGAGACGGGCAAGTGATGATCTGAAGCTATATCAGCTCCTGTCTTGGTTCGCACGTCCTCCGTTGTCCTCCTGAACTTTTTGCTGACGCAGATATGGTCGATTTGGTTTTGTGTAATTTGATCCGATGAAGTCCATGTGGTTTTGTGTATGCGTTTATATGGGAATATGATGCCGCCTATGACCAGTTTATTGAAGGCACATATGTTTGCAAATCTCTCACCATTTTCGTTCCTTTCTCCCAGTCCGTGTCGTCCCATGATGTCTTCATATCCAGTGTTGACCGTTCCAACCTCGGCATTGAAATCTCCCATCAGAATGGTCAGGTCAATTGTTGGGCACTTCTCGATGATTGACTGCAGCCTATCGTAGAATTGATCTTTAGCGTCGTCATTGTAGTCGTTGGTAGGCTCATAGCATTGGATGACGTTCATTGAAATGCCCTCTTTCTTTGTTTTGAAGGGGGCTTAGATGATTCTTGGTCCATGAGATTCC